>JANRMT010062815.1:39344568-39359893 GCA_026402145.1 Polypterus bichir lapradei
CAAGTGTTTCCATATATATAGGTTGACCTGTTGACTTCTCCGTAGGCAGGTATCTAGGTTAGGAACCTAATACACACCACTACAGGGAGCCAAATTAGTGTTCTGAAAAGACAAGTGATACGTGCCCGCCTCGGCTAGTGGAACACCAGTCATGGCACTGCATTTTGAATCATCTGCAATGACTTGGTGGCTCACGTCAGTATTCCACCCAGCAGAGAGTTTCAGTAGACCAGATGTGACAAGACCAAAGCCTAGACCAGGAGTTGTACTGTATACTCTGTCAGAAATGGTCTGATCTTGTGGATGTTTCATAGTCAGTGAAGGACAGCTTGTCATCAATCTCTCCTCCAAGGCTGCACAAAGACTTGGCAGGTGTTAGCGATAATGGCCCGAGCTGAATAGTGATGTGGTGCTGAATAGAAGGACAAGCTCGGAAAACAATCCAATCTGTGTTTACTAGATTGAGCTGGAGATACTGTAGTGTTTCCTTCATCCAGAATGTCATTTTCAGTGAGTTTCAGAAAAAATGTTGAAATACTTGAGGAAGGCCCCGAAACCAAAGATGGGAACAGACATTGGTGGGGTTTTATTTTTTTTCGTTGGTGGTCTCTTCAGGGTCATGACTCTTGGGGGGAAATAGAGAATGAAGTAAGCCAAGGACAATTAATCAAGCAGGAAGAAATAAAAAATGTTGTGTAAAAATAATTTGGTTACTCAAAGAGCAAAACCAAAAACAAACAAAAAAAAAAAGCTTGATGAAGAGTAAAATAACTTCTTTTATGCTGTATGTATGATGAAAGATCATTTAATTTATTGCGAAACACATGGTCTGGTTTAAATATAATTGCTCCACTGTTTCAATTTGAAAACCAGATAAAAGTAAACTGAAACACTAAAATGTGGAACATTAAAATTAAAATAAAAAAAGATTAATAGCTTTGAGAAACAAGTTGTTCTGGGTGAAACGGGCGCTAAGGGATGGCACACATGGGCAAGAGTCCCAGCCAGGATGGTGCAAGGTTGCTTACCTGGATGGGAGGCCAGCCCTTGAGAGGCACAAGAAGAAAGGCATGAACACTCTGCCTTAGCTAGGAACGTGGCAGAAGATGCCAATCTGGAAGTGGGTAAAATGGTTGGACCAAGTAACAGTACCCAGCCGGGAGGCCAGTGTTATGGAAGGACAAGGCGAGGAAACTAGTCAGGTGTTCATGCCCCCCTGACACATTAAGTGGCCACATCCCTCTGCAGCACTACCAGTATGGACATCCACAAGGTATGCTGGGAACTGAAGCCCCATAAGGCAGCGTCGATGGATTCCAGGGGTGCTGTGGGGATATGTGATCCCAATTTTCAAGAACTTCCAATCAACCCGGAAATGCTTCCAATGGGCTATGCCCTAGCAAGGGTAGTACTCCTGGGACTAAGATAAAAGAAGGCACTCAAACTCATCCAGTCGAGTTGGATTTCGGAGAAGAACTGGACAACACTCGCCTGAGAGTAGTGGAGGAATAAATGAGAGAGAGAAGAGAGCAAAAGAACATCTGTGGTTATACAACATGTGAGGATCCTTTTGTATTGAGATTATTGTGGTTAATAAACCCTGTTTTTGAACATAGGACTTGTGTCATTGTGGTTGTGTCTGGGGTTTGGGTTGCAGCAACGCTACTGGTCACAGAAGTCACATTGAAGGTTACTTCAAAGGAATGGATAGCAGAAATGAAATGACATTGTTATGCAGTTTATCAGGAACTGATTTGTTATTTAAATCCTGAATCCCCTGTCCTTTCAGCTTCTAAATCCACTTTTTAAATTCACTTTATTCAGTGTTGGCAGGAATAGGCAAATGTCATGAACCAACCCTCAACAGAGCACCAGTCAGTAGCAGGGCATGCTTGCCCACAAAAGGACAATCGAGAGTAAGGAAAGAAGCAGAGAGGACTGAGAAAATTCCGCTGCTCCTCTTGTCAGTGTTCTAACATAATGAATTAAGAAGCAGTCGTTCACTACATCTACTGTATGAATTCCTATTCCACTTGTAGGGCTTTTCTGGAAATGTTTGGGTTTTTTCAAGCCCCCTTTTATAATTGCACCCCCTCACATTAACTTGTCTTTTTGACGTTAATGAAAGTTTGCATATTAACTGAATGGCCAGTGACATCTGCACAGGATATAAGTGTCAAGATCTTTGCCCCTTACTGACATGCTACATGGCACCTCCTCCGCAATGGCTGGCACTTCAAATGTGCTGATCTGTTCATGTCTGTGCCTCTCAATGTAAAGCTTAGACTTTTAGTCTTGTTCCAGGACAGTGGGGTGTGAGCTATGGGGACAGCCTCATGGCCTTGAATATTTTCAAGTTAAGCACACAGGGTGACATGACAGAAGTGTTTAAAATGCTGAAGGAAGTTAGCTGGATGGATGCCAGCTGCTTTTTCATAATCTGGTTAAGTAGAACACAGGGCACAGATGAAAGCCAGTTAAGGATGTATTTGTCACAAATGTTAAGAAATATTTCTTTATAGGAAAGACTGCGTATACATGGAGTAAGCTGCCACACAGTGTCACTCAAAGATACAAAGCACACATTCAAGTGTCAACTTGACAATATTTTGGAAACATTAGATGACGAGGAAATGGTGAGTTACTTCTGACTGACTACACTGTTCTCTTCAAAAATGTCCTTATACAGTATTAACATCAGGACATGAGCGACAATATCCTATTCTTCCCACTCCCAGGTGATGATCTGGAAGTATTACTAGCTCGATGCTAAAGCAGAAACGTTGTCACCTTGTCCAGGGCATTCAGGGCAATTAGTGACTCTAGAGTAACCTGATGAGTACTGATGAATATCTCACGATGAACAAATGCCACATTAATTTCTCCTTAACCACATTGCCCCACAACTCTAACCTATATTAGATAGATAGATACTTTATTAATCCCAAGGGAAAATTCACATACTCCAGCAGCAGCATACTGATAAAGAACAATATTAAATTAAAGAGAGATAAAAATGCAGGTAAAAAGGCGGTATGATGACCAATGTATAGTTTCCTCTTCAAAAACTCCAGAGCACTGGGCCTAGTTGACTAAGGTACCTTTAGCATTTGTGAAGGACTGCTTCAGTGTGTATCTGCAATAGCAAAAATAGCTAAACTTTACTCCCGTGCTGTGACTAAAAAAAAAAAATGCTTAAAGACACAAACATTGGACTGAAAACCAAGGCCATAGATCTAAAACAATGTGCCCATAACCCTCTCTTGTATTTTGTAGTTATGACACAATCCTTATTAATTTTTTTCTGATTAGCTTTTACTCCAAACTTGGTCTTTTGAAGTCTGTCTGATTGCTGGTCTCTCAGTGTCCTCCCTCTCATATCACTTTCTTGAGGAGTTCTGATAGATGCCCTTCGCTTGGCCATGTCTTGGTGTAGCAAGGTAGCTATTATTTCATTACTAGCCATGTACGCCCAACTACGTTGCGCATGTTAAAGTTGTCTGTGAAGGGCTCCCTGTTTAAACGCGGCTGCCAGTTGTGAACTCGGCCCTTCGTCGCACAGCATTATGATTTTTTTATAAGGGAAACAAAATTACAAAAGAAAACCCTTGGATATTGATTCGATAGGAACGGTCTACTCGGAATCACTGTCCGAATCGTAATTATGTGGTGGTGTAGGAGCATTTCTGCTTCTGTCCGTTCACAGTCCGTCTCATTTTCACGACGCTATCGTTTCCTCTCACGATGTCTTCTCAACCTTTCTCCAATCTCGCAGGTTGCTTTGTGGCAATCCAAAGAGTAAGGCAATATACACGGAGCAATGGTTATAAAAGGGGGACACATAGGTATCCAGGCTCTTTAAAGCATAAATAGGGATCACTTCACTGACATGTGAGCAAGCCACGGTACAACTGTGAGACGCGCAGCACTCGTCGGCTACAATGTAACAATAATAATTTCTGGAACGTGCTGTTACGTTCATTTTACCCACTGTCTTTCTTTCATTCATATGTTTCGTAGGCACGTACCTTTTATCTTCAGCAATCTCATTCTCTAACCAGGCCTCAGGAGCTAAGCAGCGTAACACTGTCCACCACCCCTTTCGTTATTCCGGCACATTGTTGACATCCGTGAGTAACAACAACGTACTAAACTGGAAGGTGGTCTACGCATGCGTGGAATTCACGGACAAACAAAGATCAAGATCTAAATGAAGATCTCTTTAGTTAATTTAAAGCACAACAATTTGTTTAGTTTGAATGTCTGTGTTTTGAGGTGTGACTGGAGTACTACTGTCTTCAGTAGATAAGCCTGGAGGAGATTCTTAATGCAATGCCTATGTTTCAGCTGTCTCTTTCCTGCCATCTAGTGCTTCTTCTTCTAATTCATTCGCGGACAAACAAAGATCAAGATCCAAATGAAGATTATATATAGAGATTACTGAGCCAGAAGACCCAAACACTCCATTATGCTGTAACATGAATAAGTTGCATTAGGTTAGGGTTGAGTCACCACCACTATGAGCTGGCATTCCATCATTCTAATGAGCACCTTTAGAGCAAGTTGTAGAGAAGCCTTTAAAAATGGCAAGCCTAGAAAATTGCATGTAAAGAGCAAAGAGTCCAAACTGGCACTCTACAACCAGTGCTACAATGGGGTGAGAAGTGGGGTGAGTGAAGAGCAACAGTCCAAATTAACAAAGCGCCAAGTACCATGGAGACCCAATATGAACTTACTGGAGTTTTCTGAGAAGTCACTGAGGGGTCCCAAGGCTGTGATCCAATATCTAAAACACAGCTTGCAGTATCAATGCAGGAAGATGACAGCTGAAAGACTGCTCCCTTTGCAGTACCAGCTCCACATCTTCATCTGCTAAATTCCACAGGCTGGGGGGCACGGATGCTGGCAAAGCTTTGGGCTAATGAAGCTTGGAAAAACAGTGGCAGATGGAAGTGGCACTGAAACTAGGTGAACAGTGTGAAGTAGGGCCAGTGATAAGACTGTGCAAGATCAGGAGAGTCTCAAAGCTGAGATGCAGACCTGGAACACCGTCTGCACTGTCAGTTCAGTGTAGGAAGACAGATGAGACACTGATACAGCAGTAGCTCTAGATAAGGAGGTTCACCTGCCTACATATTATGGACAGATTACGCACAGAAGTGCCACAGTGCTGTAACATATAATAGTACAGTATTTAACATCCCTGATGTACCACCTGACAACGAAATGCTCAAAACACCTGCTGATGTGCCTTTGTTACAGGCCACATGACTGCCACATAAACAAAGACCATCCCACTGTTTTGAAGAGCTTGTGTGCCAATTCAAAGAGTCAGAAGTAGTTTCTGGGGAAAACAGATTTGAAGGGAGGACTATTTAATAGAGCTGACTAGTTGAGTCAACACCATTGTAAATTGTCATTCCATCATGTAAATGAGTAGCTTCAGAGCCAGCTTCAAGGGAGTCTATAAAACCCTGCAAGGTCACAAACAGACATCCAACTACAGTTCTGCTTGAAAGTTTGTGAACCCTTTAGAATTTTCTAGATTTCTGCAGAAATATGACCTAAAACATCATCAGATTTTCACACAAGTCCTAAAAGTAGATAAAGAGAAACCAGTTAAACAAATGAGACAAAAATATTATACTTGGTCATTTATTTATTAAGGAAAATGATCGAATATTACATATTTGTGAGTGGCATAAATATGTGAACCTTTGCTTTCAGTATCTGGCGTGACCCCCCTTTGCAGCAATAACTGCAACTAAACGTTTCCGGTAACTTGTGATCATTCCTGCACACCGGCTTGGAGGAGTTTTAGCCCATTCCTCCGTACAGAACAGCTTCAACTCTGGGATGTTGGTGGGTTTCCTCACATTAACTGCTCTCTTCAGGTCCTTCCACAACATTTCAATTGGATTAAGGTCAGGACTTTGACTTGGCCATTCCAAAACATTAACTTGATTCTCCTTTAAACATTCTTTGGTAGAACGACTTGTGTGCTTAGGGTCGTTGTCTTGCTGCATGACCCACCTTCTCTTGAGATTCAGTTCATGGACAGATGTCCTGACATTTTCCTTTAGAATTCTCTGATATAATTCAGAATTCATTGTTCCAGCAATGAAGGCAAGCCATCTTGACCCAGATGCAGCAAAACAGGCCCAAACCATGATACTACCAGCACCATGTTTCACAGATGGGATAAGGTTCTTATGCTGGAATGCAGTGTTTTCCTTTCTCCAAACATAACGCTTTTCATTTTAAACCAAAAAGTTATTTTTTGGTCTCATCCTTCCACAAAACATTCTTCCAGTAGCCTTCTGGTTTGTCCACGTGATCTTTAGCAAACTGCAGACGAACAGCAATGTTGTTTTTGGAGAGCAGTGGTTTTCTCCTTGCGACCCTGCCATGCACACCATTGTTGTTCAGTGTTCTCCTGATGGTGGACTCATGAACATGAACATTAGCCAATGTGAGAGAGGCCTTCAGTTGCTTAGAAGTTACCCTGGGGTCCTTTGTGACCTCACTGACTATTACACACCTTGCTCTTGGAGTGATCTTTGTTGGTTGACCACTCCTGGGGAGGGTAACAATGGTTTTGAATTTCCTCCATTTGTACACAATCTGTCTGACTGTGGATTGGTGGAGTCCAAACTCTTTAGAGATGGTTTTGTAACCTTTTCCAACAACTCTTTTTCTGAGGTCCTCAGAAATCTCCTTTGTTCGCGCCATGATACACTTCCACAAACATGTGCTGTGAAGAGCAGACTTTGATAGATCCCTGTTCTTTAAATAACACAGGGTGCCCTCTCACACCTGATTGCCATCCCATTGATTGAAAACACCTGACTCGAATTTCACCTTCAAACTGCTATTATACTGCTAATCCTAGAGGTTCACATACTTTTGCCACTCACAAATATGTCATATTCGATCATTTTCCTCAATAAATAAATGACCAAGTATAATATTTTTGTCTCATTTGTTTAACTGGTTTCTCTTTATCTACTTTTAGGACTTGAGTGAAAATCTGATGATGTTTTAGGTCATATTTATGCAGAAATCTAGAAAATTCTAAAGGGTTCACAAACTTTAAAGCACAACTGTAGTTCAGCCACAGTAAGCACACCTTTCAAGGATAGCAAGCTACCTGAAAAAGCAATGTAAGGGGTAGAGAATCCATATTGGCACTTGGTACCTGTGCTACAATACTTATAGCCTTTGCCAAAACTTTTAATTTTGATCACCATATCAGCTTCAGAGCTTTCATGTTTCAGTCCGCATATCGGTGGGGAGGTATTGCAGTACAAATTCAGCTGTGACAGGTGAAAGGTACTGACTACCAGAACAAAATACAAGTTAGGCAGGTGTTGAAGATGAGAAGATAAATCTTGGTTGGAGAAAGTTGGGCTCATCTACATTCCAGTAGGCAGATCTCACTGACCATAGGCGGACACCTTTAAGCTGATGTTTGATTTACAGAAGATAACAACCAAATCGTGAGGCACTGAGAGCGGGGACAGAGTTTAGACCATTCTTTAGCCGCATGTAGCAGCATCACAAGGCTGTGCTGCTCATTATCAGTTTTCTGCTTGCTAAAGAGAAAAGCTATGGTCTCCAAGGAGCATCTGCCTCAGAGCAGCAGCAGGCAATACAGACATCCTCTTTGTGAAACCGCACCAGGTCCTTGTTGCAGTTTGATCACGCTTCTATCAGCCTCTCATAGCAGCAAGACTCCTTTAATGTGTTTTTTACAGAAAGAAAAAGAAAAAACCTCTTCAATACAGTACTCTTTTAGCAAGAGGCCTGCTCTTGGTTTCAGTTATCTCGATGTTAGCACTCCACCAATTGCTACAACAGTGTAAGATAGAAAATTAAGAAAATATCACTGTATTAGCAGTGCCACAATTATGCACCAGGAACACCAAAATCAAGGAAGAATTAATTATGGAAGCACATCAGGCTGCAGAAGTAACCACAACATTTCGATTGGATTAAGGTCAGGACTTTGACTTGACCATTCCAAAACATTCACTTTATTCTTCTTTAACCATTCTTTGGTAGAACGACTTGTGTGCTTAGGGTCGTTGTCTTGCTGCATGACCCACCTTCTCTTTAGATTCAGTTCATGGGCAGATGTCCTGACATTTTCCTTTAGAATTCTCTGATATAATTCAGAATTCATTGTTCCATCAATGAAGACAAGCCGTCCTGGCCCAGATGCAGCAAAACAGGCCCAAATCATGATACTACCACCACCATGTTTCACCGATGGGATAAGGTTCTTATGCTGGAATGCAGTGTTTTCCTTTTTCCAAACATAACGCTTTTCATTTAAACCAAAAAGTTCTATTTTGGTCTCATCCTTCCACTAAACATTCTTCCAATAGCCTTCTGGTTTGTCCATGTGATCTTTATCTTTTTGAAGTTTTTTGTCCAACATCATTTCTTGTGGTCTTCGGCTATTGCCCAGAGGGGACTGGACGGTCTCTTGGTCTGGAATCCCTACAGATTTTGTTTTTTTTCTCAAGCCTCTGGAGTTTTTTTTTTGTTTTTTCTGTCCCCCCTGGCCATCGGACCTTACTTATTCTATGTTAATTAATGTTGACTTATGTTTATTTTTTATTGTGTCTTCTATTTTTATATTTTTAATTTTGTAAAACACTTTGAGCTACATTTTTTTTGTATGAAAACGTGCTATATAAATAAATGTTGTTGTTGTTGTTGTTGTTTTAGCCCAACTGCTTCATAGTTCGCCATGTTGGGCGCTCCTTTATGTTCTTCTGCTTAGCAGTTATTTGAGCATTTGTGATCTGATTTTTCTGTTAGCTTGAACATGTCATTTGCACCACTATATGTAAACTTTAGAGACTGTAGTGTGTGATAAGGAAAGCAGCTGTTTGTGAGAAGCTGGAATCACCATGTCTGGCATCAGCCATCAAACCACAGTCAAAGTTGTACAGATCATGTGTCTCATTCAATCAAACGTTTGTTTGAACAACAGCTAAACCTGTTCACGTTGTCTGCAAGTTGTATATACTTCGGGCCACATGATTGGATGTTTGGAAGGACAAGAAGGTGGACCTAATAAAGAAGAAGCTCAGCTATACAGTGTGCTAGCAGAAACAAAAAGCCACCATGCGGTTGGCTGCAGAACAGAAAGTGAGCAAGAAAGCACCACAACAAGAGGAAAAAGGGGTCCCTGTCACAGAAACAAACACAGACACAGAGCAATGACCGGAATGTTAAGTCACTTCTGTGCTTTTGTGTGTCTTGTCTGAGCGTGACTGTCCTTCTTTTGTTCACTATATTGTTCTGAACACTTATGCAGAAAGCCAGTTAGTCGTAAGGACTGCTTTAAGATGCCTGAGCAATTTTAAGAATCATTCATTTTGCAGAATATTGGGGGTGTATAGAAAATCCAAAAATTGTAATGTTGATAAACTCCTGTAACAGATTTAACACCAAAATAAATTTTCTATACAACTCGTACATTTGCAGCACCTTTTGTGTCTAATTAACAGCATATTCTCTAAGAACATTTTTTTCAAGTCTTGGTCAAAACATACATGATTCTTCAAATAATCTCCTGATTACAAAAATACATTCTGAATATTAATATTGGCTATCACTGTATTATTTCCTTGGACTCCTGCTTACAGAGAGTAGAGCAACAGAAATGTGTGATAGAGACACTGCAGCTGTCTGCTATCTCGTAAATGTAGGATGAATAACAGACTGACAGGGAGGACAGAAGAGGGCTCAGAGAGGGACAGGAACAAGCCATAACATAACGGGGGGAAAGGTTAGAGGAAAAGGGTTAATCAGATTTTACCTATCTTCACATTAATCTATCAGTGTGATTTATAATGATTTAAGTGTTTGGGAATTTGAGTTTTAAAGACTAGGCTGGAACAATTCAGGAAGACTATCTCACGTAATGCAAGGGATGCAGGGAAATGAAATATAAGCAATCCCCACAACGTTAGGCCTGTGCCCTCCCTGAGTCTGATCAATGGTGTCAATGAAAGACCCTAACCCAGTCCAATTAGTCCATTTTGAAAGAATAAAAACACCTCACACAGCTATACACACACATGCTGCTTACACTAAGAACAACATGGCGAGTCCACAGAGTGTAGCTTTTTGCAGGCAACATTAATTCCAGCCTGCTGACTCACTATTGATTACTAAATGAATAAAGGTGGCATCTTACTGGGTCAGCTGGTCTCTTTTTGCTGCGTTGGTTCACTTTCATAACAAACAAAAATGACTTGACTTTTTAGATAAATTACAAGGTTGTACGTTGAAAAAATTGTTTTGATTCTTTTATGTGATTTTTAAATATTTTTCGTGGTGAATTCAAAACTGAATACCATTTTTCTCAATCTTTTTCACAAAGCACTTTTTTCAGCTGTCAATTATAAGTTTTTATTGTTTTCACTCTACTACAATTAATTATATATCAGTATTTTATCCATCCATCCATTTCGCTATATCCTAAATACAGGGTCACGGGAGTCTGCTGGAGCCAACACAGGGCGCAAGGCAGGAAACAAACCCCGGGCAGGGCGCCAGCCCACTGCAGGGAGCGCACACACACACACCAAGCACACACTAAGGACTATTTAGGATCGCCAATCCACCTAACCTGCATGTCTTTGGACTGTGGGAGGAAACCGGAGCGCCCGGAGGAAACTCACGCAGACACGGGGAGAACATGCAAACTCCACGCAGGAAGGACCCGGGAAGTGAACCCGGGTCTCCTAACTGCGAGGCAGCAGTGCTACCACTGTGCTACTGTGCCGCCCATCAGTATTTTATTTGAGTTATAATTTTTTAAAATATAATAATCAAAGTCTATGTTAAAGCAAAGCAGTTATTTTATTTCATAAAAAGGTTAAAATATAACGGATACTGAACACAGTGATGAGCAGTTGGCAGTCAGGGCATAGAAAATTCTGTCATTTTCTCTGTGTTGGTACAGCAGAGTCAAAAGTTAACACTGGAGTCAGAAGGGATGGTGTTTCCTGAAGAGGCATTAGCTCTCTTGGAAATGTGTTCTTTTAAAATTGTGGCATATTAAATAATTAAACAATATCGTAATATACCAGAAAAGGCGATATCCCTCCCATCGTGATTACGGCGGTGCAAGAATCACATGAGAAACAATATCTTTTAGCTTACATTTACTGACGATTAACGCGGTTACAGACGGAGAGGCGCATGGTACAGACTTTATCCAGGTGGGAAATCTGGATCAACACAGTCAGCCATTTTCTCGTCACCATGCTGGGAGGTTTTTCTTCGAGCTTTGTCGATTCCGCCTCTAAAGGTCTGGCTGTTGTCCAAGCTTTTATAATGTCTTGCTTCATTTGCTGGTCTTCTCTGTCTCCAAACAAGGGCTGAATTCCTCCTCCACAAAATACAGAAATATCATAGTGCTTACATGCCGATTCTCATTCTCCCAATAAGGAAAGAAGATTTGTGTTGATAGAGGACAGAAATACCCTAACCTGTGTTTAAGCTGACTATACAAGCCTCCAGTTGTCTTTGGCTATCTAATCCAATGCTTGGCTAGCAATTCTAACTGCTGAGCCCCTGTGTGCCACAGTTACCATGCACATGTGAATAAAACTCATAACAGTATTGTCCAGATATAGTGACATAAAGAAAAATGTAGTATTACAGATGGCCAGCAAGAAAGAAGCAACTGGTTTGTGCCAAAAATATCACTAGACCTGGCTTGGTGGATCCAGATACCACCATTTCATATCAAGCTTGGGTTAGTGAAGCAGTTTGTCTATTCTAGTCGAAGGCTGGAGGAGGAACAGGAGATGAAACGTAGTCAAAACTGTGAACACGAAACATTTTTGCACCTCTAATTGCTAGAAAGTCAGAGGGAACATGGAACATTCCAAAACCAGAAAAATCGACAAAGAAATGTGCACTATGTTCATTTCACTTATGAAATCACTGTTATGAATGAATGATCATGGCGGCATTCAAAGAATCTGGCTGATGACATAAGACAGGGTGTCGTCCAGAACTACCAAGAATGAAAACATGGTGATGCCTATAAGCAAAATAGAATAATGTTGTAGCACTGCATCTTCTTATATCTAATACGCTACTGTGGCTGTTAGTTTGTCTGTGCAGGATTTTAACTCACCTGTAGCTCGTAAACCGTTTGACCCACTGACCTGAAATGTGGTACACATATACTACGTGACATTTACTATCCGCTTTCAGGGAGATGATCGACCTCCAAGGTTATTCCTTTTTATTTTATTTTATTGTAGAATCAACTCTCAATAACGATCAGCAGGGTGGCCGTGTGGCGCATGCGTACGGACGCCATTCTCATCCCCTACCACCTTCGCCGTCACTTCCCTTACCTCTTCATATCTTAAATCATTCCTGAGGCAGATTGAAAACTTAAGTGCCAGCTTAAGTGAAAAATTAAGTAATTGCAACACAAACACTGACTTAATCAGTTTTAACGTGAAAAGATGTCGACAAAAGAGGAGAAGAAGCGGGCCGCTAGGGTGGAAAAAAGAAGAGCTGCTCAGGAAGCAGCAAGCGCATCAACCTCTGAGCAAACAAATGCTAAACGTACAGAGAAAGAGGAGGAAAACTAGGAATGCTCAAATCAAGTGTATTCACTGCACGTTATCTTGCAGTGCGCCGTTACTGGTAATAAATAATCACTTAGATGTGGGACATTATACTGCAAAGGTAACCGTACTGAAATATGTCCAACATAAAGAAAGTCATATTCCTACATATAATTTTGATTAGAAAATGTATTTCTAAGAGAAACACATTCTTAAATCTCATAACATTGTCAAAGCCCTATCAAAAGATGAAACCATCCATCCATCCATCCATTTTCCAACCCGCTGAATCCGGACACAGGGTCACGGGGGTCTACTGGAGCCAATCCCAGCCAACACAGAGCACAAGGCAGGAACCAATCCCGGGCAGGGTGCCAACCCACCACAGAAGATGAAACCTGTTTTTTGAATTTGTGCAGAAAGTTTCTAGGTTTGTCTGAGGCTAAATTGAACGAGGGCATTACTGCCAGACCTGATATTAGAAAACTAATTTCTGATTCAGAATCTGACGGTTTGATGAACAACCTGGAACATCCTTCATTCAAAAATTGGCTAGGGCATCATTCAAAAAATGTATAGTTCTAAGTTTGTAAGTAAGAATAAAGATTTAAATTATAAAGAAATTGTGAAAAATCCATCAGTTAAGTTTAAGGAATTGGGTTGCCACAAGAGTCTCAATGTTCACTTTTTTGATTTGCATTGAATTTTTTTCCTGAAATTCTTGAAACAGTGAGTAAAAAGCAGGGTGAAAGATTCAGTGAGTATATCAAGATCATGGAAGGAAGGTACCAGAGAGAATGGGGTGTCAGCATGACGGTGGACTACTGCTGAATGATTCATAGGGATGCGCCTGGAAAAGAGTACAAGCAGAGGGCTACCAAATAAAGCGGTAAAAACTAGAAAAGGTATACTGTATGTAGGTCGATAAATACATATTGTTTTCACTACATACTTGTTTAAAATATTAGATTGACTAAATACTTTCATGTTAAATTGATTTAGGTCAATACTGTATACATGAGTAAATTGGTTAACTAGTTCAATTTTAATTACATTTCAATTTTGTACCTAAACTAGGTGATCAGAAGGTGCAAACTCCACACAGACAGTAGCCAGGCCTGGAATTCAAACCTAGGACACTAGATTCATGAAACATCATTCTTATTGACCTATTTAATCAATCTAAAATCTTTCCTGTTAGATCTTTATTGCATTCCCCACAGGTTTGTCCCTCCACACACTCATTATCTATATATATAATTCACTAAGGCAAGACACCCATGGAAAGCACACCGGAAGAGGCGTGGATTCACTAAGCCGCCAACAAGTAAGATACTTATGGCGCACGCAGGGAGGAGCCACGCCCACCAACTCCAAGACCATTGGATACGACGACAACTTGCAGAGCCACGCCCACCAACTCGGACGTGACGACACAGAAAGAACGGCGTCATTTATATTCGTCTGTCGTAGAGGCCACATGCACCTCCGAGTGACGTTGACTGTTCATAGAGGCATGTTTCTCGCGGAGGTGAGTCGCCATATGCAGCGTGTAAAACGGTTTGCGAGGGGTATCCCATGGGATCCTTAAAACAATTATTTACAACTGAGGTTAAAACACAATGAAGTAAGCAGTCTTTAAAAACCGACTTTTCGGTTATGACGCACGACCGCGTGCACCGTAGCAAACTGTTTTACACGCTACATACAGCAATTCGCATCCGCGACAAAACATGCGTCTTCTTCATTCACGGACAATTATATGTTGCTCTCTCCAGAGTTCTATCTTTTCATTCACTTTCTGTTGTATCCTCAAACCCTCCCTTTTTGGACAACTGTGTCTTTCCAGAAGTGTTCAACCATCAATAAATAATTATGCGGCGTTTGTTATGCCACGGGTTCACTATGGTGTTGTATTTTGCTCTCTCCAGAGTTCCATCTTTTCATTCACTTACTGTTGTATTCTCACACCAACCCGTTTTAGACAACCGTGTCTTTCCAGAAGTCTTTAGCATTCAATAAATAATTATGCATGAGATTGAGCGTGTGCCTACCCGGCGCAGAGAGGTGTGGGTAAGCCGTTGAACCCCATTCGGGCTGCAAAGTGTGGAATTCCCACTAAGTGTGACTCATATGCTCCCACTGGTTGCGTCCCTACCCTTTGTGCACACCCCCTCCCACCTCGCTACTACCGTGCTCGGGTGTCTTGATGGATTATATATAGAAAAGCAGCCAAAACCGCACAGAGCAATGAAACGTCTACGTGAGTCACAGGTGCATCTGGACTGTGTAAAGACGACAACGACTCAAGTGACGAGTTGGAGGTGGGCACATGAGCGGGCAGTGCATACTGAACGAGAAATCAGCAGACTAGCATGACGGAGGGAGCTGAATGGACGTCCTTCTCCTCTCCTCCCGTTCCACACTCTGCGCCGTGCACCCCCATCCCTCCGTCTGGCAGGAGAAGGCGCGATGGCGGTCCGCCAGTTTTCAGTCACGGACGATTGTGTGTTGGTTTGTTCCGTGCATTGTTACAATGTTGCTTTTCTTGCTGATTTATTACATTACCGATTTTTCAAATGTTAATTTTCTCCCTGTGCTTAAAAATCATTAAAAAACCGGCCTGATTATGCGGCGTATGGTACGCCGCGGGTTGGCTAGTTGCCTATATTTCACCATCTTTAGTGTCTTCTTTGCAAATTCTTCTG
>JANRMT010062815.1:39372673-39389818 GCA_026402145.1 Polypterus bichir lapradei
ATATATATAGATAGATAGATAGATAGATAGATAGATAGATAGATATGGGAACAACACTCATATCAATGACAAAACAATTACATTAACAATCATGTTACGTTATTTTTTAAATTTTTCCTTTTCATACCTTCTTTAACACACTACTTCTCCGCTGCGAAGCGCGGGTATTCTGCTAGTCTATAATAACTATAGACTATAGAATAAAAAATACGCACAGAGAGGCAGTAATAAAAATAACTTACCGTATTGGCCTGAATACAACGCAACCTTTTTTGACTAAATATTTCCATTTCAAAAGTGGACTCGCCTTAAATTCAAGGACTAGGCAATTCAATGTAACAACTCTTCTTATTAGTATGCCTATGCCTCCGACCGACCTGCGTATTGGTCACGCGTGCCGTGTTCGGTATAGTTTGGATCGGTTAGAGTACACGAGACTGCACGAGAGTTTCTAGCATTTCGATTCTGGCGCGCTTCCGGCGTACGCCAGCAAGTGGCTATTTTGTCTATGATTCACAGGTAAGTGTAGTGCACGTCTCTCGCAACTGTTATAGTAGTAATTTACATGTTTGCTCTAGTGGCGGGTTCTTTATTGCCCATAAAAAATGAGCAGAGTTATAATAGTAGTGTTGAGAAAAAAGGCTCATCAAAGAGACAAATAAAGGTACCAGGAGAACCTACGATATGAATTTTAAGATTATGGTTGCAAATGAGGCAGAGAGAACGAACAACATAAGAGCTTCAAGGAAATACGGAGTTCCAGAAATAAACGTCCGTCTCTGGAGAAAAAATTTTACGAAATATATGAATCGAAATTCCTCACGAAAATCTTTTAGTGGACCCAAAATAGGAAGGTTTAAAGAAGTTGAGCAGCGAGAGGTAAAATTTGTAATAGAAAAGTGAAATAAAGGATTCCCAATATCCCGTAAAGTTATAAAATTTAAAGCGTTAGAATAAGCTGCTAATTTAAACATCCCTAAAACGGACTTTAAAGCAAGTATGGGTTGGTGTAAAAGAATGATGAAACGGAACGGTTTATCACTACGACGGCAGAATTCTTTGAATTCTTTTATGAAAAATGAATGGATCGCGTTAAATTCTGATTTTTTTTTTTCTAAAATCTTCGTGAAAAAATTGGGGGCCGTGTTAAATTCGGGCCGATACGGTAATTTCTATCTCGAATACCCATAACGCACATAAAATTCAGTTCTGCTCTTCCGAAACATTAAATATGGCTTTATTAAATGTTAGAGCATTAACCAACAAGACGTTTTCCATCAACGATCTTATTAGTGATAGGAAAATTGATTTTATTGCACTAAGTGAAACGTGGCTTAGCTCCGATGGCGCGGCTGTTTTAATCGAATCTTCGCCTCTGAATTACAGCTTTGCTCGTGCGGATCGCCAATAAGGAAAGAAAGGCAGTGGTTTAGCAAACATTTACTTGAGCCGGTTAAAGTGTAAAGATGTCAGTTTTGGTAAATTCAAGTCCTTTGAGTATCTTGCCATTGCTATTCATGGAGTTTCTGAGTTTAGTATTATCCATGTATACGCCTCCTAAATACAATGCGTCTTTCTTTGAGGAATTCTCAGACAATTATAATTACTAACTATGACACGCTCCTAATAGTCGGTGACTAACTTTCATATCGATAATCAGTGTGACCCGAAAGTAAAAGAATTTATGAACCTCCTGGACTCTTAATTTGAGACAGCTCGTTAGTCATAAAGCAGGTCATACATTAGACTTAGTAATTACTAAATGACTAAAAGTTGATGTGAAGCAGATCATTGAAATTGGTCTATCAGACCATTTTCTTTTACTATTTAATATAGAAATAATGATAGAAAACATTCACGAGAAGCATATTGTTAAAAAACGCTTCTTTGATTCATCAGCCGCTTCAAAATTTACAAACATTCTAAGCAACCAGTCCATTTGTAGTGCTAACTACAATAGTGAGGATAATGTAAATAGTAAGGCGGAAAATTTCAATACCAAGTTGAGAGCTGCTGTTGACATAGTTGCACCTGAAAAGTCAGTTAGAAAAATCTTCTAGCATTGTTATACCATGGAAGACCCAAAGAGTGTGATTTAAAGAGAACATGCCGGAGAGCTGAGCGTAAATGGAGAAAAACTAAACTAACTATCCACTATGAAATATTGAAGGTTAAAATAACAGAATACAATAACACAGTCCATCTTGAGAGGCACTGCTATCTCTAGAATTATAAATAACAATGCTAGTAATCCCAGAGTTTTATTCTCTATGATTGATCCTCTGCTAAACCCAGCTAACTCAATGGAAGGCCTCCGGAATACTTCCAGTGAAACTTGAGGCTATTGCTGTATTTTTCAATCAAAAAATTAATGATTTTAGAAATAATATAGTACATCTCCCCAACACTGATCCTCTTAAGCCCCAGTACTCCGTTATAAACAAATTAAATTATTTCACCAGGATAGATTTACCCGATTTATATAATTTCTCAACTGAGACCCTCCATCTGCATCCTCGACCCAATACTAACAAGTTTTTTCAAAGAAGTATCTGGCATACTATTGATAGTATTCTTGACATAGTAAACTTGTCATTAGATACGGGGGTCTTCCCAGACTGTCTTAAGACTGCTGTACTTAAACCCCTACTCAAGAAAAATAATCTTGACTCCTCTGCATTTGAAAACTTTAGGCCCATTTCTAACCTGCCTTTCTTAAGTAAAATTCTAGAGAAGGCAGTCATTATGTAGCTAAATGACAACCTCAATAAACAGGCTATTCTTGATAAGTTTCAGTCGGGTTTCAGAACAAATCACAGTACAGAAACTGCACTCGTTAAAGTAGTAAATGACTTGCGGGTAAATGCAGACAGAGGCCATTTATCTGTTCTCATCCTCTTAGATCTGAGTGCCACATTTGATACCATTGATCACAATATTCTTAGAAATCGCCTCAGTCAATGGGTGGGCCTCTCTGGCAGTGTCTTAAATTGGTTTGAATCCTACCTGGCAGGTAGAAAATTCTTTGATAGTTGTGGTAATTATACTACAAAGACACAGAATATTCTATATGGTGTTCCACAAGGCTCTATCCTGGGTCCGCTGCTCTTTTCAATCTACATGCTTCCGGTCAGATTATCTTGGGGCATAACGTGAGCTACCACAGCTATGCTGATAACACGCAGCTGTATTTATCAATAGCACCTGATGACCCCGACTCTGTTGTTTCTCTAACACAATGTCTTACTTTTGTTTCTGAATGGATGAGTAGTAATTTTTTCAAGCTAAATAAAGAGAAAACTGAAATTTTAGTGATTGGCAAAAATGGATATAATGAGGTTATTAGAAATAAACTTGAAGCATTAGGATTAAAAGTCAAGACGGAGGTAAAGAATTTAGGAGTAATTATTGACTCTGACCTGAATTTTAAATGACATATTAATCAAATCACTAGGACAGCATTTTTTCACTTAAGAAATATAGCAAAAGTTAGACCTCTTATATCATTGAAAGATGAAAAATTAGTTCACACTTTTGTTTTCAGTTGGTTAGATTACTGTAACACACTCCTCTCAGGACTAACAAAAAAGACATCAATCGATTGCAACTAGTGCAGAATGCAGTTACTAGAATTGTAACTAGGAAAAGAAAATCTGAGCACATTTCTCCAATTTTGATGTCACTACACTGGTTACCTGTGTCATTCAGAATTGACTTTAAAATACTGCTTATGGTTTACAAAGCCTTAAATAATCTCGCTCCATTTTATATTTCGGAATGTCTTACATCTTACACTCCAAATCGTAACCTTAGATCTTCAAACGAGTGTCTGCTTAGAATTCCAAGAGCTAAACTTAAAAGAAGTGGTGAGGCGGCCTTCTGCTGTTATGCACCTAAAATCTGGAATAGCCTGCCAATAGGAATTTACCAGACTAATACAGTGGAGCACTTTTAAAAACTGCTACAAATACAATATTTTAACATGGCTTTCCCATAACTTCATTTTAGTTTAATCCTGATGCTCTGTATATTCAATTAATTATCATTACTATTCATGGTGGCTACAAAATCCGTACTAACCCCTACTCTCTCTTCTGTTCTATTTCTGGTTTTCTGTGGTGGCGATCTGTGCCACCACCACCTAATCAAAGCACCATGATGTCCCTACATTGATGGATTAAAGGCCAGAAGTCCACGTGACCGTCATCATCAAATCCTTCCATGAGAACCCTGAATACAATGAGGACTGATCATTTATGTTAGGTAGAATGCCTAGAGGGGGCTGGGTGGTCTCATGGTCTAGAACCCCTGCAGATTTTATTTAGTTTTTTTTTCTGTCCTCCCTGGCCATCGGACCTTACTTTTATTCTATGTTAATTAGCGTTTTCTTATTTTAATTCTTTCTTTGACTTTTTTTTCTCTTTCTTCATCATGTAAAGCACTTTGAGCTACATTATTTGTATTAAAATGTGCTAAATAAAGTTTGTTGTTGTTGTTATTTTAGAGGTTTGCTAGTAAAACAACAACAATAGTGAACAACAACCACAAAAAATGTCAAACATACTTGACTTGTTCAATTTCCACAGTTTAGAGCAGCTTTTAAATTCTTCCACTCCAGTTGCTTCACCAAAAATAGACTATTCCAATTAGATGTTCTTTATAATGCAATATTTAAATACACATGCACACACACATTACTGGACAAAAGTTTTAGCTAGTAGTAGTCCAAGGACAATTTAAAGGATAAAACGGAAATGATACAAAGGGTACACAAACTAACAGAGGTTATATAAAAGAGGCACCAAACACTGACAAGTACTGTAATTTTCAGAGTTATACAAAAATACTGTCCAAATAATGTATCAGAGGTTGTAGCAATGTATAGGGTGGCCCAGATCTAATTATGCAATTTTCATTACGCTATAACTTATTCAGTTTATTACACAGAAAATCACCCGAAAAATCCCGGACCATATAGAAGTGTGCGAACTGACGACATGAAGAATCGTCTTCGCATAAATGAAAGTCATCCAAACGATCTGGATCTGCATAATTAGATCTGGGCCACCCTGTACTGACAAAAGACAACTTCCTACTATGTGCGTAAAAGTAAAAGCAGGCTTGTTATTGCGAATGAATGGGGGCAGTGAGGGGCGGTTCACCAGCCCACCTCACAGTCACCTCCACTACAGTATGCTGCCTACAATGTCCGCGGCACCACCACCCCCATTCAACACGCAGCCATCCGAGGCACACTACAATGCTACCCCGCGCCGCCCCGTTCACCCTCAACCGGGTCACCGCTTGCAGCATTACCAGCCGCCCACCTAGAATGAACAGGCAGCCGTGTGTGGTAGGTGGGCAGTGAAACAGCTTGCCACCGGGAGCCGCTACACTGCGCGAGCAGCAAAATCGTCCCCCTCCAACCTCCCATGTAGAAGATGACGGAGTGGCAATTACTGAGGTGCATGAGTCGCAGCCGCGGCCCCGTTCGTATATCGTAGGTCGGATGTCCGTAACCTGGGGACTACCTGTATTTACGTTTATTTACTCTTTCTTAGCATATTTATTATTTAATTTAACATATTTCTCATACGTGCACACACACACTTTACATTTATTACTACAAATTTCTTTTATTTATTACGTTTTATTATTTATTTTCAAACATTTCTCATACACACACGCACTAGTGATGCGCATTTCGTTTCTTTTTAGTGAGCCGGATCATTTTGTCCAGCTCACTAAGAATCGGCTCTTTCGGCTCCCAAACGCCTCTTCATTTTCCCACTCCAGCCTTTTATAATTCAGCCAAATTAACAGTGTTATGACCCATGATTAGATGTTTGCACTTAGTGTTTCGCTACAAACACTACACAGACATCGGTTCCAAAAAACGGGAATCGGCTCAAAGAACCGTTTCATTCGTGATCGACACATTACTAGCACGCACACACATGCCATACCAATCGCCAGATTCAGCCAGTGACCAAAGCACTGCAGTCTCTTCCATTTGTTCAGATCAACAGCTTTAATCACATTTGCAGCGTTATCCATGGTAATGCACACTTGTTGCGCGTCGTCTAATTTCCACGATTTAAGCGCAACTTTGAGGCCCAGCGCAATCTTTCTCCGGTATGGTCATCTGGTGCAAATCCTGTCTGAAGACAAATGCTTCTTATCTCCCAGTTTTCAATAAAATGAGCCGTTAGGCTCATGTATGGTTGCATGGTACGACTAGTCCACAGATCGGATGTGGTGGAGAAGTGGCGAACGTTCTGAAGCTGATTCAGAATTTTCTCCTTTACCTTTGTTGTATAATTTGGGCAGTGCTTCTTCGGCAAAGTATTTCTGACTGGGAATTACATATTTGGGATGAATCGTTCTCAGTAGTTTCTGAAATCCGTGTTTTTTGACAGTGGCAACAGGGACCATATCTTTTGCAATGTGGTATGTTACTGCAGCTATTTCCTTCCATTTGGCGCTTGTTTTTTCATACGGTATGCAACGAGAGAATGTTGCTGCCAGCGTGATTTGGTTTGCGGCAGGGATGTGTTTCGTTGCGTTTTGAGCAGAGTTCTCGCGAAGTTTAATACATTCTTCGAACTTCCTAACGTGTTTTGTTTTCAAATGATTGAAGAGGTTCGAGGTGTTGCCGCTCTTCGTTCCTACTTCTCTCTTACAAAGTTTACATATAACATTCTTTTGTTCTGTATCATTTTGTCTAAAGCCAAACCATTTCCAAACAACGGTCGTCACATTTGTACCTTTTTTTGGCACTAAATCATTGCTAATAGCCGTACTCGTTTCTGCCTCCGTCTCCGCCATTGTTGTTACTGTTTAAGATAAGCAGGAGGTGGGGTTTAATCACAATGACTGCATTTAGGATGTGCTCCAATTAGCAGAAATAACACACTACACACTTGTAGTGTTTAATAAAACATATTACATAATATATCGCGATAGGTTTGTTTTCAAACGATGCATTAAAAAATACTGTTCATATCGTGCCACTCGATATATTGCACAGGCCTACTTGGACTGTATTATTGTATAAAGTTTAGTTGGATGCGTAAAAGCGGACTATGACCTCTATAATAAGGTATTAAAAGGGAAACACTGCTATTCAGAACTTTCCAAAGACTTTAAAATTGATCATACGAACAGTGATTTTTTTTCCCCCACATATATGAAATAACATGAGGGTCCACATCTGAGAAGCCACTGGATGGACTTGGAGGTTCTCTGCGTTTTCTCTTCAAAATACCTGCTCAAGTCTATTTTTCTCATTTCGCCTGGAACAGAATACTTGCTGCTGATTTTCAACTTCTCAATTATACTGAATACACAAAGGTTATGAAATATGTTAGCCCGCCTGTCAGCTTTGGTGTTTATAATTCAACTCATTTCTCTTAGTGTGAGAATTTGTTTTGTCATGTGACAAACTGGCTTGAGTTGTTATTAGACTAACACAGTATGATCAAGTATAAAATCTTTCCAACTACATTTCTACAATATTGAATATTAATCATTTTTACTTGTAAAGCATAAAACAAGCTACATGAGGAAAACCAGTTAAATGCGTTTCTTCTTGTGTGTGGATTCACGTAAATGAAGCACAATGTAAATATGATGGTCTCATAATAACTAAAACATTGCACTTGAATAATGATTGCTGACATAATGTGCAAGTAATGATTTTTTCTGAGAGGAAAAAAAAGTGAAACCTTTGTTATTATTTGAAATTTGGAACAATTAGTTAATCGCCTGCAGTAACAATCATTTATACATAGCCAACTGTTTGCTATATCTGAAAATGTCGTAAAATGCATTTTTTCATTACATATACTGACATCACCGAGTAGTCATTTGTCCATACACCAAGATTTTATCCTCCTTTAAAATAATCCCACATAGTACCCTGCACAATAACTTTCTGCAGATACTGTTATGAATGCATAAACTAGTATTCGCACATACAGTGATCCCCCGCTGTATTGCGGATCAGCTATCGCGCCCCCACTATATTGCGGAAAAAATCAATAAGTACATCCTACCTGTAGTGTACTTTGCAGCAAATTCATAACAAAGCATACAGTTTTCAGCAGTCACTATGGTAGACAAAGAGTTTTGCATTGAAGTACCCGGATGATTTCTTACGAGGCCCGTTGTTGGCTGAAAGAGGAGACTCAACCAATCAGAGCAGGATTTTCATTCTCTTGGGTTCGGATTGGCTAGTGCTAACATGGTGTAATCTCGCAATAATAGCGAGTGTGGGTCCCCGATGCATCTCAGTTCTCTGCATATCACGTACCTTGCTTGTGGTCTTTTTGTTGCGAGCAAACTTTTTGTTAACTTTTCGTTTTGTTTTAAGCCTTACGATGGCTCCCAAGTGTCCTGCATCTTCTAAGAAGGGAAGGAAATCGTTACGCGGACGTCGCATGCTTGAATGAATCGACGGTACGCTACATTATTATATTATTATTATCTTACTCAAATCCTTAGCCCGACATCCATATATCATATATGTTTACAAAGTGTGTTTTAATAAGTTTACATGTGTTTAAAGCGTGTGGGAGGGTTATTTTAAGGCTTAAACTATAAAAAAAATGTTTATTTATATGGTCTTTCTATATCGCGGATTTTCACCTATCGCTGACAAGTCTGGAATGTAACTTCCGCGATAGGCGGGGGATCACTGTATACTGTATATTCCTTCACTCATCACATGGTTTCCATAGAAACCTCAGGAAATAAATGAGAAATTTCAGGACTTCATGAAGGAGCAGGTTGTAGGAGCAAAAACACAATGTCATCCTAAATCCGCATTTCTGCATTGCAAGTCTTAATTTTGGCTTGGATCACACCCCATAGCGGACACAGAAAAGATGCTTTTCATGGCGCTTCTGATATTGCATATCTATATGTATCTAAATTGCGTCTGAATGGTGCATAGGTTAGCAAAAGGCAAAATAACCAATAGACAAAATAAAATAGTCTACTAGTCGCTACAGTTTTGTGGTAAATCCACATCCCATCAAGGATTTTTTCTGCCAATGCGCGCATTCCAGTGTAAGTGACACTTGCGTCATATGCATTTCCTGTTTTGGTGTGTTCAGAGATACTATTGTAAACAATGTGAAAACACCAGTGTGGATGGAGATTATTTTCAATTAAAAATGCTTTTTTTTTAAATGAAAATGTTGTTGTGTGGATGTAGCTTAAGAAACAGCAGCCTTTTAGGAACAGGTTTTAGCAATCAACAAGATGAAGTCTTTGGGATGAGGCATATCCGAGTGCTGCTGAGCTGCCTCAACAAGAAGATAGGGGTGGAACATACAGTACCTCCAGACAAATTTCTGCAGTGAGATTCTCTGCATTTAGTGCCAGAAGGGAGTTTGGGGGGTTGTTTCATTTTTTATGAATCAAGAGCATCACAGCAAATGCAGTTGTGAAATGGTACAAGTAAATCAGTTGGCATCCTGAAAGCCACAAGTTTCATGGTCAAATGGAAGTCTTTTTTAAAATGCATATTGAATGTGAGCAAATAAAAATAAAAAATTTGCCTGAATTTTCACAGGCAAACATAGTAAGATGCAGGATCGCCTAGAAAATCTACTGTTACATAATTATAGAAGACCTTAATTCCTAATGTGCGAATACTGCAACTGATTCACATCTGGCCATTGACAGCTAGAATAACTCAACTGTAGAACTGTAAACTGAATTAAAAAAATGCCTCTGTCTTAAAAGTAGCTTAGAGGTCAGAGCATAGAGCTGACAAAAGAGTATATACTGTAAGGTTAAACTTTGAATGCACTTTAGAGACATGGGCAACAAGTTAATTTGCAATATATCAAGCCATAACATTAGTACTGCACAAAGAAAATAACTTCAGTTTCCTTCTGTTCTCCAACGTTTGGCCATCAACACATCCTGCATCCCATCTGTACCACTCACTTCCTGTGTGTAGATCTGAACTGGATGATAAGCTGCAATGTGAAACCCTGTGACAAGTACACAAGCCTTGATACTCACCTCAGCCCTCTGCCTCTGTTTCTGCTCCTGCTGAGCAGATTTCTGCTTCGTCTTGTCTGCTCGAGTGGGTGTTTCCTTCTGCTTCTGCTTATCCTTGCGCGCCCCTGGCTCCATGATGCCTTTGTTTATTCCAGAAAGGTAAGAGGCAAGCTACTGCATCATCATTTGGGTTTTACCTGCATAATTAAACAAGATAAAACAAGGCATCCTTAACAGTGTTCAAATATTACATTTTCTTGGCTTGAACAGCAAAGACATTCATCAAAAAACTAAGTATATTAAGACCACTCTATCTATCAACTGCTAATGCATTAAGAATAGCCTATACAAGTATGTCCTGCATCTTTCACCTGTAGTTTAGAAGAGTGCACAATAGAAACAAAATTATTAGCTGTAGAGTTGTAATTTACCTCCGCTTGAACTTTTCAGTGTTTGGCGACACTGCATACAATAAAAAAGTACTTGATATTAGAATTTTTTCAACCCGATTGTTTCATTTTTGAAACATCTGCCACACAGAAGTCTCAAACCCAGTTAATATAGTTCATGATTGCTGAGGGGAAAACAAATTCTATTGTCATTTCTAAATTGTGTGGGTAAATGAAGGAAAAATGTGTCTGTCCCACATATTATGTAAGGCACGGTATATATCCATCCATTATCCAACCCGCTATATCCGAACTACAGGGTCACGGGGGTCTGCTGGAGCCAATCCCATCCAACACAGAGTGCAAGGCAGGAAACAAACCCCAGGTACGGCGCCAGCCCACCACAGGACGGACGCACGCACGCGCGCACACACACACACACACACACAAAGGACAATTTAGGATTGCTAATGCACCTAACCTGCATGTCTTTGGACTGTAGGAGGAAACCAGAGTACCCGGAGGAAACCCACGCAGACACGAGGAGAACATGCAAACTCCACGCAGGGAGGACCCAGGAAGCAAACCTGGGTCTCCTAACTGTGAGGCAGCAGCGCTACCCACTGCACCACCGTTCTGCCCTTTTTTAAACCCTCGCACACACGGGGAGAACATGCAAACTCCACGCAGAGACCACCCAGGAAGCGAACCCGGGTCTCCTAACTGCGAGGCAGCAGCGCTACCCACTGCGCCACCGTGCTGCCCTTTTTTAAACCCATGCAGACACGGGGAGAACATGCAAACTCCACGCAGGGAAGACCCAGGAAGTGAACCCGGGTCTCCTAACTGTGAGGCAGCAGCGTTACCACTGTGCCACCATGTATATATATTTTTTAATTTTTATAGCTTGTGCAGACTATTAATTGCAATCATACCCTTCTAGACACTGGAGCAAAATTGTAAAATTTTACTTTGGTCGTATGGAATACAGAACTACTGCAATCAATACAATATCAACACAAGTGCCATGACTCAACAAAGAATAACCAGCCAAACAGAACTAGGAAATGAGGATGAAAGGGAAGCAAATACTGCCGCAATCAACCACCATTGCTCAGCAGTTTTCGGGCAGATGTGCAGTGGATGGATAATAAGGTAGATGACATTGAGGAAGGACTGGCTACATGAGATACATCAGAAACGGCCGTGTTCGGGTCCTTTGTAATGTGTCTAACTGCTGAGTCACTAAACACAGCAATACAGCCAGATGACTTTACTGTCTCTTGTGGAGATCGGACTGAAATGTCAGGAAAAAGCAAAGGAGAAGGTGAAGCGTGAATGTTAAATTTGTCTTTAAAAATTGTTCACCTGATTTGGAATATTTCTTGATTAAGTGTCATTCGTTTTATCTTCTGATGGGGAGTTTTTCTGGGTGCTGTTTTATATTCATCCACAAGCCAACACCAACAATGTTCTGAATGATCTGTATGACATTACAGAATAAGAATACATATTTTTTGAGTTATTTATTGTTTTGGGTAAACATTTATCACAAGCATGTCACCTGCCCAACAAGGACTGCTAATACTCTGGCCCATTGCTACACCTCAAACAAACTTGCCAGCCTCCTGAGGTGATCTGATCATCTTTTAATAACCCTGCTGCCATCTTATAAGCAGGGGCCGAATTTTTGTGTCCAAGCTGGAGCATCTGGCACACATTCTGCTTGCATCCGTCTGTCTCTTTCATCAAAATGTTAAGCCCATGTTACCTTCTGTCAACACTCAGAAACAGCTATAAGGACCTGCTGGGCCGCACTAACTTTGGTTTAACATCAGTACAAAAAGAAATCTCATGGTGAGTTTTTTACATTTTGTTTGACTTTTCTACTCATAAGCTTACTCTCTTCCTCTAAAACCACACAATATTGCGACATTTATAAATAGGGCTGATCCACACAAATAAGAATAAAAAAGAGAAAGATTAGTGTGCTATTTCAGAAGTCCAGAGAGAGCACTGAATTTCCTAAACCCCTTTGAACAACACCATAGATATTTTTGTTTGAAAGCAAGTAAAAATACTTTCTTCACAATTAGTAAAAGAACTTCACCTCCCCAACCACATACCTTTTTTTGTGGCTCAAAAAGCCTTGAGCAATTTTGGGGTGGCTAACTCATGAAGGGGACAGAGTAACTTGTTTGTTTCATTATCCATCAGTAGTACTCATACGCATGCACAGTGTGCAGTGTAAAAATTTGTTTCTCCAAGCCCTTCCTTGTGTTTAATTTTAATAACACAGAGTAGTAGAAATAAAGTTTGAAAGATGAAATTCAACCTTAAAAAAATAAACTTAGACTTATGGAAAAGTTATGTTCTGCAAAGTACAGTACTCCTATTGTGCTTTTCATTGAGCTATAGCTGAGCCATGTAGCTTTGATAGGAAAAAAACGTACAGCTCATAAGTGGCCCATAATTTGTGTCCCACAGTGAAGAAAGTGCCTATATTTGAAGACATTTTCTTTTAATTTACAAAAAATATTTTTCCCCCCACTTTCTGAAAAACCTAAGCAAGTCTTGCAGAGATGGTCTACCCTTCATCTCACTTTAGCTGGAAGAATTAACTTTGTCAAGATGAATATCCTTCCCAAGCTTCTTATTCTATTTCAAAGCATTCCAAAATACATCAATAAATCATTTTTTTAAGAAGTCAGATTCAATCATAACTTCTTTTATTTGTAATTCAAAACATCCAGGTATCCAAAGGGCAACCCTACAAAGACCTAAGGCAGAAACTGGCATGCCTCTACCTAACTTAAAATTTTATTACTGGGTGGCAAATATACAAGCTATAAAAACCTGGACATTGACACAAATAGATGAACATACACAGGCTTAGTCCACAATAGAAATAAAATCCTGCAGCATTTTTTTTTTTTTTTTTTATATATATATTTCTTGCTTTGTACCTCATAAGTACAAGTCATCACCAATATATTAACAACCCAATTGTGCCTCATTCACTCAGAATATGGAACTGATGTAGGAAGTACTTCAAGACAGAGAAGCTTTTATCTGTGGCACCTCTGCATGAGAACCACCTTTTTCCACCTTCTCAAATGTATGCAGTTTTTAATGTCTGGAAAACATCTGAGATTAAATTGCTTAGAGATCTGTACCTAGACAACGTCTTTGCATCCTGCGAACAATTACACTTCTAATCTAACTTTCCAGCAACACATTTCTTTCACTACCTTCAAATTAGAAACTTTGTTAAACAAAACTTGCCCAATTTTCCTCACCTCCCACCTACTTCTATTCTGGAGAAAATACTGATCAGTCTCGTGTTTGGTGGACTTCCAGATGGGCTTAAGGTAGAGTAGGACAAACAGACTTGTTTACTATTAGCACGTAGACTTATCTTTGCTCAACTGGAAGAATCGTAGCCCTCCTTTTTTAAGTCAGTGGGTAACTGATGTTATACATTATTTGAAATTGGAAAAAAATCTAATTCTCACTTAGATGATCTGTACAAAACATTTTTTAAAAAAAAAAACATGTGTGGCATCGCGCCCAGGAGGACCGGAGGAGGGCTTGTACCTCCTCCAGACTGCGAGGGGGCGACCGCCCTGGTTACGTTGGGAGCCACGGGTAAAGGGCTTGGAAGCCCAGCCCTGTAGGAACCCGTGGCCACCGCCAGGCGGCGCCCCGGTGCCTGTAGAGACCTGGAGCCCAGCACTTCTTCCCCCTAGCACTTCCTGGTGTGGCGGAAGACAGGGGACACCCGGAGGGCTTCCGGGTGCGCAGCCGGCACTTCCGCCACACGGGGGCGTGTCTGTGGAGGAATGCCGGGAAGCAGCTGGAGCCCATCCGGGTTCTTATTTAAGGGGCCGCCTCCCTTCAGTCGAGAGCGGAAGTCGGGTGGAAGAGAGACGGAGCTGGAGGGAAAGGACTGGAGGCGGCCAGGAAGGCACAAAGAACTGTGAGGCCTGGATTGAGGGGGATCGGTGCTGGAGGCACTGGGGTTTTTGTGCACGAGAACTTTGTAAATATTGTAAATAAACGTGTGTGTGTGTGGTGGAGCCAACGATGTCCATCTGTCTGTGTCTGGGCCAGCGTTCACACATGGCAGGATCTAATCAATAACATTTTAGAATAAGCATTTAAAATGAGGAAGTGAATTCTCTTCCCTTATTTACGGCTTATTTTTTTCTACTATTAAAGTTTTACTCTATTGGCCGAACTCTTTCCCATGGGACAGAAATGGCTACAGCAGTAGCTTCTTTTTACATTAAATATGAATGCATCTTTGTCTACATATTTTAAAGATGGCAAAATAAACACTTTGTAAATTTAACAATAAAATGGAAGCCATCCAAAACATTCCCACCCAATTACCTCACCCTCCATAACAACCTGAAAATTGTTACATCCATGTTCTGCACCTGTTACTTTCACTATGACATTTCTATGTAGTGTCACAGTCTCCTCATCTCATGAACTCGTCTGTCAGGTCCTCCTCTCTATCCCTTTCTTTTATACGTCCTTGCTCTCAATCTTCTCAAACTGAACATTTAAATTGGCTGCGAGTTGAGGAAAAAATATACCATATTTTCATACCACAGAAAGAAAAACTCTGTGATGCACATACTGCTGCAATAAAATACACAATAAAGAGCAGCAGGTACATCACTCAGCACTTTTATAATTTTACTACACAATCATGTGGCAGTCAAAAACATCAGTGACCTAAAGTTTAGGAGCACTGCTCTTGTGCGTTGAAAGAGGAGGAAGAGGGGTTTTTCCCCTGCAGAGTCTACAACGCATGGTACAGTAGAACAAATGAGCAGCTGAGCACAAGCTCTTTCAAAACAACTATATATTCCCAGTACTGAAATTCCCAAACTGCCGATACGGTACCATTTAAAAATTGTTTTTTTCAGTACTGGTATACCATGCAATCCTAGTCTCATTCATCTTCACTGAGTTCAGAAGACACAAAAGGACTAAATGTATTTATAAAATGCAAGAAAACTATGAAACTTTGCTGCATTTCTGGACAGTTTCATTAACCTTCATATATGGGCTTAAGATTCAATAAGTAATGCCGGTCAGTCAAATATGCAGTTTTTCATACAAAATAAATAAATAAATAAAAAAGTAGCACAAAAGTAATGCACTGTTTTGTAATGCATTACATTATATTATAAGTAACTAGCTTGAGGCTGAAATCTGAGTAATCAACACAGACCTCAGCATTGTTTGCATTTTGCCATTTATCAAAATGTTTTAGAAATTAATGTAATAATAAAATGCATTGCTTTTTCATTCCAACAGATGGCACATCACAAACATTTGAAGTAATAGCCATCTGTTGGGATAACAAATGCAATACATGTCACGGTTGTGTGTCATTCGGTACGGAATTCGGAAAAATAAGGTTAATGTTTGTGATGCTCCATCAATTGGAATTCAAAACGCAAAGTATTTTTATTTCTATAAATGTTGGTGATGCGCCATCTATTGGAATGTCAGAGACATAGCAACTAGACACCCGTTGTTTTGTTAAGGTGGACCATATAACATTATAGTACTGTAATACTTGTTGGTAACCTAAGTTAAATTTCAGAGTAACATTCCCCAACACTTAATCCTGCCGACCATAAATTTGTTAGAGTTTTGCACGTGTCTGTGCCCTGTGATGGCATGGTATAGTATGGTATGGTATGGCATTCTCCCGTTTTGACTAGGGCAAGGGTCCCTACGGCACTTGTGGAAAATGTTCGTTGAGTAAGAGGGCAGTCAAATTACATGAAAGCTGCGATCTCTCCACAATTTAGTCCATCTTTCTCGTACATTAACTACCGGAAACGTATATATGTTTAATATCTATTATCGCAGGGCTTCATTCTCAGCTGCGTTTAGCGTTACGAGTATCGCTATTGTTGCAATTAGCTCCACTTAATGGCCACTCGGGGCACTAATGAAAAACGACAAAAAGGTTGCCTTGGACTGTATACCGTACTAATTAACTCTATGTGGGAGATATGTGTTCTGCCGCTATCTGCATGCTCTCAACCACCTCCTCCAATCTCTCGGCTTTAAGTATTTCATCCACTGAAGCGAACCACTCCCTTTAAAGTAGTAAAACAAAAACTGCGCGAGCTCCATTAACATCGGCCTCGTCTCACTCACGTAGAATTGTGCGCACACATCGAACCTCACTCTTCTATCTGAAAGACCTTCACTACAGAAGACTACTCACAAATAACTGGAAAGCAGCAGTACCTGCAGGGTTGAAGCACGCCACACTTCCGGCTTGAGCTCAGGGTTGGTTTTTTTCTGGAGCGTCGCAAAAAAGATTCCCCTGCCTGGCGGAGCTACTAATATACCGTTCTGTTTACTTTGAAAACTCTAGCTGTTAAGATGTGGTACTTTACCTGAAATCATTAAACGTTTGTGTAAACTGTATTAAAGCCGCTCTGCGTATATATTCAACAGCCACCAAACGATCAGACAGCCAGACAGGGCCGGAAAAGAAGTGGGTGTCCCCTTATTTATATACTATATACTGTATATATTATGTGTGTATATATATATTATGTGTATATATATATATATTATGTGTATATATATAATGTATATATATATATATATATTATGTATATATATATATATATATATATATATATAATGTGTATATATATATATATTGTGTATATATATATATATATATATATAT
>JANRMT010062815.1:39409289-39419625 GCA_026402145.1 Polypterus bichir lapradei
GGGAGAGTTTATAAGGGCTTAAAATATATAAAAATAACCATACAAACATATGGTTTCTACTTCGCGGATTTTCACCTATCGCGGGGGGGTCTGGAACGCAACCCCCGCGATCGAGGAGGGATTACTGTATATACAGTATATATACAGTATATATAAGGGCGGTGCGTGGGTTTCCTCCGGGTGCGCTGGTTTACTCCCACAGACATAGTTAGGATATAGCGGGTTGGATAATGGATGGATATATATACATATATATATATATATTGTGGTCCCCGGCCGGGGCTGGAGCCTGGCCGGGACGCCCAGGAGGACCAGAGGAGGGCTTGTGCCTCCTCCAGACCGCAAGGGGGCGTCCGTCCTGGTTATGTTGGGGGCCTCGGGTACAGGGCTTGGAAGCCCAGCCCTGTAGGGACCCGTGGCCACCGCCAGGCGGCACCCCGATGCCGGAGTATCCAGTGGGGGACCCGGTCGGGGCTGGAGCCCGGCCGGGATGCCCAGGGAGACCAGAGGAGGGCTTGTGCCTCCTCCAGACCGTGAGGGGGCGTCCGTCCTGGTTATGTTGGGGGCCACGGGTAGAGGGCTTGGAAGCCCAGCCCTGTAGGGACCTGTGGCCACCGCCAGGCGGCGCCCCAGTGCCTGATTATCCCGGGATTATCCTGGTGTGGCGGAAGTGCCGGGGGGAAGACGACAGGGGACACCCGGACGGCTTCCGGGTGCGCAGCCGGCACTTCCACCACACGGGGGTGTGCCAGCGGGAGATTGCCGGGAAGCAGCTGGAGCCCATCCGGGTTCCTATAAAAGGGGCCGCCTCCCTCCAGTCAGGAGCGAGAGTCGGGAGCGGAGAGGACTGAGCTTGCTGGAGGAGGCAAGGAGGCGGCCTGAAGGTGAAGAAGGCATTGTGTGGCCAGGACTTTTGGGGACTTTGGGGGTTTGTGGTGCACTTGTGTGACTTTATTGTTGTAAATAAACGTGTTGTGGGTGACATGAACGTGTCTGCCTGTCTGTGTCCGGGTCAACTTCCACAATATATATATATATATATGAATATATGAATATATATATACTATATGTATATATAGAGTATATACAGTATATAGTTACATATAAAAGAATGTAAAGCAAACATTACAAATTCTGTGTATGTATGTACATATATATGTGTGTATGTATATATATATATATATATATATATATATATATATATATATATATATAGAGAGAGAGAGAGAGAGAGAGAGAGAGAGAGAGAGAGAGAGACAAAGAGAGAGTGTTGTAATGTTCACTGATTAGAGCAGCATTCAGGAAAGTTGATCTGTTAGAAGAAAGCTCCTTCAATCAGCCCAAACAAAACTAAAAAAGGCCAAGTGAAGAGAAGGGAGTTAAAAATAACTCTTCCACAGCTGCGGTGCACATAGAGGTCATGGCGATAGGCTGTGCTCCAAATAAGACAAGTGACTTGTCCACTTGAGATTGCAGCATGAGCTGGATGGCATCTGTCCGCACTGCTAGAAGAATAACAAAAGCAGAACTTAAGAAAGCACAAAGAAGGGCCTCGATCAAAGCCAACAGGTACACCTAATATGGGAGAGAAGGCATCACAGGCACATGGAGGTGATTTAGCGAGATATGGAGACCAGAACTGGGTTCTGGGAACAAATTCCAGAAATTTCTATTGGCTATTAATTTATTTACTATATGGCATATGAGTATAAAAAACACATCACAATACAAAGCCTAAAAAACACCTACTTTCATAACAGAGAATATATGAAAAGTCTTAAACAGATGTTATTAATGTGCTCAATTGACACTAGGGTTGCATACAGGAGGTCATGTCGATTTCTTTCATACACTTTAAGGTGCACTTCTTTAAGATATGGCATATGTCTGGATTTCGGCAGGGCAGTCATACACTGGGGAGTGGCATTCTACCCTATTTGTGCTATGACTACGAGTCCCAAGCACTAAAGAGTTCCAAAACACAAAGACACAAAAATGCCCACTAGAGGGGGAAACCATGAAACTCAGCTAGTAAGAAGGGCAAACACAAACCTTTATATATAACAATCTTCGCATTCAAGAAAAATGCTTTGTAACCCTGTGAAGCTCCAAAGAGCACAAAAGACATGAAATGTCTATTAAAGAGAAATCCAAAATCAAACATTACTCAAGAGTAATCAAAAAACACAAAAGGTGAAAAAATCCAGTAATTTATTAAGCACAAGCAGAACACAAGAACTCACCACTCCTAAGTGCATTTGTGATGAACCACCTGGAGCTGTGGGAGACTCTCTGGCCAAACAGTACAGTGGTGGAGGGCAGTGCCTGACGATGATTGGCAGGTAGCCCGCCTCTTCAAGAAACCACCCACAGAACACAAGCCATATAACTGAGGCGGCAAAAATGAAAACTAGGAGTAATGCAAATAATCCACCAAAGTAAAAATCAACAAGTAGGACATTAAAGAAAGACTTGAACCCCAGGACACTTGGCTGAAATATAACAATCTGTGGAAGGCATCAGCATATCTACTAGGGATGTGCATTCAGTTTTAGTGCTCGAGTAACCAACAGGGCAAAAATTAAAAGTGTATGTGGGGAGTGAGAGAGAAAGTGGGTGGGATGATCACATGGTTAAAAAGCATACTGATATAAACTGCATTTTAAATATTACTGAATTTTCATTTATTAAATGTACTTCTTATTTGATTTGGTGAAACAGCAACTCTCAATGCTAACCTTGTACTTTGAGAAAAAAGTCACACTAGCTTTAAACTGCTGAGCCACTGAAAATTCAATCGGGAAAGCAAACTCAACATTTGGAAAAGAAAAGGGAGATTGTGCTTCTACTGCATATTCTTATTCAGAAAGATCAATCTCTGCACATGCTCTGTTGACAGGAACCGTGTGCATTTGATGGACAATGTGGCGGCTAAGCAAATTTCTTCAGCCGGGGCAGAGGTTAGAGGCACACAAAGCAAACATTACACAAGAACACTTAACTATTTGCAGCGATGATCATATTATTGTAGCATGAGAATCAGAGGTTAGAGAGGTGCTTGAGTCACCGGTGACTCTGTCTGTCTTTGAAAGTTTATCTTAAAGGGAGCATCCGCTCTTTACTTAAAGTTATGGCAGTTGTGGCGTTTCAGCAGGGTATGGGGTATTGGGGTTCAGTGTCCTCTAAAGCCTTCCCCCTCAACACAGCGAGGTGGTAGTATGTCTTAAGCAAACATCTCCTCTACTGGCTGTGTACTTTCTGCTCTACAGGTATTAGCATGGTGCCTTCATTTAGCATCAACAAATAAAGAAATGCTGCTTTGGCTTGTCGTAGTATTAGACATATCATTTACGTCTAAAAGAAAGGTGGTGTTGCATTGTGCTCGTCATGTTATGGTATCGATGTTTTATTTGGCACAGCGTGCACTGAACAGTGCTTTGGTCAAGTTGTTCAAAGTGTCTCCATACTTCATTACATTTCACTGAGGTCATCGTCAAACGCGTATCTGAATGAAGGTGGAACGTACTACCTGCCCCAAATTTCTGACTCCATCAGAAAAATAAGAACATACAACCCTGCGCCAATACAACAGCCTTGTGACTTTGTCATTAGAAATATATCGTGATAAGACAGAGCCACGCTGTACACAACATTCTGTATTTAGCTATGTGATTGGCTGGTGCATATTAAATGGGATTTGAATTTCAATGGACACATTTTCTAATAAATCTTCAGTTTCAGGTACACTTTTGAGTATACAAGTGCACTTTTGGTTACTCAAGTACTCGAGTACTCATTCTTATCACTAACATCTATTAGAGTCCCAAAAAACCAATAAAAGCAGCCCAGAACAATAGAAATCACAGTGTGCTGTAAACCTGGATAAGACTTTGAAGAGAAGATGATTGGAGCTTGGCAGAGCTTATTAGACGAGAACATGAGGAGGGTGACTGGACAGCAAGTAGACCACCTCCACCAGACAGAGATGACTGGATGAGATGACCACCTTCCCCCAGCAGATATGACTGGATGAGATGACCACCTTCCATAAGGCAGAGATGGCTGGATGAGATGACCACCTTCCACCAGGCAGAGATGACTGGATGAGATGACCACCTTCCCCCAGCTGGGATGGTTAGATGAGATTACCACCTTCCATAAGGCAGAGATGGCTGGATGAGATGACCACCTTCCACCAGGCAGAGATGACTGGATGAGATGACCACCTTCCCCCAGCTGGGATGGTTAGATGAGATTACCACCTTCCACCAGCTGGGATGGCTGGATGAGATGACCACCTTCCACCAGGCAGAAATGACTGGATGAGATGACCACCTTCCACCAGGCAGAGATGACTGGATGAGATGGCCACCTTCCCCCAGATGGGATGGCTGGATGAGAAGACATCCTCCAACTCCTACTGGTAGGGATGACTGGACCAAAATAGCACCTCTTGGCCAGGGTAACTCAGAGGTGATTTTTTTTAGAGTTTCACTGGGCACTTGACTGTCAGCGATTCCTGAAGCAAGACTTTTCCGTCGAGTCCAAGCAGTAGGGTGGCAGAGACGACTTCCTGGAAACACTCTGACATCAAGTTGATTGCACCCCCTTCTGGTGATGCAAAGAACAATTCTGAAGCAACTCCTCTTGGGGGAACAACAACAGGTTTTAAGATAAGCAGTAGCTCGATGGGCTCAGGCAACCAGGTAAAAGCAGAAGACTCCTTCAGAGTGGCAGATGCCTGAGGTTCAGTTATAGTAGTGGAACTGATGGCTCAGTGAGACCTGTGGCAAAAACTAGAATTGGTGGTTCAAAAGCAACTGTGGCAAAGACCAGAACTGCTGAATTTGACAGCCACTGTGGCATAGACTGGAGCTGATGGCTTTACAGCAACCGAGACAAAAACTGGAACTGGTATTCAACAGCAACTGCAGTAAAGACTGGAGCTACTGGCTTGACAGCAACTGAGGCGAAACTGGAAATGGTCATTCAACACCAACTGTGGAAAAACCTGGAACTGGTGGTTGAACTACATGGTAACTGTAGCAAAGGCAGGAACTGCTAGTTCGATAGCAACTATGGCAAAAAAAGAACTGGTGGTTCAACGGCAGCAGTGGTAAAGACTAGAGCCACTGGCTTGATGGCCACTGAAGCAAAAACTGGAGCTGGTGGGTCAACAGCACCCAAGGAAAAGACTGGAGCTTCAGGTTTGACGTCAACTGCATCAAGGGCTGGAGATGTGGGTTCATGGACAGACCCAGCTGGCTTAGGCTTCAGAGCTTTTTCCACAACTCTACGAGTGGATCAGTCTGACAGGTATTGGATATTGGCTTGGCATATAAAAAAGTCTGTCAAATCAAAAAAGGAATCATCTTCCTCCAAATCCACAATTCATTCCAAAAATGATGAGGCAGTCACTAATGTGCCCATTATCTGTTTTGCATAATTATATGTATGGATCCGACCTATGGACGGTATGCCATCATTCAAAGCCTCACAATATTTCTGAAAAATGTTGTCCACATCCTCCAAATGTTTAGGAATGTAACATATCTCACCCTGTAGTCTTTTGTATGGCAATTGTGGAGGAGAAGTGAAAAAGAGAGTGCAGACAGGATGGAATGGGTGGAGGAGAATGTCAGGAATGATTTGTGACAGACGGTTATCAGCAAGAGTGAAAGGGAAGGTCTACAGGATGGTTGTGAGACCAGCTATGTTATATGGGTTGGATAGAGTGACACTGACCAGAAAGCAGGAGACAGAGCTGGAGGTAGCAGAGTTAAAGATACTAAGATTTGCATTTGGTGTGACGAGGATGGACAGGATTAGAAATGAGGACATTAGAGGGTCAGCTCAAGTTGGACGGTTGGGAGACAAAGTCAGAGAGGTGAGATTGTGTTGGTTTGGACATGTGCAGAGGAGAGATGCTGAGTATATTAGGAGAAGGATGCTAAGGATAGAACTGCCATGGAAGAGGAAAAGAGGAAGGCCTAAGAGAAGGTTTATGGATACGATGAGAGAGGACATGCAGGTGACGGGTGTGACAGAGCAAGATGTAGAGGACAGGAAGATATGGAAGAAGATGATCAGCTGTGGCAACCCCTAACGGGAGCAGCCAGAAGAAAAAGAAGAAGACTTTTGTATGGATGCTCATTCTGTTGGGATTTAATTAGTGATGAGCGAGCACCAAAGTGTTCGGGTGTTCGGGTGTTCGGTCCGATCACATCGCGATGTTCGTGTGCTCTACCGAGCACCCGAGTATATTGTAAGTCAAAGGGAGACAACCAGGCACCCCCTGCTCTGAAGAGGGGAGGGTGCCTGGTCCATTGGAAAAGGTCACAAAGTGAGAGAAACACCACCCAAATGGACCGGGAACAGCATGGGGACGATGTCTGGATGCATCTTGGACTCCCAAGTCACTGCTTTGAACCAGTTTGTCCAAGTTGTACGCCACTTTTACAGACTGACAAAAACACGCCCAAAACCCCCCAAAAAAATCAATTTTACAGGAAAAATGACGCTCTAAAACATTATATGCCAGTGCCTGCAGGTGAGCTGACGCTCTAAAACATGACGTGTTCCGGCCAGCCAATCACTGTAATGCCAGCACCTGACATGGCTACTGGCATTACAGTGAGGGCAGTACTTACCTGCCCCTTGATTGGCTGTCTCCAACCCGCGAAACGTGCGGGGCGGAGACTCGAGCATGGCGCACGAGCACATGTGGTGCTCGTTCGAGTAGCACCATGCTCCAAGCATAGCGATGCTTGAGCTGAACACATGTTCAGCCGAGCATGCTCACTCATCACTAGATTTAATCTTACAAGTAAAAGTTATATGAGGCTTTCAAAAAAACTGAGGAATATGAGCCTGAATCCCACCAGCCTGTCCAGGGGAGATGTACCAAAAAGCAGCCTAGCGTCAATTTTTCAAACAAAATATATTCTATACCACACTCAAAATGCCCCAAAAGGAAGAGGATCATCGTCAACCCCTCACTTATATAAAGCAGTGATTCTTAAATGGGTAGCCTCAGTAGACTTCAAGGGAAGCCACAAGTTGACTGAAAAATAACAATAACAAGCCATAAATACTTAAAATGTTAAAAATCAAGCTACAGCAGGAGTAAGGCATGTTGGCAGTTGGAGCCTGGGATCTTTTTAAAGTGGACAGCTTCATCAGTATTCAAGTATGCTACAAACGGACTGTTCATTTTTCTCTGAGATGACTTTGTAAACACGTTGCATATATATAGTATACAGTTGACTCGGAAGGTATTGAGATCCTTTCACTTTTTGCACACTTCATTGTGTTGTAGATTTCATTTGAAATGGATACCTTTGCCATTTTTGCCCATCGCACTCAATAACCCATAATGACAAAGTGAAATTCTGTTTTCAGAAAGGTTTGCAAATTTATTAAAAAAATGGAAATCTCTCATTCTTATACGCATATAAGTATTTAGACCCTTTGTTGTGGTACTCCAAATTTTGGTTGGGTGCTCCTTTTTGCTTTAATTCTTCTTGAGGTGTGTCTAGAAGTTGATTGGGGTCCATCTGTGGAAAAATTAATTGATTGGACATCGTTTAGAAAGGCACACGTAGATCTGCATATATAGAAGCTGCCACAATTCACACTTCATGGCAGGACAGAAGCCAAGCCATGAAGTCCAAGGAACCAACAGAGCTCTTCCTAAGGTTGTCCATCTGGACAAACTGAGTAACCGGTGTGAGGGATGGCTGGGAGACTTACCTGGCCGGGACACCCTGACCATGGAACTGGGGGAGACAACCTACACAGGGTTTTGTCTCCCCCAACACGCTAGATGGCAGCACCCCTGAGCTACAGTATTGCCATGGATTACCTCAGGGAATCTTGGGAATTTTGGGAGTTTGTTAACTTAGCCCTGTAAGGTTCCGTCGGTGCCGCCAGGGGGTGCTGAAGGGATTGGTGAGCCCTACTTGGTCAGCCTTCAACATCACCCAGATGTGCTTCCAGGAATTACATAAAAAGAGCTCCCTGACTCAACTCCAGGAGCCAGAGTCGGGAGGAGAAAAACAACACTTGCTTGGAGGAGTGCCGGCAGAGAGACAAAGAAAAGAGGACAAAGCATTACTGCCTGCTGTTAGCTGTACTTGTGGTTGTGGTGTGGGAAACACTTACTTTGGAAGAGTTTCCCACAATAACAGCCTTGGTTCAGTGCAACTTGTGTCTGAGCTTTTGGGTTCGGGTGACTGGGGAGCTGCAGCACCCCTTGGAGGCCATACCCAGTGAGAAGGGCCTTGGTCAGGGAGGTGACCAACAACCCAATGATCACTCTTAACAGATCTTCAAAGGTCCTCTGTTGTATTGGGAGAACCATCATAAACCATCTCAGCAACGCTCCATTCATCTGGTTTCTGTGGTGGCTAGATGGAAGCCACAAATGAGTAAAAAGCAAATGACAGCCCACTTGGACTGTGAGAGCATGAGGAAAAGGACTTTTTGGTCTGATGAGACACAAACTGAATTTTTTTGGACTGAACTCCAAACACAATGTCTGGTGAAGACCAGGCACTGCTCATCACCTGCCTAATACCTTCCCTACGGTTATGCGTGGTGGTGGTATCATCATGCTATAGGGGTGCTTCTCAGTGACAGAACAGGGACACTGGTCAGGATAGACGGAAGGATAAATGCAGTGAAATAAAGAGGGGGGTTTGAAGAAAACCTGCTCAAGGACGTGCCATCTCAGATCAGCTCCGACCTGAGGCCTACAGCCAAGATAACGCTGGAGCAGTTTTGGGACAAGTCTCTAACTGGCCTTGAGTGGCCCAGCCAAAGTCCAGACTGTCACCTCAAAGAACATCTGTGGAAGGACCTGAAGATGGCAGTTTCCAGACACTTCACGTGGAATTAACAACAATGACATGAATTATCAGTAAGGGTTTTTCTTTCTCAGCCTCATTGTCCATTCTGATCCTAGTTACCCTAAGCGAATAAATAAAGTTAGTTTTGTACATTCCAAAGAAATGAACCAAAAGATAAAGACTGAGATGAATAAAGATTCAAAGTTTAAGTCAATACCTAGCAGTCTGCACTAATATTAGTTAAAAGATACACAAGGATTTCCACAAGTTAAATTATGGCTTGTTTCAGCATTTTGGTATGTTTTGAGATTTAGAGTCCCAATAAATAAATGTCTTTTATTGTTTATCTGAGAAGGTTATAGTTCCAAAAGTTTAAAGTTCAGGTCCTGAGTGCAGCCTGATTATTCCGTGTTAGCTCACACAGTTCAGATTTTGTCTTGTAGCTGCAGTCTAATTTCCAATTTTATATTTTTTAATTTATAGTACAGTATTATGAGTTTCAATATTTATTCTTCATATGGCTTATTGCTACGCCTATACAATGGGTTCTTTCTCTTCTGGACAGGACCATCATGTGGGGCGAGGCAACAAGGTGATGTAACAGTGTTGCTATTTTTTTTAACATTGCCAAAATAAGAATAAAAAATAAGAAAAAGGCTTAGGTTCGCCACCCCATATACTTGGTAATGTCTGGCAAAATGAAGCAAAAAAAAACCCAAAACAGAACTGAGAACTTGGAGCTAAGATGGCCGTTATATAGGCGGTGGGCAGGAAGAGGAGGGCTCAATGGGACCGGAAGTAGAAATGATGTCTTTGATAGGTGGGTTCAGACCGGAGACTGAAGTGATGTGTTCTAGGAAGCAGGTTTGTCAGGTGGTCTGCAGAGGGGCAGAAGAGAAAGTGTTAGAGTGCAGCGCCGCAGCATCCAGTGAAGAAACACATTTATTTGGGCCCATAAACTGTCTGCCATGCACACGTGTGTGACATTAGTTAAGTAGGAACCATAAGAATTACATACACATCCAGTGTCCTACTAATAAACTACTTTCAAAATCTGTGAGGAATAATTAAATTCTGAAAGTTTCATATTTCACTGAACACTGTTTACACGGCCTCGCTGCTACAGAAACATCCGAGAATTAAAATGGCGCATTTCGAAGCTACACATCAGATCAGTGCATGATATTCCTGATTTTCACAAAACAAATTGTGTATTGGTTATGTCCTTTCATAAAGTTCCATTCATTTCTGAAACGCCATTAAAGTGTCAGTTGAATGTCTTTAAAGTTTGCATCGCTTGTGTTTAGTTAAAGAGGGCAGGCAGGACAGTTTGAAATTGCCAAGGAATTGAAAGAATCACGCAGGATGAGCAAAGCATTTAATTTCGCAATTACAAAATTCATTGAATAACTGAAAACACAAGAGATGATGAATTAATACATTTTATTAAATTAATGCATATGTTGTGTGTTTTATTGTTTTTAAGC
>JANRMT010062815.1:39419725-39430556 GCA_026402145.1 Polypterus bichir lapradei
TATATATATATATATATATATATATATATATATATATATATATAAATCCAAAGTCTGTCTGTCTGTCTGTCTGCTTTTCAAAGAGAACCTCTTAACGGATTTAGATCAGGTTTTTTCTAGAATTTGCTTGAATATTCCGGTTTATTTTGCGACCTCTCTCATCGCGTTAAGTATCAGAGTTCGCTAGCGGCAGTGATATATTCGCGCAAATCCAAGAGAGACACAGCAGGCCGAGAGGGGGAGACCCTCCTCACTCACGCACCAGCCTCCATTCAAGTCGCTGTACCTCTTGCCACGTGTTGGAGCGTATCTTGCCTCCACTTAGCTAGCGATAACTGTTTGTTCAGACATTATCATCTACAGATTGTTAAGGAGTAACATTTGACATTTTTTTAGAGAGAGATCAGAGCTATGTGTGTTTTAGAGGGTAGCTGTTCATTGGCAGAGATATCATGGCCACGTACTCTTTTTCCACACAGAGGATGCTCTCCTGTCAGAGCTGAACACGATCAGATAGTGCCAGTGTTTGATGCTGGAGTTTACCTACCTTCTGCTTGGCCAGAATTACATTTTTTTTAAATTTGTTTATTGATTTTTAAAGTTTGTCCTGTTTCACTACTATGTGGGCGGAGCCACGGGGGACAGCTAGTAAATAATAAAACAAAAACAAAACAGTGCAAAACTACTGTCAGCTGACAGACACATACCTTCATGTTGGGTATTAAGACAATCGCAGAGAACATCATTGTTGTTGTGCCTATGGTGAAAAACACGCACCTGAACTGAAAACAAAAAACATTTGGACCAGAAGGTCGGAAGCAGGCAGGGGTAAAAACTGGAAGATCAAAAGTACCAAACGGTTCCCAAAGAGTTTGTGAGAAGGTCCTAATACTATCAATCGGTTCACTAAGCCTGCGGTGGGCTGGCGCCCTGCCCGGGGTTTGTTTTCTGCCTTGTGCCATGTGTTGGCTGGGATTGGCTCCAGCAGACCCCCGTGACCCTGTAATTAGGATATAGCGGGTTGGATAATGGATGGATGGATAGGTTCCTGAGCTCTGCAGCAGTGATGGTGTCTCAGCTCTGTCTGCTGAATGCATTCACCTTTATCCGAGGTGACTTCTAACATTCCAGATACAACTGATTACATTTCTTTTTGTTTTTCCAGTTGGTGCCCAGGCAGGTGAACTGAGTTGCTGTTGGTCAAATGGTGTCAGTAGTGGGATTTGTTCACACAGCCTCAGGGTTTGCACTCCAAAGCCTTAATCGCTATGCTGCACTGCCTGAATCTTTTCCTTGTCTCAACTCTGACATGTTGATTACCACAAACAAGTAAGAATTTCACTGCACTCTGTACATGTGGCAGGATTGATCCTATGACCCTACGGGTATCCTCCCAGCCCCTTTCTGTACACTCGCAAATGTCCATTTTGCCAATTCTCACTCTTCCACAAAGTGTCAGAAGATTTTTCAGTTGCAGTGCTTCTGCTTGATGAGGATCTAGATGGACGTGTTATTGTTATTGACCATGAGAGGTGACAATATAAAGAAGTTAAATTACTGACAGGTTCCTTGCTGCCTTCATAATATTTTGCACAATGGCTGCTTCTCCTTTCATTTCCTTAACCTTGTTGGACTTTACAGACTACACGTTGCTCCGGACCATCTAAGGTCTACATGTTGAATAGTCAGATGCCTCATTTACCAACTCCTGGAATTGTTAAGCAAATTAAGAGGGCTACTTGACAACACAGACTCGTTTTGTCAGCAGACTACTTTAGTGGGCCACATACTCCATTCCAGCTGTCTAAGAAAGACAGAAACGGCCTTGTTCAGTGCTTGTGCAAGGGAGCGCTGCACTCCAGGCTGACCTGCCCATGCAGCAAGGGGCAGCTCTGCTGGATTACTCCCTTCTATCTGATTACACATTAACACTCGTATAATAGGTCCTCTGTTAGAAGACTGTGTAGCTAATTAGTATCCTGCTAATGGGCTTAAAACGTCCAGGTTCTAAATAACTTCCTGCTCCTGGATAGAGGGCTCTGATCTGAGCAAAAGAAAAGGCTTTGAGGCCGACTCCACTTCAGCCACTGACTCCTTGTGCACGGCTCAGCCAGGCTCACTCACACGTTTGGGTTCTTCAGGGGAGACGTTGTAGAGCTTGAAACCAGTATGCCCAGCTTCCCTGCAGATTTCAGTTCCATTTCTGACTCCCTGGGTATTCCTCACCCAAGCTGCATCAACCTTTTGTGTTTCTCAGTGAAACTTGAAGCACTGAATCATTCGGTGCCACTGAATTGTGTAGTGCAGTGGTCTCTAACCTTCTTGACAGCAAGGACCACTTTACTAGAAGCAAATTTTTCCAGGGACCCTAGGGGTCTAGGATTCGGGGCGGGTTCATTGGGCAGTTTTATACACAATTTACACACACACGCATGATAAAGCACAGGGAGATGAACACAGTAACGCACAGGACACAATCCCTAGTAAGGTGTGGGTTTCTTAAGTTTAAGCTTTTCATTCAAGTGTCCAGTCCTAACCTGTTAGTTGCATTCTGTCACCATCAATGTGACATTCTTCTGGTGCAATAGCAGACTGAGCAGCAGAATCCTTCCAAGTCTTACCTGTAATGAAAGTACTTGGGATTAGATTTCAGTCATTTTCTTATATTCAGATTATATTTTTTATTTTTATTTCAAAAATGATGTCTGTTTTGCCATTATCAGTGATCAACATTGACAACTTTGGATGTACGCATAAACTCCTGTACAAAGTAATGTTGAATTACTGTCATTGCCAACTAAGCAGCACCAGTGAATCAAATCAGCACCTGTGTGATTCTCCGTGAGTTAACAGGTTGTGGACCACCGAGGTTCATACGGCCACCATGACCCTGACTCAGACAGGTAGGACACTAATTGCCACACAGCACACTTTTATTTATAGGTGGGGAAGCGCTTTCTACACTCCCCACAAGAGCACAATGTCCACAAGACAAATGCACCGTTCTTTCTTTCTTTCTTTCTTTATTTCTTTCTTTCTTTCTTTCTCTTTCTTTCGCCTCCTCTCCTCTCCTCTCCTTTCCTTTCCTCTCCCAGCAAGCTTCGTCCACTTCCTCCCAACTCTGGCTCTTCAAATGGAGTGAGGCGGCTCCTTTTATTCTACTCCTGGGAGTGCACCAGGTGGCTTATCCGTATTACCTAGAATCACTCCCAGGTGTGCTGGAAGTCTACTATAGAGCTCTGCAGCTCCCCCTGATGGCACCCATGGAACTCAACAGGGTTGTGCCAAACTCCAAGTCCCAGCATGCCCTGCGGGAAGCCGTGGTGTCACAGCCACCCTGGGGGGCTGCCCTCTAGCGTCCCAGGAGAGGTAATGCCTTGCAGATGCTCTCTCCCCCTGTTCTTCCATCCAGCTGGTGTGCCAGCTGGGTAATGACCAAGGCTGCCCAGTACAATATATACATATCATTTTTATACAAAACAGTATTTTTTCCTCAGTAAAAAATTCATTACTAGACAGCCTGTGCAGTCTGATTGGAAAAACACAGCTTCACGAGGCCCACATTTCACTTGTCAAGATTTCAGTTCAACCTCCGATTCATGTAGGTCAACCAAAGAGTAGCAGAGTTCACCTCACATCAGCAGTTCAGACTCCAGCTGATACATTGGGCTCACTTGTGTCCAACAGCTTGGATTCAGTTTGGCTATTGACTCCAAGGATTCCAGTGGTCCAGCTGCCAGTTCCTGCACCAAATCCTAGTGTTGTCCCAAGACCTGGAACTCAGACTTAAATCCATTGTATATTATAATTCAGTACAATCAGTTGTATTGTAAAGTTTTCCACTGATTGATTTCCTGTCCATCCATCCATTTTCCAACACGCTATATCCTAACTACAGGGTCACGGGGGTCTGCTGGAGCCAATCCCAGCCAACACAGGGCGCAAGGCAGGAAACAAACCCCGGGCAGGGCACCAGCCCACCGCAGATTGATTTCCTGTGGTATTACTAAAATGAAATTTACATGGAAGTACTGTATGGACCATACCATACCAATTCTTTAATACAGTATATCTCAAATATTATGGGCACACTACAAAGGCAGAGGCGTTCAGAGCAAAAGTTAAGTAGAAAAATGACAAGGGAAAGAAAGAAGCATTTGGGAACTGGTAAAATCTTAGCCTAAAAAAATGTTGTGTGTTAGAATGCAGAAGAAGGCAGGGTCACACATACATGTCTGGGGACCACCTTCCTGGCTGTTTTCTCCTTCTTCTGCTGCTGCCAAAAAAACACCCAAGAAGGCCTATCTGACCCCACCCCTTCTGGTCTCAGCCCTATAAAGCCGTCCCGTTTCCAAAAGGTGGCGTCATATACTGAACTGACAGTAGTGAAGGACAAAGCTCCTGAACGCTAACCTGAGTGACAGTATTAAAACTGCTTTTAGTCTTTTGTCAGTTGTCTTTTTTGTTAAAATTAAAATGGGTTGCCAGGGTGGTACCCCAACCTTCCTTTGACTCCTTGAGTGGTCTACTTACTCGGCCACCACACAGTGACATAAATGATGATCATGCGGTGGCCTCCAAAGGGCAAGTAACAAAAAATTTAAAGGTGTACCGCACACAATTAAACAAGGTGCTGCGCACACATAAGGTGACGCGCACATTCGAATGAGGTGACGCGCAGAATTAAATGTGGTGCCGCACAATTAAAAAAGGCAACGCACACATTTAAGGTGCAATAAACATTTTACTCCATTTGTAGTGTTAGGGGAAAGAAACTCAAGTACGTGCTTGAATGTATTTTTGTTACCTAGTGGACGTCATTGGTATAAAAGATCATATTATGCACCGCTTTGATATCCATGTTTCAATTAAACTAAACACTTAAAGTGCACTTTTTGGCATATTTGTTCCCTTTGTTTTGGCTTACTCTCTGACGTAAGATTGTAGTGAAAAGTCAAGCAAAATGACAGCTTTTATTGGCTAACTAAAAAGATTACAATATGCCAGCTTTCGAGGCAACTCAGGCCTCTTCTTCAGGCAAGATGTAAACTTAAGATTCTGATTCTTGTCTCAGTTTGTATTACTGGTTTTGGCCCCAGCATGTACTCCGTTTTGTTCACATTTCATCTTCTGACCTTAAAACTAAAATCATTTGGCTTCAGCAGAACAGAAACATTATCCAAAATCTTAACATCATGGTTCAATAAAGAAATTGGCCTATAGGTTTTATTTCAATTTGCTACTGAAACATACCTATGGTTGTAAAATAAAATACAAATGAAAACCAAGTTAACCTCTTTAGTGTTGTATTTAATCCCCAAAAAAATGTAAAAAGTATTGATTTTTATTTTGGAATGAAAAATTACATTTTTATTAAATCTCAAAAGTATACTATCCATCTATCCATCCATTTTCCAACCCGCTATATCCTAACTACAGGGTCACGGGGGTCTGCTGAAGCCAATCCCAGCCAACACAGGGCAGGAAACAAACCCTGGGCAGGGCACCAGACCACCACAGGATGAAAATAATAATAATGATGATGAATAAAAATTAAACATGAAATGAACAATAATAACAAAAATAATAATAACAGTAATAATTCATCCATTATCCAACCTACTATATCCAGCTAGAGGGTCACGGGGGTCTGCTTGAGCCAATCCCAGCCAACACAGGGCACAAGGCAGGAAACAAACCCCGGGCAGGGTGCCAGCCCACCGCAGATAACAGTAATAATAATATTACTAATGATGCCAAAACAGTATATAATCTCAAAATGAGTCTCTTGAGTGATACATCTTAAAGCACAGTGAAGGACACAATCCAAAGTCATAGTAGGGACAATCATTGTGTGTTTCTTTGTGGATTTTCTTTCCAGACTGATCGGGTTTTGCACAGCACACTGCACACGTATGCATTGGATTCTGCTTCTTCTCTGTTGATGGGATATATTCAATGAAATGTATGCCAATAAGATGCCCTGGATTGATCCACGATGTGCTGAAATTGACCGCATCTCAGCAGCGGTAGTGTCAACGATGGATGTGCAGCAATGATTTGTTCAATTAGCTGACATGTGACGTTTGCAAGAGAGACAATTTTGTCATCTTTGTTTGAACAACACAAATGCATTTCAAATGCACTGTTCGAGCAGATGGCAAAATATCTTTTTGTAATATTTCTGTTGTTGCTTTCTCACAACCAGATGGAAAGTCAATTCCTGATCAGCATGCTCTACACCACCCATCGCGTTATTGTAGTCAACCACAACACAAGGCTTAGTAACGTGTTGGCTGCCTCTAGCCTGAAGTGAGCGTAGCCTTGTTATGCACAGTACTGATGAGACAAACTCTTTTTTGTCTTTCCATTTCATCACAAGCAGTTTACCTTTTAGCCAGGCTGCCAGTGCACCTCGCTCTAGTTTTGCTCTGGCAAAGTCTCAGGCAAACAAAGACAGTTAGGACACGCTGTTCCATATGCATGAACAGCTCTGATGATAAATACAATTTGTCCATGGTTACGCAGTAACCGTGATCAAGCAGATCATCCATCAAAGTCCCACCAACGACACAGCAACTCCGTGCTGATTGTACTTATCATCAAAATGTGTTCCTTTTCCTGTGTACAGAACGGATTTCCAAATGTATCTAGCCTTAGATTCACAGAGCATGTAGAATTTTATCCCAAATCTTGCTCTTTTTGATGCAATGTACTATATCTGTGACAACCTGCCTTTATAAGCCATGAGACTTTAGTCTATGCTGACATCACAATCTGGAACGTACACGTTTTGGAAATTTGCCTAAATGTCCATCTGTTGGTGAAGGAAGATTCACGGATCTTGACTTTGCTGACGATGCTGTGATCTTCACGGAGTCAATGGAGGCTCTGATCGGGGCGCTCGAGAGACTGAGTGTGGAGTCTGAGTGTGTGGGCTTGCGAGTGTCCTGATAAAAACCAAGAGCCAGGCCTTTAATGACCTTTTGGGCACAGCCATCAGCAGTGTGTCTGTCTGTGGAGAGAGTGTCGATCTCATTGAGAGGTTTACTTACCTCAGTAGTGACATTCATGTATCTGTGACTCTTCCTATGAAGTCAGTAGACGGATTGGGTGAGCATGGTGGGGTCATGAGGCTGCTGGAAAGGGGTGTGTGGTGCTCAAAATATCTATGCAAAAGGACGAAGATCCAAGTCTTTAGAGCCCTTTCTGTCTTGTTATATGGTTGCGAGACATGGACGCTAGCCAGTGACCTGAGACGAAGACTGGACTCCTTCAGTACTTTGTCTCTGTGGAGTATCCTTGGGTTCCACTGGTTTGACTTTGTGTCGAATGAGCGGTTGCTCATGGAGTCCCAGATAAGGCCCATTACCTACATTGTGAAGGAGCGTCAGTTACGGCACTATGGCCATGTGGCGAGATTCCCCGAGGGTGATCCAGCTCGTAAGATCCTTATTGTGGGAGACCTGAGTGGCTGAACCAGGCCAAGGGGATGCTGAGGTAACACCTGGCTGTGGTGGATAGAGGGTCATTCCCAGAGGGTGGGACTGGACTGAGTGTCTGGCTGGGGGGTTGCCAACTAGGATCCCAAGCAGTTTCGTCATGTGGTGGGTGCGACAACACGCTGTACCAGCACATGCTCCCCAACCTGACCTGACCTGACCTTGTGGTTCACCTGGAAGGAAGCTGGTTCAAATCCAATTACTGCTAGAATGGATCGCTTAACCTGAAAATTGCTCCAGAAGTGCTGCACAGTAGCTGACCCTGTACTCTGACCTCTGAACTCCAAAGGTCATGCGAAAAGACAATTTTCCCTCAGGGATTAAAAAGTATATCAAATAAAAAAAAATCAAATCAAAGTTAGAAAAAAATAGATCTTTTCTATTTTGGCAACACATTCTTTTGTATTCAACATGAAATAATACAGCTTGACATTGATCACATCGCTGACCTTATTCTGCTAAGTAGTGGTATTTGCATGGCACTCAGCAGATGTCGTTGCTCTTCTTTTTCTGTCACTATTTAGGCCACTTTGCCATCCTTTTTATTACTTTTTATAAAGGTTGATTCTCTATGATAAATAAACACAATATTTACATTTATTCTGTACACATATGTACCATTTCTTGGGGGATTATCAATGGATGGGCTTACGCTGACCATGGTTCTGTTACAATAAAGTTGTCTTTCCACCAGTAAAGTGGACACCACTTTTGGCTCAGCCTAAAAGTTTTTGAAGTTCCAGAACATATCAAGCTAGTTTAAGGTTATTTCATGTGTGGCAATTTGTTTTAGCACCTTGTATGCTTATTCTTTCTTTGTAACTAAAGTGCCTTCTGTAGTGTGCTTGATGTTCAGCAGATGTCACTGCTCTTCTTTTTCTTTCTTCCTATTACAGTGCTCTTCATCACATAACCAGCATCTGCAATTTACTTAATGCTCTTCTTTTTTTCTCTTGTTGCCATGTCACTTCATATGCTGACCACTTTTACGTAATAAACACACAACCTCTGGTCACATTGTCGAGGCTGTCGCGGTGTAAACATTTTTGAATTTCCTGAAAAGATCAGGCCATATGCTTTTAAATTAAGACCAAGATCAAGGTTCTAACCCTGGCAGATTGCAAGCAATTATGTGACAGACGGACAAACTTAAGTATTATATATACTGTATACTAGGGGGGCCCCGGCGCCTTCGGCACCCAACCCCCAGTTGCAGCCAGAATATTAGTAAAATCTGTTAATGTACAAAAGAAAACTTATTATTTATTGGAGTCAAAATCACGAAATTCTATAAATATGTAAAAGAAAAATTAACTGTTATTTAATGGAGTAAAAATCATGAAATGAGAATAAAATATTTACTCCCTTACCAATTGGAGTATTCCTGTTAAACGGAGGTCCACTATGCTCGATGAGTATTTATAAGAAACTAAATAAACAATCCATTCATTTTACCTGACATTCTTATAGATGAAAAAACTTTAAAAAAAAAATGACTCATTTAAATAACAGGAAAAATCACGTGAAAACTAAAGTGGTATGCAATAAGTCATCATAACTCGACCTTCAGCTAACTAAATCACCTAAATACAAACATTGGTGTTATGAGTAGATCATTTTTTTTAATAGTTTTTACCTGTGAAAGAAAGTTTACTCGATCAAAAATAAAAACCATGAGTTTCTTGATATTAAAAACCACAACTTTCTTGATGTTTTAGTTTATAATTTAAAAACGGAATAAGAATCTGAAAATCTAACAACATCACATTAAAGTTCAATAAATACTGAAAATAATGATACCAAACATATATATGTAGGTTTTAAAATAGGCCAGATTTAAAGTGTGTCATAAAAGTGACATAAAATCATTGCACTTTTAGGCTTAGGATTTTATATATAGAGAGTAGAGATATATATATATATATATATATATATATATATGTATTTATATATATATTTATATATATATATACAGTATATATATTTATTTATATATATATATTTATTTTTATATAATATATATATAGGGCGGCACGTTGGCGCAGTGGTAGCACTGCTGCCTCGCAGTTAGGGTACCCGGGTTCGCTTCCCGGGTCCTCCCTGCGTGGAGTTTGCATGTTTCTCCCCGTGTCTGCGTGGGTTTCCTCCGGGTGCTCCAGTTTCCTCCCACAGTCCAAAGACATGCAGGTTAAGTGCATTGGCGATTCTAAAAATTGTCCCTGGTGTATGTGTGTGTGTGTGGGTGTGCGTGCCCTGTGGTTGGCTGGTGCCCTACCCAGGGTTTGTTTCCTGCCTTGCGCCCTGTGTTGGCTGGGATTGGCTCCAGCAGACCCCTGTGACCCTGTAGTTAGGATATAGTGGATTGGATGATGTATGTAATGATGAATAAAATATATAGTAGATATCAGGGCTCAGCACAGACTTTGCCCAGGGTGGGTTCCTGCCATGCACCCAATGTTTCTGTGACGATTTGACTAAATGATCCCGATAATGATTTCAGAAGTATACTGTATATAAGAAGTGTTCAGATCCAATTCAAGTGGGACAAATGTCCCTGCAAAGGTACCCTCTCATACAGTGCATGCCATGTTACACCTCTGTAAATCATTTTTAGTTTACTTTAAGCCCCTTTAACATTTTTCCCATCTTCTCATCCCCTAGCACACTGACTGTTAAAATCAATTTGATTTTGTTGCCAGCTATTCCCAGATTTACACTGCTCCTAACAGGAGAGAGACAAAAGGAGTTGGTAATACCTAACACACTCCTAACATGTCCTCCGTTGACTCACGCTGGACAGGCACTCACACATGGTCACAGGCCTGTTGTCAGGTTACTCTGCCTCACTCTTGGTCAGAAGCAGGTGGCAAGAAAGTCACTGGGGTCACTTGTAGTGAGTCACTTCCAGTAAGTAGTTACTGTCACAGAGAAATGTTTCCACTTCATTATTAACTAACAGAAATAGTGGCCACTGAACTATAACTTGTACAGGAGTTTAGAAGGAGGCTTAATGACTATGGAAGGCTTGGCTGTCTGTTTGGTAGAAACAGCAGATGAACCAAGCTGTTGTAAAGAACAGACAGAAACACATCACAGCATACACAGCATACACAGCAGTGAGGTTAAGAGTAGAACAAAAACGGTGTGTACTGACACATCAGGCATTTGGTGAGAAAAAAAGCAAATAAAAAGCTGTGGTCACTGTGGCCGAAAAGCTAAGGAACCAGACTTGAAATCCTAGGAAGAAGAAGATTCTGCCTCTAGAAGAGGATAGATAGATAGATAGATAGATAGATAGATAGATAGATAGATAGATAGATAGATAGATA
>JANRMT010062815.1:39430656-39443779 GCA_026402145.1 Polypterus bichir lapradei
CGATTTCTGTTGAGACATTCAAATGGTAGAGTCAGAATTTGGCATAAACAGAATGAGAACATGGATCCATCATGCCTTGTTACCACTGTGCAGGCTGGTGGTGGTGGTGTAATGGTGTGGGGGATGTTTTCTTGGCACACTTTAGGCACCTTAGTGCCAATTGGGCATCGTTTAAATGCCACGGGCTACCTGAGCATTGTTTCTGACCATGTCCATCCCTTCATGACCACCATGTACCCATCCTCTGATGGCTACTTCCAGCAGGATAATGCACCATGTCACACAGCTCGAATCATTTCAAATTGGTTTCTTGAACATGACAATGAGTTCACTGTACTAAAATGGCCTCTACAGTCACCAGATCTCAACCCAATAGAGCATCTTTGGGATGTGGTGGAACGGGAGCTTGGTGCCCTGGATGTGCATCCCACAAATCTCCATCAACTGCAAGATGCTATCCTATCAATATGGGCCAACATTTCTAAAGAATGCTTTCAGCACCTTGTTGAATCAATGCCACGTAGAATTAAGGCAGTTCTGAAGGCGAAAGGGGGTCAAACACCGTATTAGTATGGTGTTCCTAATAATCCTTTAGGGGTGTGTGTGTGTGTGTGTGTGTATGTATGTATGTATGTATATATATATGTATATGTATATGTATGTATGTATATATATATAGTGGCCTGTGGGGAGTGTTGCAGCACCCCTAACCCCTCACGTACAACTTCACAACCCAGTCGTGGTTTCACATTAAAAGTGTTTATTTCATACAATACCTGCACAGGGTTTCAGCTTCCCACCTCCTAGACCACACAACTTGCAGTAAGCTTCTCCTTCTGCACCTATCATGCAGTCTCCTCCACCTCCTGACTCTGATCACGCAGTGGACAGAGGTGCCCCCTTTTATGCTGGACCCAGAAATTCTTCTGGTATCAAGGAAAAAGTACTCCCGTGTCAGGTGGAAGCCCCTGAAAGTAGTGGCAGCTCTTTCCAGCAGCTCTCCCTTTTGGTGAACCCAGCAGAGCTGCCACTCGGGACTGCAATTCCCAATTTGTCCTGCAAGTAGAGGAATGGGCATAATGGCCCAGGAATGCTGTCATCCAGTGTGTCGGAGGAGCCTGTACTCTTAGGAGGCAGCCCAAACCCCATCTATCCATTGCACTGGCCTCCCTGTTAGGTAAGGGTATGGAGTTTATCCCAGCAGCACTGTACTATGTATATAATTGGGTTAGATTGCTTTGTTAAAAAACAACCATATTGATTTCGCCTATGACAGTGAAAGAAACTATACATGAGAGTTTACAGATTTAATTTGTATTATATAATATTGATGATGGTGATAGTCTCTGCAAAATAACAATGTATTCAGAGAGGTTTTCTGAGTTATTGACATTTCAAGGTTTTATATATGAAAATTGTATTGACTTGCCTATGCTCCTATGTTAAGTATGAACACCTCTGTGAAGTCTGCTGTTTGCTCCAGCTGGCTGAGACTGAGAAGATACGGCTTCTTCATTCAGTCCCAGCAAGCGTCACTCCTCAGGCCTGGAGTGAACCCAGCTGCACTGAACTTTGCCTTCACAAATCTCTCTTCCGTATCATATAGAGGAAAAACTGCACTAAGTAATCTGGGGGCCCTTGAAATCTATTTTGCTGCCTGTTGGGGTGTATTGCAGACCCCTGCATCCTGTTTATCTTTTGTATTGCTTCCTGATTATGCACTTGAGTGGCAGTGGACCTTTTAGAAAGTGCCAAGTGTCCCCTTCAACAACGGAAAGCAAGGCGTCTTTCCTGAGGCTCGCGTCGGGAATGTCCGGCTACACATTCATCACCTGCCTGTCTGAATTCCGTCCTTGAAATGACTCGCTTTATTTGCTAACAATTTGTCAGAAACCCGATGCCACTTCCTGAGGCCTTCCTGAAAGTTCTGGAAGGTGGTAGGGGTCAAGCACACAGGTGCAGAGGTGAGATGTTAGGCCACAGAGAGCAGTGCTTGAAGCACGTCCTTTCATTATACGATGGGTGGAGGAGACATCACAGCAGCTTTACTTTTTGTTCATATTAGATTTTGAGGGGTAGCTTTGAAGTGTCTGGAAAGGTCACTTTAAAGGTTACCAGGCAAGCATATTAAATGGGGTTGGGGGATATGCAAAGCATGGTTTCCTCTGGCAATATGCAAATTCTGCTCTCATCACATTTGTATGTTGAATCTTTAAACTGCTGTAGCAAAAGTAGCTGACAGTACCCACATGTAAGATCTTGACTGAAGAATCCTGTGTATGAAAATGTTTAACTTTAGTATAGGAGTTTATTCAGCCCTCTTGGTGCTCTTTCTAACTTTACTTTCTTATTGCAAGGTCAAGAGGGTGTCCTGTCTGTGTTGCGGCCAGGAGCTCAGGACGTGGGTGGAGTGTTGAAGATCCAACGGGAGGGCTGAAGTCATGGAAAATGAGCAGGCGACACCTGCCTCGAGTGCCAGCAGCACGACCACCAGCGCAAGCAGCACCACCACCACCACTAGCAGCAACAGCACCACTAGCAATGGAAGGCCGCAGGTCCCACAGATATCCGTTTACAGTGGGATTCCTGATCGTCAGACAGTCCAGGTAAGTGCAAGCTATAGAGCCTGATGAAATTGTTTGCACTGTATTGATAGAGTGACAGTGTGCCAGTGTCAAGGACATTTTACTTGAAACCACAAACAATAGGTAGTGTAGACCCATCTCTAACTTGTTGTGAGACGCTGAGAACAGCAGAAAGAGAAACTGTGTCGTTATATCTCAGTACTTGTAAAGTGCCTTGAAATTGTGCTTAACACACTGTTAAAAAGGTTTTGTATAACATTCATGGACATTATAAATCTGCAACCCCCCAAGTCCCCCATCCCTACACCTTGAGTAATTTAAATGAGGCATCACATTGGGAGGATTACTTACGTTTGCATGAAATATAGTCATGAGCTTCTGGAGTGTGGTTGGTTCAGACTCTACAAGCAGTCATGACTATATGGCACAGACACCACTGTAGGCACCAGCGTATTGTCTGGGAAGGCAGCTTAACATTCTTGGATTTATTTGACATATTACCTTTAGTCTCACATCACTTGCACACACACAGTTTAGAATCTTCCTGTTTGGCATGCTCTCTGACTTTGACTCCCACCATGCCAGCTCTGATCTTAGAACCACACACTTCCGGGTTAGTTATAGTAACGGCAGCCAGAGTGTATGCTTTCTGGTAGGTATAACTGACTATTTTTGTTTTGTTATAGAAGTTGATGTATTTCTGGTTATAACCCAGTCATGGTTATAGCTCAGTGAACTGAGCTGCAGCTGTCCCACTCAGCTAAGCCATGGGATTAAAAAGAGATTTGTGATTTTTTTTTTTTTTTTGGTGGAGTCCCAGCACTCTGATACCAACTGTAACCTTATGTTTCTGTAAGGACATCAGAGATGAATCAGTACACACACATTAACTTCTTCAGAAGGATTACAACTTTTGGAGAATTGCCTAGTTATTGGTACGTAAGATCAACATTCAGCTGCGTCATTCAGCCGTATGGAATATATGGTTCATACATGCAAACCACAGGACATATGGTAAATATATGGTTTCTTTCTGTTGGACCTTGTGGTGGTTATGTTTTTGTGTGTGTCCATAATTGTATCCAGACTTACTGTATGTGATGAACTTTAATTCTGAGACAACGAAATCGGTACACATTAATACACCCAAAACTTTATTCTGTATAATACTTAATACTTCTTTACTTAATATGTTTCTTGTTTGCATATTTTTTTTAAATTAGAAGTTTAAATGTTTCGCTCTGGGGCGCATTGTGAGTCATTGACTTGGATGGACCCAGCTTCTTTCTGACTTAAAGCACAATGAATTAACCAGTAGGGGGAAACAGTGCCTGGTTGACAAGTAATTTGCTATTTTTAACTTTGTCTTGTGTGATCCCAGATGACAGATGCCACATCTGTGAATTCCAGGAAGAGAGGGAGACTGATTTTTAAAATGCAAAGTGTGAGCTAGTAAGCAGCAGGCATTTGAGCTGCCTTTCCTGAAACTTTGCTGCCCTCTGTTGGTCATTAATAGGATTGTTGGACCGCTTCTCCACAAACTGCATGAATGAGGGGAAGCATGTTTTCATGCCCAACTTTAATAGAGACTTCCCTTCTACTATATGCCTGTGGTGATACTCCTGACAGGTTCACAAAGTGCTGTGAAATCTTGATTTAAGCATAATCTTATTTAAGCTGGAGTGGATGTTGCTGATCCTTTAGCTACTGAATACATATTCATCTTTTAGACAGAGGTATGGAAGTCAGTTTATCAGCTTTATTAAGTCTCAAAAAATCCATCTTTACCCAGTCATCCTCTCACTTCACTCTTTGCCCGAACCACCTAGCTCATCATATATTATCTCTACACTAAAGCCTTTCTCTCAACTCATCATTCATCTTGGTCTCACTCTTTGGCACTCCGTACATCTGCCTGATCATTTTCATCTTTATTATTTCCAGCCTGGTTTCATATTCCACCTTCATCAGCCATGTCTCAGGCCCATTTAATACTACTCGTCACGCAGTTATCATAAACTTTCCTTTCAAAATCAAGGGTTCTTTCCATCATGATGAATTCACCTGGAATTTCTTCTGTGCACCTCTCACCCTTGCCATTACAGCTTATGTGCGTACACCTTCATCTGTATTCATCAGCAGAACTTTCCTACCTTCTCATAAACAATTCCATTGTCAATATCTAATTTTACACTTCTTACATCAACATTCTGTGCCCCTCTCACACCTATTCTACAAATTCACCACCTGCAGATTGTTCTTCACACCACAACATTGGTTTGTGCACCCTTTACTTCCTACAGCTCTGCTGCACATGCTGTATGGCGATGCACCCTCCTCTTCCATAACTCCTTTCTCTTCATCTCCAACTACCACATTTGTGTTTTCTACTTTTATCTTTCCTGCATTTATCTGTAACTTCTAAGTATCAAACTAGCTTTCTCATTCGGTTTTTATTCTAAATCAGTTTTGCTTCGCTTTTTACCATCAATACATGATTGTCTGCACACAAGAGCTCAATCTTTCTTTGGTCAACATTTCCTTCATTGTCATGAAAAGCCATGGACTCCAAACAGATCTCCGGTTCAGCCCCACCTGTGCCTTAAATCTTACACTATCCCCATCTACAGTCCTGTTTGTGCTTCCTCCTACATTGACATTACTGCAGATGTTGACTATTTATCCACACCAAAATTTCTTGGTGCCCATTGCATCATTTTGTATGGCACACTGAAGTTTCTTTCCATTTCCCTGATGCTTTTCCTACTCTTGCTTGACAACAAAGATCACATATGTTGTTCCTTTGCCAGGTATGAAGCTGAACTGCGTTTTGCTAACTTTCAACTGATATACAGTTGTGGCCAAAAGTTTTGAGAATGACACAAATATTGGTTTTCACAAAGTTTGCTGCTTCAGTGTTTTTAGATCTTTTTGTCAGATGTTTCTATGGTATACTGAAGTATAATTACAAGCATTTCATAAGTTTCAAAGGCTTTTATTGAAAATTACATTAAGTTTATGCAAAGAGTCAATATTTGCAGTGCTGGCCCTTCTTTTTCAAGACCTCTGCAATTTGCCCTGACATGCTATTAATAAACTTCTGGGCCAAATCCTGACTGATGGCAGTCCATAATCAATGCCTGGAGTTTGTCAGAATTTGTGGATTTTTGGTTGTCCACCCGCCTCTTGAGGATTGATCACAAGGTCTCAATGGGATTAAGGTCTGGGGAGTTTCCTTCCCATGGACCCAAAATTTCCATGTTTTGTTCCCCGAGTCACTTAGTTATCATTTTTGCCTTATGGCCCAGTGCTGCATCATGCTGGAAGAGGCATTGTTCGTCACCAAACTGTTCTTGGATGGTTGGGAGAAGTTGCTCTTGGAGGATTTTTTGGTCCCATTCTTTATTTATGGCTGTGTTCTTAGGTAAAATTGTGAGTGAGCCCACTTCCTTGGCTGAGAAGCAACCCCACACATGAATGGTCTCTGATGATTTACTGTAGGCATGACACAGGACTGATGGTAGCGCTCACCTTTTCTTTTTTCTGGTTGCCCCAAACATTCAGAAAGGGTATTCATCAGAGAAAATGACTTTACCCCAGTCCTCAGCAGTGCATAAAAGTACCTTTTGCAGAATATCGGTCTGTCCCTGATGTTTTTCTTGGTGAGAAGTGGCTTCTTTACTGCCCTTCTTGACACCAGGCCATCCTTCAAAAGCCTTCATCTCACTGTGCAAGCAGATGAACTCACACCTGCCTGCTGCCATTCCTGAGCAAGCTCTGCACTGGTGGTGCCCCGATCCCGCAACTGAATCAACTTTAAGAGATGGTCCCTGTGCTACCTGGACTTTATTGGGTGCCCTGAAGCCTTCTTCACAAAAGCAGTGGAAATATTTTTTTTGGGGGGTTAAGTTGATTTTCAAGGCAAAGAGTGACTTTGCAATTAATTGCAATTCATCTGATTATTCTTCATAACATTCTGGAGTATATGTAAATTGCCACCATAAAAACTGAGGCAGCAACTTTGTGAAAATTAATAGTTGTGTCGTTCTCAAAACTTTTGGCCACGACCGTATGATTCTTGTCTTCACTCTTGCCTATATTATCTGCTATAAAAGCTTAAATTGCTGATGCAATCCACACTCCAGTGGATCACCTTTTCCTTTGTATGCCGAAATGACCACACTTTTTTTAAGTCTTTACAAATTATCCCTTCACACACAACTGCATTGCGCAGATCCGTCTACCATTCAACAACAGGGTCTTCACCTACCTTCAACATTTCGAGCCTCACTCAGCTGTAGCTATCTTCATCATCATCATCATCATCATCATCATCATCTCTTGCACAGATCCTTCAGAAATGTAGAACTAGGTCCTTCTGTTTTTATCAGAATGAACATTATTACCCCATTCTTTCTCTTCTTTCAGTAATGTCTCCATGTACTCCTTCCATATATCCTTAATGCTAATATTATGAGTCACCAAATTCCCTTCAGCATTTTTCAAGCAATTCAGTTCTACTCCACCTTATCTTTCTTTCTTTTGCTGTTGCTTAGCAATACTGAAAATGTTTTCCTTTTTCTGTTCTTCTACAACTTACTTGCAAACTTCTGCTTCTTAGCCCCTTGTACTTTCTGTAGCATTTTGCTATTTAAATAACTTTAACGCTTTAATTGCTTGCATTTTTTTACTGGTACGGTTATGAAGATCATTTAATTTATCTGGTGCAACTTCAAGCACAACCAATTAACTGTGGCAGACGTTCATGCAGGCAGCTGACCAAGTGTGCTTTCTGCCACATGTGCAACTTTTGCGGTGTAGACTGGTGATCTGTTTAGCCGTCAAGAGTGGCTATACGATGAGGAAAATATAGAATATATATAAGATGAAAACCTCTCAAAGTAAATTTATAATGCTAAATTAATCAGTATCTGAGGTTGTACAGAATGAGCCCATGTTTTGAGACCAGTTCGTAAATGCTTTTCAGATCTCAAAAGTGTATAAAGTGTGTTCTAATTTGAGTTATCTCTATAAGAAGTGAACTTTCAAATTTATTTAAACAATAAGTGTACCAAACAAAGTCAGTCTACTGGAAGCCGAGTTGTTTAATGCAAAAAGACAGACGTTACAATGACAGTTGGTGCTTTTTCTCATTTTATGAAAATGAACCTAAGAAAAACATTGTTTCATTGTTTGTTTTTCCCATCATTGGGGTTTGCCACCTTAGTGTTCAGTGAACTAACAACAGGTACAGGTCTCAAATGACTGTAACAAAACAGTTTGCTCTGCCTATGGTTCATCTCAGTTTCCAAACTTCTTTAATTATGTAGGGAGGTGTGGTCAACCTTGGAGTATTATGGCCTGTAACCTTCCCATGTTTTGTACCTTTCATTAACAGGTGTATTAGCGCAGACATTTTCCAAGACTGATTGCTCTTCTAAATCCTAAACTAACTTAGTTACCTTTTACAACACACCAAGGGGTTGATGACTAATAGTGGGCAATATACTAGATGATCCGGTGTAGTGGATCAAAGTCTTCTTCTGGTATGTATTTTAAAAAAGCTGTTTTACTGGTATGCTCATAATTAGTGAAACTCCTGTAAATGCATTAGTACTGTAACATGCATGTGAAAGAAAATGCTTGTGTAAATGTATGGGTGTCTTAAAGGTAACGTCTTTGTGTATGGACTTGTGTGAGAACTGCGTGTAATAATTGAGCCAAACTCTTTACTAGAAGTACTGTGTGGTTCAGTCTGATTGGTGAGTCAATGCAAATGAGAAGGGAGAACAGAAAGAAGCTGCATCTAGTGGTGTATGTGCTTGGAGGCAGCGATGGCAGCAAGACAGTAAGTGAGTTAGTGAGAGAACTGAGCTGTTCTTTTGTAGGTTTAAGAGAGGTGAACACCTGCAGTCAAATCTGTTTCAGTAGTAGAGTGTTAAGCTTAAGAGGCGCATCAGTATTAGTTACATTAATAATTATGATAGTTTGTTTAAAAAAATGCATTTCACTCTGAACAGTATATACAAATGCATTTTACCAGTACCCAATGAAAAACAAAACTATTGCCAGTAATTTTTATTACAGATTTATTTTAACACTAGCCATGTGCACCCAACTACGTTGCACGTGTTAAAGTTGTCTGTGAAGGGCTCCCTGTTTAAACGCGGCTGCCAGTCGTGAACTGGGCCCTTCGTCGCACAGCATTATGATTTTTTATAAGGGAAACAAAATTACAAAAGAAAACCCTTGGATATTGATTCGATAGGAACGGCCTACTCAGAATCACTGTCCGAATTGTAATTATGTGGTGGTGTAGGAGCATTTCTGCTTCTGTCCGTTCACAGTCCGTCTCGCTTTCACGACACTGTCATTTCCTCTCACGATCTCTTCTCCAATCTCGCAGGTTGCTTTGTGGCAATCCAAAGAGTAAGGCAATATACACGGAGCAATGGTTATAAAAGGGGGACACATAGGTATCCAGGCTCTTTAAAGCATACATAGAGATCACTTCACTGACATGTGAGCAAGCCACGGTACAACTGTGAGACGCGCAGCACTCGCCGGCTACAATGTAACAATAATAATTTCCGGAACGTGCTGTTACGTTGTCATTCATTTTACCCACTGTCTTTCTTTCATTCATATGTTACGTAGGCACGTACTTTTTATCTTCGGCAATCTCATTCTCTAACCAGGCCTCAGGAGCTAACCAGCGTAACACTGTCCACCACCCCTTTCGTTATTCCGGTACATTGTTGACATCCGTGAGTAACAACAACGTACTAAACTGGAAGGTGGTCTACGCATGCGTGGAATTCGCGGACAAACAAAGATCAAGATCTAAATGAAGATCTCTTTAGTTAATTTAAAGCACAACAATTTGTTTAGTTTGAATGTCTGTGTTTTGAGGTGTGACTGGAGTACTACAGTCTTCAGTAGTATAAGCCTGGAGGAGATTCTTAATGCAATGCCTATGTTTTAGCTGTCTCTCTACTGCCATCTAGTGCTGCTTCTTCTAATTAATTCGCGGACAAACAAAGATCAAGATCCAAATGAAGATTATATATAGAGATACTCCTTGGAGTATTATGATTGGTACATTCAAAAATAGCAAAAAGAGAAATGGCCTCCAAAAAGACCCACAAAACCAGGCCAGGGCCTTCCATAACCTTACCCCCGGCAGTTTAACCCCAGACTCTACAGACAGTTTTTGACATGTCCAGGCCCAAAATATAATCTGACTTCAGATGTTCAAAGTATACTTCAATTTCCCAGAAATATCAAAAATTCACTTCAAGGGAGATGAACTGTATAAACCTCTGGCTTGGAAAGATCAGGCTAATGCAGAATCATCCATCCATCCATTATCCAACCCGCTATATTCTAACTACATTGTCACAGGGGTCTGCTGGTTATAATGATATTTATTTGAAATTGCAGAAAATGGCAATAGGGCAAAATTAGGACATAAAAGGATTTGTCTAAATGGCAATGTAGAGGAAACAAATCCAAACACATAATCTAAACAACACAAGCAAAATCCAGAAACCAGAGAAATCAATACTAAATGCACACATAAAAGATCAATGAGCCACTGAACCGTTTGCTACTCAGCCTTCTAATATATAGGCCTGGGATGGTCCTTCAGCTATTATGTCAGGGTGGCTCTACATTTTGGGGTTCCACCCACAAAACGCAAGGAATATAAAAGAACACAACAGGACAGTACATACAATTGAATAATTAAACAAAACAATCAAAGAAAACAATGATTTTACATAAATAAAAAATACAAATCAAAACAGTAAACATAGTAAAAAAACATTAAAAGGCAAATAATAATTTAAAAATTATAAAACCATTAAATTAACAAAGAATAAACATGAGATATGTACAGCCTTGGCTTAACCATAACAAGGATAACTTAGATGTATTTGCTATACTCCTCCTTATTGTTCTGCATCAACTCCCTTAACTTTAATAGTCTAACACCAGGAAGAAACATCAGTGTGTATCCCCTTCTTGTTCTATTCCAAATCTTGCACTTTCAGCTGTCTTTTCATTTCTTCAGTAACCTCATTTTATTGCACATTTATTTCCATGGATGGTATCCTGGAGGGCTCCAAAAAATTAGAAATCTGAAGATAAAATATCTGTTATCTAAGGAGAACAGTCCACCTAAATTTTGTTTAATAACTCCCTTTTACTCTGCAAGAAATTTAGTAACGGTGGATTATTTATTTATGACATCATTTTAAAGGCCAAATGTGCATACACTAGAAAATGGATTATACTTTAGTACTACAGTAGAAAGCAGGACTTTGCAATTTATTCTGTGATTAATTTTGACATTTTAATTTTGCCTAAGGTTTATGTAGGGTTGTAAAATTTTTTAAATGTTCCTTGTATATAACCTATTTTATAGGTGGCATAGAAGTGAAGGCGGCATGGTGGCGCAGTGGTAGCGCAGCTGCCTCGCAGTTAGGAAACCCGGGTTCGCTTCCCGGGTCCTCCCTGCGTGGAGTTTGCATGTTCTCCCCGTGTCTGCGTGGGTTTCCTCCGGGCGCTCCGTTTTCCTCCCACAGTCCAAAGACCTGCAGGTTAGGTGGATTGGCGATTCTAAAGTGGCCCTAGTGTGTGCTTGGTGTGTGGGTGTGGGTGTGTTTGTGTGTGTGTCCTGCGGTGGGTTGGGGATTAGTTCCTGCCTTGTGCCCTGTGTTGGCTGGGATTGGCTCCAGCAGACCCCCGTGACCCTGTGTTCGGATTAGGTGGGTTGGATAATGGATGAATGGGTAGAAGTAAAGTCTTTAATGCTACTGACTAAATGATCCAGAGTTCTGGGTTGGAATGCCATGCCTTGGCTCTGTGTGTATGGAGTTATAGTACGTATTCTTACCATGTCTATTTTGTTTTTTCTTTAGGGTTTCTTCCCACATCCCCAAGTACATTTGTGCTATGTTAATTGTTTAAGCTAAGTAGGACCCTTGTGAGTGGGGGTACTTGTTTAAGTGGCCCTGCCATGGACTTGTTTCCTATCCAAAGCTTGTTTCTGTCAGCCAGCAAACCTGAACTAAGTTAGATGGGTTTGAGAATGTTCTGTAGTCACATAATCTATTTGGATTTGTGTGCATATATGCCAATAAGCCACTGTGTTAGGACCATGTCTCAATTATCAAGCTTGCCCACCAGCCTGAAAGTATTTCGGAATGTACTTTAAAGGTGCCAGAAGTGCAGCAGAGTGCATCTGGTTCATATAGTTTCAAAAGTACAGCATATTGAAACTACAGGTTTTAGTATAATTATAAATACTCGTAAATTATCTAAAGGTAAATGCCTTCTGTAAATACCATGTTCCATCTCATTTCATACATATTTGATTGGATTGAGATCTGGTGAATAGTAAGGTCTCTGCATTTAGCTAAATCTGATGTCTCAGACGTTCCTGCCATTGCCATATGGGGCATTATACTGCTGAAAAATCACAGTTGCAGATGGACATGCTGCTACCACAAAGGGATTCACCTAATTTGTAGCAGCATTCATACATCCTGTAGCATTAGAATTTAGATTTACTCATATGGGGGTTTAAATGTGTGCATTGAAAAGACGCTGCCTGCCATTACAGCACCACCGCAATGCATTTTCTCCACCTAGCAGGATGGATTCACGGACTTAAGGAATTTTCTCCTTATTGTAGTCCTCCCTTTAGTAAGAATTGGAATTCATTAAACCAAAAAATGATGTATTTTTTTTCACCAAACTTATGTAGCCTCTTGGGGCTGCTGGCTGCTATGCAGCAACCAAATCAAAGTATGATGCATGTGCATTCTGATATACCTCTTTCTATTACAGTGTTTGTACTGTGTTGTTAGGTGACCAACTGTAACCCATCTGTAGCCTAGGCTGTAGCTCATCACTCTGCACATGCCATATCCATTTGCGTCAGCCTCTTTCAGCAGTCTTGTTTTTGAGTGATGACCCATTCTTGATACACTTACACCACTGTCATGTAAGAAAGCCTCTGGTGCATGCATGGTGTCCACTAATCTCTCTCTTTCTCTCTATGAATTTCACACATACAAGTTTCACTAGTACCAATTTCAAATGGCATTAGCTGCTTTCTATCATTAAGAATGGTTGCACTGCAACAAGAAAATAACTGAAAATGTTTATATTATAAAATATATTCCATCCATTATTGTACCTGTTCAATTTCAGTATAGAAAGCACCAAAGTCTATCCCATTAACATTTGGCACAAGGTTACAACCAACCCTGGACATGGCACCAGACTATCACAGTCCACATATCCACATGCTCTCATATCATACCAGGTTGGATTGTCCAATTAATCTCATATTGTGGATGTGAGAGGAAAGATAAAGTACCTGGAAAATATGCTAACTTTGCGTTAACAGTAATTGGGCCAAGATTTAAACACAGGACTTTGAAGCTAAACATATTACTGTGCTGCCCCAAGTGTCAGAACAGCCATATTGCTTTGACTTAATTTAGTTAATTGAATAACCTCTTCAG
>JANRMT010062815.1:39460863-39472592 GCA_026402145.1 Polypterus bichir lapradei
TGAAGTGATTGTATTCTGAGAAAAAGTAATCCCTCATCAAGAAATATTTTTTAACAAAACCACAGGTGACACAATTATTGCACCTAGAAATTCTTACAAACAATATGCCTTACTTTGTTAAGTTGATCAAGTGTGTTGAAACTTCCAAGCAGTAACCCAATGTCTCCCTATTTCACTGGGATATAAATATGAGGTGGAGCAGAAGCCAAAACTCCTTATTCATTCATCAACATGGGAAAGATAAAGAGAACAAACACACAAACTCAAATGAGAGAAAAGATTTTGGACCTTCATAAGTCAGGGAAATGCAACTAAAAAACCTTGTTCTGGTTGAAAATGGTAGGATGATGAGAGGTAAAAAAAAATCCAAAAGGATTACTGTTGGAGAAATACAGAAAAAAGCAGAATCTTGGGGTCTCCAAGTCTCCAAAGCTACCATCAGACAGCACCTCCTTGCCAGAAAAAAAAAAGCCTTTCCTGATATTTAACCATAATTGTAAGTGCTTTTAGTTTGTTAAACAGAACTGGAACTTCGACTGTAAATGTGTTCTAGGGTCAGACTAAATGAAAACTGTGCTTTTTGGCAACAAAAACTCGAGGTGGGTTTGGTGTAAAAAGAAGAATGGCTATACCAAAAAGGACCTGATCCCCACTATCAGGTATGGTGGATGCAACTCTGACACTGTGGGGCTGTTTTTCTTTCAGGTCCTGAGAACCGTGTTGGGGTACATGGTATTATACCAGGAGATTTAAAATTTAGATCTGGATGATCTAAAACATATGTCCAAGTCAAAACAGTAATGATTAAAGAAACAACAAATTAAGCTTCTGCCTTGTCTGTATCAGACCCCAGACCTAAATCCAATAGAAAACCTGGGGTGAGCTGAAGAGTAAGGTGTAGAAGGCAGGACCTAGGACTAATGCTAGATTAATATTAGAATTTTGAAGTTGGTATACATGCTAGCTTTTGGACCTCAGTTCTGGTACCAAAACAGTTTCAAAGCAAGTAATGGATAACCCCAACCCCCACCACACACTCCCTTCTTATTTAAGTCTCTCTGGTGCACTACCCAATTGATCTTCTGTCTGGTGCACCATGCCATTGCGCCACACTACATACCACTTCCCATTACATACCAATGAAGCCCTTATCACATCCAAGTAATAAGCGGTGATGGGTCCACTTGATACATTAATCACCTCAAAGCAATAAATTGTCCCCTATGAAAGTTCCAATAGCATCAAAGCATTTTATTTTGTTTCATGAACTCTATGAAAATGGATATTTTCTCACAACTGTAATAGCGAGTGTTGAGGGAGGAAAATATAGAGGAAAGATGACAATTGCTTCTGAAACTGTACCATTTTTAATCTTTTAGGTGGTTTGCTGGTACTAATATATTGTAGATTACCCAGTAAGATTCTGTAAAAAGGAGTGGTATTAGATTTCCCACTTTATATTCTCCAACCTTATAAGATGTTATAGAAAAGACTCGGTGATGTTTTATTAGCAAAAGGAAGGTTAAACAAAATATTAAATGCAGGGGAGCCAATAATCGCTGCACATGTGGTTTTGTTAAAATTAATTTCTTGATGAGGAATTTTTTCTCAAGATAAATTTACTTCAGTTAAAGGTTAGACTTCTCTCTTTTTTTCAGTGTGAGCTTAAGGTAATTGACCAAAAGGTGATTTTTTGAACAACCTTTTTTTTTTTGAGTAACCTTTGTTACTCATCTATACCAGGGGTACCAATAATTGAGAATCTGACTCAAATGAGATTGCCAAAAATATATAGGTTGACTTTTAGCTATGTGCAGTACTGCTCCAAGAGTGACTTTTTATCACAACGTATAGGTTTAAAAACTGAGTGTGATTAATGTAAGGCTCTAATTTATTCTGAAGTTTCAACTTCAACTATCAGTATAAAGCAAATAAATCTGCAACAGGGTGGTAAAATTACACCAAAATTAAGATATGAACATTCCTACATCAAAACTATTACATTTGAATATGTTTCAATCAAATTCTAAATATTTCAGGCACTCCAAATATATTTGTACATATGTGCTAGTCTACATTTCCCATAACTAATATTTTTACTTTTTTCATAGTGTATCTGCAAAGCATGAAGTGCTTATGAGTCATACACATTTGCTTTAAATAAGCAGGTGAAAACTGCAGACTTTAAATAAATGCAATCTAGATGGTGTAGCCCTTCACAGAAAAGGGACTTTCTGCATGCATAAAAGAAACCCCCATGGAAAAAAAAAAAAACACATAATACACAGCCAGCAGATGACAGAGACAGCCATTAATAAATAACAAATGGGACAAAGCGAAACGTGTGTTAACTGTATGTGAGCTGAAACGACTAAATAAGCATTGCTAACTTTCAAAAGACTCTTTAAAGTGGTTAAAGCCATTTACAAAAAGAAAGCCTTAAATGATGCTATATAAAAACATGAAAATGCAAGTTAACTCATCTCACATTTAACATAACAAAGACATTTCTTAAAGTCATCAGTCATATACCTGTACGAGTCTGTACAAATCTTCCATTAAAAAATCTATTCTAAAGAATTGACAAGCAGCCCCAACCAACATCCCCCAATACTCGCCTTCTAAAATATAAAAACACAGGCCTATGATTCTGGAGTGTTGTTTTTGTATCCAGTTTCCTTGCATCTGCTAATTTGGGGATTAAGTTGGTGTCACCACAGAAAATGTTCAGAAAGTGCTAGATTAAGGCATAATAAAGACCAAAACCTATTTCAACAGCGAAAAAAAAAAAACAAACCCTACCATTAAACGCCTTGCCTTGCTCAAGTTGCCTTAAAATATAAATTAAATCTGCCTTTTTCAATGAAATATTACCAAAGGAGAACAAAAAACTATCAGCTTCTGACATTTTCTGTTTTGAAAATATTTACCATTTTAAACAAATCAAGATGATTTTATTATTTTTTTTTAAAGAAACACTCAATACTATCAGTGAAAAAGCAAAGATATGCAAGCCAGATTTGCAGAGTGACACCTAGCATTACCATACAGATTTTAAAATTTTACAAAATGAGGGAAACTTTATATCCGGAAATAAGAAAATGGAGTGAGCCAAATACACTAGCTATTAGGTGGTAAAGGGTTGAAAGGCATAGTTAGCCAATTAAAGACAAAGGATGATGAAGGGCCAGAATGGACAAAACCATGGTGGGCAATTTAGGCAGGTCATCAAGAAACACCCTACTCTTTTCAAAAGATGCCAAAGGATCTTTAATCACCACATAGAGTAAGGACCCAGGTTTTACGTCTCATCCAAAGGATGGCAACAATTTTTATAGCACTGTGATCCCGTCACTGCACTGGTACACTGGGAACCACACACAGATCACTGGGTAAGCGCGCCCGATGGCCTCCCCAACACTTTTTCAAGTAGTAACCGAAGCTTTTTTCCAGACGGTCTCCCATTTAAGTATTAACCAGGTTGGTTAGCTTCAGGTGGATTACTTATTCGGAAGTGCATAAGGTAAGACTGCTAGAATAGTCATATACTAGTTCTTTTGAGGCGGCATGATGGCGCAGTGGTAGCGCTGCTGCCTCGCAGTTAGGAGACCCGGGTTCGCTTCCCGGGTCCTCCCTGCGTGAAGTTTGCATGTTCTCCCCGTGTCTGCGTGGGTTTCCTCCGGGTGCTCCGGTTTCCTCCCACAGTCCAAAGACATGCAGATTAGGTGGATTGGCAATTCTAAATTGGCCCGTGGGTGTGTTTGTGTGTGTCCTGCGGTGGGTTGGCACCCTGCCCGGGATTGGTTCCTGCCTTGTGCCCTGTGTTGGCTGGGATTGGCTCCAGCAGACCCTCATGACCTGTGTTCGGATTCAGTGGGTTCAAAAATGGATGGATAGTTCTTTTGAAGCAGTAATAAAGGCATTTGCACTTTACTCACTAAAACTTCAAGGACCTCAACAGATGTCTAAAAATGATATCACATTTAATATAAAGAATGGCCTTTTCTCATTTCTCTCTATATAGATAAAGTTATAAGATATAGGCATTTAATCAGTATGTAATGTCTGTGAGAAGATAACTTGTTCTAGGCATAAGTTGACTGAACAGATCAATAGTTGGGGGACCAGTAGAAGCCTGGCAGCATTCTGAAAGCTCTAGACTTGTGAAATTCTATGGACTAAGTTATTGCTACAAAACATTGTTGAATCATTGATACAGCAATCTTCTAAACATTACACCCCACCTGGCTGACTAATACTTACATTCTCAATAATAGCATGGAAATCATCAGTATACCACAAAGTCTCAGCAAGCTTAGATAAATAAAATAAAACTTTGCACAGGAACTCACTAACTATGCTGGACTGCTCTGGAAAATTAGGACAGAACCGGCAACTTGACACAGCTCTGAGTTAACCACATAAACATGTTTTCATCTAGAAGCAAAAAAATTAAAAAACAGTACAAACTATTTCTTTACACTAACACAGACAGATTAACTTTTTTCAGTTTTGTTCCTTAAAGGTGTTGCATGTCCCCTTGTGAAACTCTTATTTAAAAGAGAAGTTTCCTATTAAAACTAAAAATACAAGCACGAGGAGATAAAAACACCCATCAAGACACTGTACAACTATCTCGTTGTTTTAACACTATATTATTAATAAAACTTTTGTTGTGCCATTAAAAAAAATCATTTCGATTCAGAAACCAGTGGTATGAAATCACCTGTAATCTTACTTGATGCATGAAAGTACTTGAAATGGGCAGACACAAGCAGACTGGATACAAAAACACTTTGTCTTTTTTTCCTCTAAAGCAACTCAAACAAATCATCTGTTTAAAAAAAGAACTTAAAAGCAAGAAGTAAGGCTCCTACATTTGCACTTGCTTAAGCTTTATAACCTCTTAAAGCTGCTTCCACCATCGCCTTAGACCTGTCATGAGCACATCAAGTAAGCATCTAATGGTCACTTAAAATAAACTTTACAAAGGATATAAAGAAGAGCAGCTCAGAAGGTGCCACCAGTACTGTGGTTTATCTTTTTCTATATAAAATAACACAAATTTCATCCAAGCTACCCAAATCAAAGGACACTAGCCACACAACAAATATATGAAAGTCAACAGTATGAATGGCGTTTCAAGCATGAATAATGAGAAAGCCAAATATTAGTCGATTGTAAATCCTTGGAAGAAATAAGTACTTTACAAATTCTAGGTAATATGAAGGTAATAGAATTCTTAACAAAAAAAAAAAATAGCACCATTTTGTTCTGTTCTGTTTAAGACATCTATCAAAACAAGAATAACTGACACAAAACAGTTTAAATTCAACAATCTGCTGACCAGAGAAAAGGTTTACAACCAATGCAATTAAACATAGAAGATAAGAGATAAGCCTTCCTTTTTGACTGTATAAATCAAACTGAAAACAAACTAACCACATTAAATGATTTCCGTCGAATGTAGTATATACTTGTGAAAACAATTAGTCTAGCACTTGAAACAATACTTTTAAAGAAAAATTTCATTATTGAAATATGCTGCTGATTAATTCTTTGTTTCAAACATTCCAGGTCATATTGACTTAACACAAATAAATGGCAAAGCACATGAATTAATAATATTCAAAATTTTACAACCTCTCTGCATCAGAAACAATAAACATGGCAGTGTGTGGTATATTTATTTCCCAGCTTCCACGTGTCTGTCATTTTTTATTCTTTACGCACTTCAATTTCCTACCCCCAGTTGCAAATGCAATTATTAGCTAGACTACGATTTTTAGTGGTTGGAAGCTGAGGTTTGATTGATAACAGAGATTTAAAAAAACAAGAAGAAAGAAATGCACATCTGATTTCTCTATAAACTGAAGATCTTCTCAACAACTAAAAATCATATTACTAATCTAAAATTCAGATGTAACTGTTTAAATCACACTAACTTAAACACTGTCTTAGTCTAAAACTTAAAGAATCTTAAAGTAAAACCTTCCTGTTATCTGATGAAATGATAAAATGAACTTAAACGTTAGATAAAAGGTCATTATACTGCATGTATTTTATATATGAGAAAGTAGAATAATAAAAGAATTTGGCAAATGCACAAGCAGTATAAGATATAAAAATAATTAACCAGAACATAAGTTTTCAGTGACAATTTAAAATGTTTACTAAAAATAAACTGTGAATTTTAAACTAATTTCACTAATTTAAAAGTCAAACTACAGGATATGAGATGTAACAAGTTGGTGCCATAACCAGCAAAAATACCTGCTATGCACCAATTACCCTTAGCAGTAATGTCAGCATTAAAAAATGGTTGTCAATACTCATTTTTTCCCCAAAGGCATCAAATATGAAATGAATATTACTGAACAAAAATGCACATTCTGTGTAACTGGAAATCAGTCTCTTTTTAAATATTATGAAATCCTTTAATATCTCATAAAATCCTATCAGGAGTAACAAAACAACAGTCTAGTGAAAGCTGACAACTATCCACTTTTAGAAACAATGTTGCCTTTGTATGAGACTAAACACAATTAAAGCTTCTTAACCTAAATAAAAGTAGAATTCTAAAATAAATTTACCAAAACTATTTCACACAGTAATTTACCCTATAAGAATTTTAAACCTATAAAGTTGTTTTAAAAAATAAAATTAGAGTATCAAAAATACTGCCATTCCCAGTATCTAAAAATACAGACTTCTACAATGGCATAAACCACAGTAAGTTCATATATTAAAAGTAATATAAAGTGAAACTTCATTCCTAAACCAATGAGAACGAAAATTTAAGTAAATGCTCAACATACCCGAATTCTTGTTTGATGGCCTTATTTAAATTCCAAATTTTCCCAAAGCAGTTGATGTTGGAATTTAAATAAGGCAGTAGTGGAAAACGTATCTGTACAAAATTACTAACATTTGAAATTTGAGTTACATGAACTGGACTATTTTCTTCTGTATTATGTAATATAATAATCAAGTATCACTCTACTGTATTCAGTCAATTTGCTCTACAGTTCATATACATCATTTAAAAATGCAAGTGACCGAAAGATGTCTAATGTTATATGCAGCATAATAAAACAGCATGAATACTTCACAACATTATTAACATAGAACTAAATGAAAATGTTTTTAGTTTAACATAACTGTGATTTTATCAAGTTACTAGTGATTGCGCTTTGTAATAATGATACAATAGTAAAACGAATGAGTGATTTCGATGTATACAATTATGCTGTAATGATCAGCATTAACATTTCTTATTGTATATGTAGCCTAAACAAAAAGAAAGGGTTGCTAATCAAACTAACCATAAAAATGAAATGTCGTCTTGCTAGGCTAATGTTGACGACAGAGTTCATCACAGAGGGAGGGCACCAACAGGTACGATACAGATATGAAAATTAAAATTGCACATAAAGGGGTCACTGGCGTAAAGGTTACACATGTCGCCTGGCCGCATCTTTGGTGGCTAGATCAACTCTATTCACCACATTTCAGCGCATCAGCTTAAGGCAGCGATGGGGGTGGGAGGATACCAAACTGCTGGGCCAGCAATTCTGCTCGATGACAGCGGTCGACATCGCACAGCAAAACATTTAATGGACTTGATAGGATGGATCGGTCATTTGCTGGAAATCTCACTTATAGTTTTGTTTTTAGTCCCGATGATTAAGGGTTTCGCTGGGCGTTTCGACAGTCGCCCCAAGCTTCTCTGACCGAGCCCTACATTTACAGACTATGTCACACTCCCTTCCGGTGCTTACTTTTAAACTCGCTTCCTCCTCTAGGTTCACCGGACCCAGTTCTTTCGATATTACTAAACAGTGTAGCTTTAATTCTTAACTATAGATGAAACGGACAATTCTACATGATTTAGCGCGGCTTTAATTGGCTTCCTACACCACTTCCTCCCTCCTCATCTCTCGCCATTTCGTTACTGACACATCGGCCTCTTACCACACTGACAAAAGGGACAAATGCTCTAGGCTTAAAACCTCAGCACACACCGTAGCTTTGCCAGGTGACCGATGACCGGGAGACCCGGCGGCAAACCCGATGCTCAGCCTCCTGGCATTTAACCCCCTATGTTACTGGGTGCTTGTAAGGAAGACATTTTCGTCAATATTAGTCTAATGTTAGCGCAGAGAAACAACAAAACCCACAGACGACACACCGTTAGTTTTCCAAAAGAATCACAAGTTCACCTTTCATTCGAAGCGTTTTTAGCCACCGTTTTCCGCCTATATTTCTTACCGTAACTCGCTGCTGTTTGTGTCTCTGCGCCGGGCGTTGGCAGCTCAGAGCAAGGGGTTTCTCCCTCACTTCCAAAGGGGCACGTCCGCACGCAAGCGACGCACACTTACGTCATCTACCGGAAGACCTGAGGCGGAGTTAAAAGGAGCTCAACTCACAGGAAGTAATGTTTGTGTTCTGTGCTGGTATATTAAATATATAAATTAATGAGCAGTAAATTTTAACAAATTAATTTATGTCCACAGTAAGCGATATAATGTTACATATACATTGAAAATTCACAAAAATAAAAACACATAACGAAACAATAGTTTAGATGGTTTAAAGTGGAAGATGGATCTATTCATTACACGTTTCAAACACAAACGGATACAAAATATAGTCATTATATTGTATAAATAATGTAGGTTAATCAGTCGCATCAAGGATTCATTTAGTACTGTTAAAAGAACCGAAACGTGACTTTTGTTTCCTTTTTAAATTACACTAATAACGCGCGGGTACCACTTTTGCTGCTGTTTCTGATTTATGCTTTTTTAATGACGCTGAGAAGTTGAACCAGCAAGGGTTGAGTTACCATTACCATGACTTGATATTCCATCACAAGCATCAGGGGCGCTTATGAAAACTGCAAGTCTGCAAAGTCACGAACAGAACTTTATCTAGGATGGCAACAGGCAGCAGTCCTTTTAAGGGAAAGGATCCATGTAAAAGAGCCACATAAAGACCAAATAAATCCATTCTAACTCAGCGCTAGAAGCAGGATGAAAAGAAGATTTAATATTTCATTTTAGAAAGTGTTCGGAAGACCACAATGGACCTGCTTGGCATTTTGGACAAGTTGCTGGAGAGTCTAAAGGCAGATATCAGGGAAGACATCTGAGAGTCTGCTCCCTCTGCAGTACAACTACTGCTTCTCAATTTGATAAGGCCCATTGGCCTTGGTACGCAGACACCGGTGGAACGTCCAGTTCATGGATAGTGGAAAAAGTGTTGTCGAGTTGTCACTGACTCCAGGTGAGGCTTGTGAATCAGAGTTGGTGGTAAAGGTGCATAGGCAAAAAACATGTAGCAATGGAAGGAGAGCTGCAAAGCTGATATCCAGACCTGGAATGGTTTTTGAAGCATCACTCCATTGAAGGAAAACAGCCAAGAGACCTGTTCATGTGCAGCTCCAGACAAGCAGGTTCGCTTGTTCACATGTAATCATTACGTGCCTCATGTATAAATGGTACCTGCGCACAATAATGTTGTGTATGTCCATTTCCACGCTCACATTGAGATGTATAAAAACTAAACTTGCCATAATGCTACGTACATTTTCATGGCAGCCTCAGACCATGCATACGCATGTTTCTGCTTGATTTTGTAAATGGGCAGCACCCAGTGTCAAGTCAGTGCTACTGTTTCTGTGTGGTTTCCCTTTCCTTTTTAGATTCACATCAATGATGCGTTTGCATATTGCATATTGTTTACAAATTTAAGGCACTTGATTATAATCAATCTGTAACAATATAATGGTGCATGGCCAAACTATTCCAAGTACCATGGCTGCTTTAGCATTGTTGGAAGACAATGTAAATGGAAAAATTAGATGAGAGTGTGTATTTAGAGATCATACTGATTTCTTGTCCCCTAATGATGACTGGCATCTGAGTCGATTTCGATTTCCAAGCGCTATCCTCTTGAAGCTGTGTGCTGAACTGGTACCGGCTGTACAAAGGCAGACATTTTGGAATTGTGCTCTACCTGCTCCTTTGCAATTTCTGTCCACCCTCGGGTTTTCAGCCACAGGAGCTTTTCAACATGAACTGGCTGACCGATCGGGCATTTCTTAGTCACCAGTGAGTTACACCATGCCAGCTATATGGGATGGTATCATCCATTCATCATCAGATATAAAAGATTTCCTTGTGGTTGAACAGGCAAACATCAAAGTGCAATTTGCAGCAACGTCCGATTTTCCAAATGTAATTGGAGCTGTTGACTGCATGTACATTACTATGAAGGCGCCTTCAGAGAATTAATTTGCTTATATATATATAAGACAGTTAAAAAAATCTTCTAGCATTGTTATTCCATGGAAGACCCAAAGAGTGTCTGATTTAAAAAGAACATGTCATAGAGCTGAGCGTAAATGGAGGAAAACTAAACTAACTATCCATTATGAGATACTGAAGGTTAAAATAACAGAATACAATAACACAGTCCGTCTTGAGAGGCGCTGCTATTTCTCTAAGATTATAAATAACAATGCTAGTAATCCCAGAGTCTTATTTTCTACAATTGATTGTCTGTTAAACCCAGGTAACACAAAGGAATGCCCCCAAAATACTTCCAGTGACACCTGTAAGAAAACATTGCTGTATTTTTCAATCAAAAAATTAATATTAGAAATAACATAATACATCTCCCCAACACTACAGAACCTCCTAAACCCCAGTACTCCTTTATAAACAAATTAAATTCTTTCACCAGGATAGATTTACCTGATTTAAATAGAATAATCACTCAACTGAAACCCTCCACCTGCGTCCTTGACCCAATACCAACAAGGTTTTTCAAGGAAGTATCAGGCGTGCTAATTGATAATATTCTTGACATAGTAAATTCGTCATTAAATACGGGGGTCTTCCCAGACTGTCTTAAGACTGCTGTAGTTAAACCCCTACTCAAGAAAAATAATCTTGACCCCTCTGCTTTTAAAAATTTTAGACCCATCTCTAACCTGCCCTTCTTAAGTAAAATTCTAGAGAAGGCATTCATTTTGCAGTTAAATGATCACCTCAATAAACATGCTATTCTTGATAAATTTCAGTCAGGTTTTAGAACAAATCACAGCACAGAAACTGCACTCGTTAAAGTACTAAATGACTTGCGGGTAAATGCAGACAGAGGCCATTTATCTGTTCTCATCCTCCTAGATCTGAGTGCCGCATTTGACACCATTGATCACAATATTCTTAGAAATCGCCTTAGTCAATGGGTGGGCCTCTCTGGCATTGTCTTAAATTGGTTTGAATCCTACCTGGCTGGGAGAAAATTCTTTGTTAGTTATGGTAATCACAACTCAAAGACACAAGATATCCTATATGGTATTCCACAAGGCTCTATCCTGGGTCCACTGTTCTTCTCAATCTATATGCTTCCGTTAGATCAGATTATCTCAGGTTACAACGTGAGCTACCACAGCTATGCTGATGACACACAGCTGTACTTAACAATAGCACCTGATGACACCGACTCTCTCGATTCACGAACACAATGTCTTACTGGTATTTCTGAATGGATGAATAGTAATTTTATCAAGCTAAATAAAGAGAAAACTGAAATTTTAGTGATTGGCAATAATGGATTCAATGAGGTTATCAGAAATAAACTTGATGCATTAGGATTAAAAGTTAAGACGGAAGTAAAAAACTTAGAGGTAACTGTTGACTGTAACCTGAATTTTAAAT
>JANRMT010062815.1:39499547-39512171 GCA_026402145.1 Polypterus bichir lapradei
TGTGAGCAAAACAGTGGAAGGTAGACTAGAGAACTGATATGTGTGTTGTTAGACTCAGGCACCGCCGCAAGTGGCAGCCTTTCCAGCAGCTCCGTGTATGACTATCTTTTTCTCTATTTTTCTCTGTTTCACTGATCACTCCTGCCACTTTCTTTTATGTGGACTTGTTCCCTGGACACTTTTTACTACTTTTTACTACTTGGACATGGATTTTTACATGCTGAGACTCGTCTATTCAGGTAGCCAACTTCAAGTGCTGAGAACAAAGGCCTGTGCCGGTGTGGTTCCCTATTTACCCGATGAGTGAAGAAGGTCGTATCGTGGCAGCAGAGCCGGTGCTAAGCTAAAAGCTAAGCGGCTAGCGAGAAAGTGGTTTAAGTAAAGTGCTTAACTTCAGAAAAATAAAATAAATGGAGAAAAAGCTTGAATTTCCCCTTTTCTGTTTCACATCTTGACTCAACAGTCTCAATCAATTTTACAGATAATAAATCTCAACACATCTTAATAATTAAACAGTTTTAAATGATCACTTTCTTCCCCTCTTATGTTCATCACCACAGTTTTTTGCTCAGTGAGAGAACTGAGCTCTAGCTTGTCCTGCCAGAATTTTAATATTGGGCTCTGAGACTAATTATTTTCTGTGATCTCACTTCGGATTTGAGTGGGTATGTTTGTTTGAAACCTTTATGTTTCGTCTCATAATGTCGTTTCACATTGGCACTTTTAACAAGTGCCACGGTTTCTGAACATATGAGACACACTGGTTTAGTGCTCCCAGTGGGAAGTATGAACAGAAATGAGTTTGTCCATTCCAGATTAAATGCCTTATTTTCGCTGTCCACTTTCCTTTTTTTGGAGAGCGCCATTTGTTCTTTATTATTTTGTCCCTTTCTCCGTCTCACCCATCTTTTATTTTTCCAGCGCAGTCGTCTGTATCTCTCACTTTCTTCGGCTTATTTTTCCCTTTGTTTTTTCTACATGTATCGCTATCTTTCTTTTTCTTTCTACCGTTTCTCTTCCTTGACTCTATCTCTCTCATCTGTCTGCGCTGTAAAGTAAAGTAAAGTAAAGCAATGTTCACCACCTAGAATCCACAGACTTGATTGGCTGAGTGGTATCACGTGAAATAGCTTAACGCGCATACAATTAGTCTGTGCATTTCCTCGTCCACTAAAACATTATCGTAAAGACTACAAAAGCTGCACCACCTAAAATAGAAGCACCTTTTAAATCATAACCTTCTGTTTTGGCTGTAAGTCTGGGTCCATATGAGACAGCTTCTGGGTCCGGACCCGGACCGCGGTCCGCCTGTTAGTGACCTCTGACCTACATGCTACACCAATCCCTCTCCCACTTGGACAGAGGCAGTGGTGCTGTAAGAATTATGTTTCTGGACTTCTCTAGCGCCTTCAACACCATCCAACCTCTGCTCCTTAGGGACAAGCTGACAGAGATGGGAGTAGATTCATACCTGGTGGCATGGATTGTGGACTATCTTACAGACAGACCTCAGTATGTGCATCTCGGGAACTACAGGTCTGACATTGTGGTCAGCAACACATGAGCACCGGAGGGGACTGTACTTTCTCCAGTCCCGTTCAGCCTATATACATCGGACTTCCAATACAACTCAGAGTCCTGCCACATGCAAAAGTTCGCTGACGACACTGGTATTGTGGGCTGCATCAGGAGTGGGCAGGAGGAGGAGTATAGGAACCTAATCAAGGACTTTGTTAAATGGTGTGACTCAAACCACCTACAACTGAACTCCAGCAAAACCAAGGAGCTGGTGGTGGATTTTAGGAGGACCAGGCCCCTCATGGATCCCGTGATCATCAGAGGTGACTGTGTGCAGAGGGTTCAGACCTATAAATACCTGGGAGTGCAGCTGGATATTAAATTTGACTGGACTGCCAATACTGATGCTCTGTGCAAGAGAGGACAGAGCCGACTATACTTCCTTAGAAGGCTGGCGTCTTTCAACATCTGCAATAAGATGCTGCAGATATTCTATCATATGGTTGTGGCAAGTGCTCTATTCTATGTGGTGGTGTGCTGGGGAGGCAGCATAAAGAAGAGGGATGCCTCATGCTTGGACAAACTGGTGAGGAAGGCAGGCTCTATTGTAGGCATGGAGCTGGACAGTTTGACATCCTTGGCAAAGCAACAGGCACTGAACAGGCTCCTATCAATCATGAAGAATCCACTGCATCCACTGAACAGTATCACCTCCAGACAGAGGAGCAGCTTCAGCGACAGACTGCTGTCACTGTCCTGCTCCACTGACAGACTGAGGAGATTGTTCCTCCCCCAAACTATGCGACTCTTCAATTCCACCCGGGGGGGATAAACGTTAACATTATGCAATGTTATTGTCTGTTTTACCTGCATTTTTATCACTCTTTAATTTAATATTGTTTTTTATCAGTATGCTGCTGCTGAAGTTTGTGAATTTCCCCTTGGGATTAATAAAGTAGCTATCTATCTAGAAGAATGGTAAACATTCTCTTGACAGATAAAGTAACAAATAAAGGAGTATTAAAGAGATCACAGGTGAAAAGACTATGCAAGATAAAGAACAAACAACTATCTGGGGCATATCATCAGAGCTAAACACGCTGAAAGTGGTGTATTGCTGAGTAAAAATCAATGTAAAGTGAGGAAGAGAGTGAAACTCCATCAGTGGAAATGTACATATGCACCTATAGTGTGCCTGGTGTACAGGGAGAAACGGTGAGGAAAGTTCTTTGTTTCCAGAGTTTTCTAGCAAAAGGCAAACAGACCTCCTAGTTAAACACTTACTGGTTTACTATATTTAAAAACACATTATGCTAAAGTTATAAAAAAAAAATTACAATACCCTGACATTCCAGAAATCTGACATTCACTGGACCCTGGAAATACAGGTGCACCCTAATGGCTAACCTGCTTTTCTATGCATTACAATGATACATTTATAATATTGTTCTTTAAGCTCTAAGTGAAACTACCATATGTAAAGTGTTCATCACTTTTTTTCAGTTTAATTTAAAACAAATGGGTAAAACCGCTATAGGGTTAATACAATGATTTTTTAAATTACTGTCTCAAAACTCCTAACAAAATAGTAACTATATGGAAAAAACAAAATTAACATAAACTGTCCTGGAAGAAAATAAAACTCTTTCACTTGATATGATCAGGGGAAAAATGGCAGTCAAAACTGACCTCCAACTGGCTCTTCAGTAACAATGTAAAGTATAAGGCCTGCAGCTAACCACCGAGATCCAAAAGCCTCACCTGTACGTTAGTCAGTGTGGACCTACAGTACCAATTAAAAAACTGATATTTGGTTCAGCAAGGAATAATCCAACCACTTAGGGTCATGAGGTCCAAAACCTACAGTGTCTTGATTAGGTGCTAAGCAGTCTAACACACGGTGGTACAGGGTACATGCTGATCACACATTCACACTTTCTTATCACAACAAATAAGCAAATGAACATCACAGCAATGGGAAGGAAAATCAATGTGCCAAAGAAAAATCCAAGTACAGACAGCAAAAACATACAAACTACAGACAGACAGAGAATGGGACTGAATTCAAACCCAGGATTACAGAGATGTGAGGCAGCACACTGCCCATATCACTACTGCACTGAACTCCAACAATAAACAACAAAGCTACACAAGAATAGAAGTAAAATAAATAATTAAACTGTCCGAAATTTTAAAAAAGCATCAGAATTCAATTAAAATGCAAAATGCAACAAACGTATATAATGTAAAACCAGCCTAAACAGTGCCAAGAGGTTGTTGATGAGAAAATGCTGTCTACAGTTTAAACCAATGTAAAGATAGTTCCCCTAAAGATACTGTATAAGAATACATTTAAGCAAACTGAAGCATTTTTCCCCAACATGCCTCACAAATATTCATCATTGTTACAAAGTGTAAATATCAATAAGCCGAAAATAAGCCAGGCCATTTGGAGAGAATCTGCAGGGAAGCAGAGCCATGTGTGCTAGACTGGCATAAAAGGAGCTGTGCTGAATAATGCAGGAAGTTGGAGTGAGAAAAAAAAAAAAAAAAAAGCCCGACAGCAAGTTAAATTCATAAAGAGAGTGGTTTCCCAAACAGGTTTAAGTACTTTACTGGATACTTCCAGCGAGCCAAAAGTGCGAGTTATACCAAGTTCATGTTAAAGGAAAAAAAAATGAACAGGCGTTCCTTTTGATTGCTATTAACCTCTGCTTTTGTCCGTTTGTCACTCTTTCCTCCATCACACCTTGGGTTATTCCACTACAGTATATTGAGTCTGTTAAGGAAGGTGAATTTTGAAAGAGAGAAATGATACAATCTTATTTTATTCTGTTTGAGTAGACGGTATTAACTGCATAATGAAATATCAATAAAACAAAGATTGTGACTGACTTTATAATACCAAACTTTAATATGGGTTAAGTTTCACTTCTGAAGTTGCTTACTATTCTCTGAATTCTGTTCCATCAAAATATCAAAAATTTGGAAATGAACATTTTCTGTGTTGTCTGTCAATTAATCAGTGGCAATGGAAATATGATTAGCTTGATGAGACCCTCTATCAGACTTTACATATACTCTGCCAAGACATGAATACAATGTGCACCAGTTGGAGCTCAATAACATTATCCATTGATTTATTACTAGGAATCTCTAACAAAATGCCTATAACCCACTTGTTACCTGCACATGAGTGAAGGCTTTATTGTGTTTAATCAGCATTCATGCAGCTTGGGGGAAAAGCACTTGATGCTTGCTCTAGTTGAACTACAGAAAGGGAGATTATATTTTTAATGTGACCCTTAACTTGTTTTTAAGGCCTCAAGTTTCCTGCACCAGCTCACAGACTATGGTGGATAGGTTTCTGAAGACAGTGGCAAGTCACACTGTTCTCCTTCATGACAGCAGCTGTTTTATTCCAGATCAGATAGGTCAGCTGAGCGTTTTCAAATAATGGCATTATTAAGACATAATTTTTGGTCCATTCCAATCCAAAATTGACTTCATGCGAGAGATGTCAATAAGCGAGTACGTAAGTGACAGTGTCCAGATGAATGAGGGAGTGCATCTTTTAAATTGTGAAAAGTACTTGTGTTGTTGGGGCGTTGGTGCTCAGTCTAGCCCACCCATAGGGTATTTGCTCTACGTGAATTTAGAACCAGGTGAAATCTATTTGATGACTCCTTGGCATTAACAATCAAAACAGAAATGAATAAGAAGCTCACTGCAAAAAAAGTATGCATCCCAAAGTCATCTTTTCACTGTTGCAGATAAGACTGACACTTGGTGTATATTTAATCCATGTTCAAACTGACGGACCTGTAAGCTGTTTGTTTCTCAAACAAGACTCTGATGTACTTGTCCTCTTCCTTAGTTCTGCATATAGTCCTTTCTGCTTAAATTTTTATCCTTCTTAGAGCCAGTTTGCCTCTTTTTCTCAAAATACTAGAGAACACTTTTGTATGAAATCTTCAGTTTCTTTGCAATCTGTCACATGTTTATTTCATAGATCTACACTAGACGGATGTGTTTCTTATGAAAGACGTTTCATTTTGGCTATTTTTTAATCCAGAATTGAACTTTAGTAATGCCAGTTCTATGCAACCTAATGAAATCACTAGACAGACAGATACAGATAAACAGATGTTTTATTGAACAGAATAACAGGTTTCTCTAATAATAAATCTGCATTTAAAAATTAAGAATGAGCTAAAAGAATTTATCAAAAAGATGTATGAGGAATGGCTGCTGAACATGGGGCTTTTGTAAATAAATTATAAACAACTCCTTTCAATCAGATATAGCCTTTTGCAATATTAATAATGGCTTGGCTATTATTTCAAATAATTTAGTGGTAACTTGATAAAAAAGTATCCATTTCTATCAAAAAAAAGACATTTTTGAGTAATTCAAAACTAGCATACATAGATATTTCTTCTAAAGTTCATAAGGCTTCTAAGACTCCTGGTTAATAAAGAAAAATCAGAAGTCCTCTTGGTGTAATTTTTGAGAGAAAATAAACCACAGGGCCACTACCCTTTATATCAAGTGAAAATTTATTGAACCTGGGCTACTCTCAAAAAGCCTGTTTTGTAGGTCTGTGATTATGCAATCTCATGGAGAACAGAATATGTTATTTTGAATATGGGGCAGGTCACAATTATACACCGTTTTGCATTTACAACGACAATTATTTGTGTCCGCGTTTACCAAGACAACTACTCAATTCAGAAATATTTTATTTTTCAAAGTCAGCAACGTAAGGGTTTCATAGTGGAAGACATTTAAGAACTAATTTCTTCAGGAATACAAAATTTAAAAAAAAAAATCCAAACTTTATGTGAGTATGGAAAAAGAATCACAGATATGCGATTGTTCTGTACAGTGAAAGACAAATGAAAAAAAAAAAACTGAATTACTCCCACTGTCAGACTTTACACGCAACTCTCCACATGTTGGTTCGATGTTACTCCACTTTGTTGTTGGCAAAGCTCCACAAGAAGTCTGAAGCTAAGGATTAGCTCCTTCATTAGCTACTCGTGCTAATCCTTTTCATCATTCCTCCACTTCTTCCAATTAAAATACAGTTCACCTCAAAGTCTGCACCCAGAAACAAGGCTTGTACTCTTCTTAACATATAAATAATCTATACTAATAAAAGGCAAAGCCCTCACTCACTCACTCACTCACTCACTCACTCACTCACTGACTGACTGACTGACTGACTGACTGACTGACTCATCACTAATTCTCCAACTTCCCGTGTAGGTAGAAGGCTGAAATTTGGCAGGCTTATTCCTTACAGCTCACTTACAAAAGTTAAGCAGGTTTCATTTCGAAATTCTACACGTAACGGTCATAACGGTCGATAACGGTCGACAACGTCCGCCATGTTGAACTTTCTTATTTATGGCACCATCTTCACGAAATTTGGTAGGCGGCTTCCCTGCACTAACCAAAACCGATGTATGTACTTATTTCGATGGTATGACGCCATTGTCGGCCGCCATTTTGAACTTTCCAACGTCACTAATTTTCCAACTTCCCGTGTAGGTAGAAGGCTGACCCCATCTTCACGAAATTTGGTAGGTGGCTTCCCTGCGCTAACCAAAATCGATTTACATACTTATTTCGGTGGTATGACGCCACTGTCGGCCGCCATATTGAATTTTCCAAACATCACTAATTCTCCAACTTCCCGTGTAGGTAGAAGGCTGAAATTTGGCAGGCTCATTCCTTACACCTTACTTACAAAAGTTAAGCAGGTTTCATTTCGAAATTCTACGCGTAACGGTCATAACGGTCAACAATGTCCGCCATGTTGAACTTTCTTATTCATGGCCCCATCTTCACGAAATTTGGTAGGCAGCTTCCCTGCGCTAACCGAAACCAATGTACATACTTATTTCGGTGGTATGACACCACTGTCAGCCGCCATATTGAACTTTCCAACGTCACTAATTCTCCAACTTCCCGTGTAGGTAGAAGGCTGAAATTTGGTAGGCTCATTCCTTACAGCTTACTTACAAAAGTTAAACAGGTTTCATTTCGAAATTCTACACATAACGGTCATAACGGTCGACAACGTCTGCCATGTTGAATTTTCTTATTTATGGCCCCATCTTCACGAAATTTGGTAGGCGGATTCCCTGCGCTAACCGAAACCGATGTATGTACTTATTTCGATGGTATGACGCCACTGTCGGCCGCCATATTGAACTTTCGAATGTCACTAATTTTCACAATGTCCGCCATGTTGAACTTTCTTATTTATGGCCCCATCTTCACGAAATTTGGTAGGTGGCTTCCCTGCGCTAACCAAAACCGATGTACGTACTTATTTCAGTGGTATGATGCCATTGTCGGCCGCCATATTGAAGTTTCCAACGTCACTAATTCTCCAACTTCCCGTGTAGGTAGAAGGCTGAAATTTGGCAGGCTCATTCCTTACAGCTTACTTACAAAAGTTAAGCAGGTTTCATTTCAAAATTCTACGCGTAACGGTCAACAACGTCCACCATGTTGAACTTTCTTATTCATAGGTAGAAGGCTGAAATTTGGTACTTATTTCGGTGATATGATGCCACTGTCGGCTGCCATATTGAACTTTTCAACGGTCTTTGTTACTTATGGGCCCATCTTCAAGAAATTTGGTACACGGGTTCCCAACGCTAACTGAATCCTACTTACGTACATATATACGTCCATAGCCTGCAGCTCGGTCACCGTGTGAGGCGGCGTTGGGTCCCCCATCCCAACGCCTCCCACGTTGTTGGCTGCCTGCCTATATAAGGCCGTCTGTCGCTCCAGTCTCTACATTCCCTTCCTTGCTTCGCCACGGTATTCACGTCTCCCTGCTGATAACTACAGCCTTTTTATTTAATCCACGGCTTCTCCGCTGTTTTATTGTTCATTTATTACGATTATAGTTATTGTATAGGTATTTTAGACTTACTTTACATTGTTCAGGTACCCATTTCCTTTATCATTCAAACCGTACCCCCATTAACATGTCTATCGAGGTAATCACCATCGATCAAAGAACTGTCACTTACCGAGTGGTTTCCATGCCCGGAGATGGCACCTGCCTTTTCCATTCTCTTTGTTACATATTGCACGGCCATATCAGGCTCACTATTGATATCCGGCGGAACATTGTGTCTTATGTATTGAATGACTGGGACAGGTTCAAGGTGTGGACTGATGACGGTACAGGAGATAATTATACTACACAGGAGCACTACAAGAGTGAAATGCTTAAGTGTACCGAAATGGCCAAATATTTTACACTTTTGGACAACCGCCAATGCCTCTTAAACATCTTAGCTTCACAGGTGACGATTTCAGTAGTGGACACTTTGATGTTTAGAAATGTTTAAACTCTCAAAAGCTGGATGTGAAGTTATCAATGAAACTGGTTGTATACTTACAACGCTTGACAGATGCCGAATGTCTCTTCAACACAAGTCCTACAAATACTGTCGTAACTGAAACAAACCATGAAACTCAAACCGATTATGACAGCAGCAATCCAAGCTGTGAGATTTGAAACAAGATTACTGTTCACATGGCCAACTGTACGTTGCATGCTCAAGAGTAAGCTCAGCGCACAGCTACAGCTTGGTCATATTGCAACTGGAGGGCCGAACTGACAACGTGGCATACAAAGAGATCTTTAACAAATAATTATTGGTATATTTTCCCTCAGTTTAAAAAGGTTTAATTTTCTTCTTAATAAAAATTTTAAGGCAGTACTTCACCGCTGCGAAGCGCGGGTATTTTGCTAGTTACTTCATTAAAAGGCATTACCTGAATTTTATTTGACTTGTAAATTGCATTACCTTAAATTATTAGTAACTTAACATTTTCTCAAACATTCCTGCTTTAAATCGCAATTATTTCATTTTGGCCATGAAAGGCAAATAAATGACACACTAATGCTTACAATTTTCTTTGTTTAGTTTGTGTTACTACTGCTAGACTGACTGGTTAGTTTGCAGATTTAGCTTACAGATAACTTCTCATAAGTGGGGCTCAACACCATTTACAGATTCAAATAGACAGGTAGCTGTGCATTTTTTAAAATTTCTGTATAAAAGAGAGGCATAAATTTTTCTCAGGATTCAAGTATTTGATTCAGTTAAAATAACAGAATGTGAGGCAGCGCATTTTATTATTTGTATGTATAAAGCTTTTTATAACAATTATTTAAGATTTAAAACACAACACAGAGCACTGTTAAAGTGCACAACAGTTCATACAACATAAGGCACAAGAAACAGTACACTGACACACTGAAATGCTGGGTACACTATTCAAAGTGGATTAAAATAACACTGCCAAGTTTATTAACAACCGCTCTGTATTATATTCTGGTACTAGAACAGAGCTGCAAAAAAAGGTCTGTGAACCCTTTTGAACTCCCTGGATTTCTGCATTAATTACTCTTAAAACAAAGTGGACTGATCTTGCACAAAGACTGTGGATCTCTACTCTTAGAACTTTTCAAAAAACTAACTGGTCAGATGAGATTGGGGATGTGGCTTGGAGATGCCCTGCTCTATAAAAAAGGCACCCAAACTATTGACAGAGAGTCTGCGGTTCTCAAGAAAAATCTGCTCACATCGGCCATGCAAAGGTGAAGGTCAGGTGTGACACCAGTTTAGTTACAGTCATAGGCAGTAAAGACCAAGAGCATCTTAATCCCTGTTAATGGAAACTGGCTGTGGGAACTTGAATAATTACCTCTCTGACAGGGAAGGAGTCTGAGTTAATGCAAAAGGTGAAAAAGTACTGTAGTTGGTATCATCTCCACACATGGCATGGTTTCTGCAACCAAACTGCTTTTTCGGGGAAGGCATCCCTCATACTTTGGAGTTCTGATGTGTGAAAGGCCTCAGTAATGTAGGATGATACTGAATTTGGATTTGAAGTGAGGGGTATAGGGTCTGATACACTGGGGAAACCTAGAGGTGAGGGTGTCCTGGAAATATCTGGCAGAGGCTTCTGTTCATGATGAATTCAACTCCTACCTCCACGATCCTCAACCAGGAGAAGTGCTTCAGATGATAAGAGATAAACAATGGTATTCATGTAAGAACAACATGGAAGAAACCAGTGGTTTTCAAAGAAACATTTTGGCATCCCTCATCTTTGTAAAAGATGCTTCCCAATACTTCCGAGACAATCTTTTTTTGGTTAAACAAGACAAAAGTTTACCTCTATTATAGAAACGCGAGACGCTCTGTTTGGTGAAAGAAAGCACTGCAAACCTACATCAAGTCCTCACAGTGGAGGGACTCCTTTGGCGCCTCAAGGTCCAGATAGCTTGCTAGCATAAATAGCACAATGAATACAGAACTGTGCCAAGAACTTTTATAAGGTTGAAATAATCACTATTTCAATGTGTACAAAGCATTGCAAAACTCTTACTTGCATGTACAACAGGAGGATGTCAGAGCTGCAATCTGTCACCTGCACCTTAACAGAAGTTAGGTGGCACAACAAGACAAACACCCAAAATACAGGACTACATGAACAACAGAATAGCCTAAACAGATGAAAATGGCTAAGAGGGAAATATCAAAGAAATGAAACAGTTTTCTGTGGAGGAATGGTCTAAAATTCATCCAAAATATTGCACAAATCTGATTAGCAACTACAAGTGCTGTTATGTGGAGGTTATGGCAGCTAAAGGAATGCTTACCTCTTACCTAATACGAGTTCAAACACTTTCCCAGCGTAGTCTATAAATAATTAAACAAAAGTTTTCAGTACTGACAAAAAAAGCAGTACCTTTGCTTGAGTGCTTTTAGTTTAAGCAGAGTGTGACTTAGAGATCAGTCCACATGGACAAAATTTTGAGTACAAGGACCTAAATAACAAGTTTTCAAAAGTGCTGAAAAGATGAATCCTACAGGCTAATGTCAGTCAATACAGAAAACTGTAAGCACTTTAATATACAAACTGGTTAGTCTTTTTATTAATAATTTTATGAAGAAAGGTTCTCACCAAGCACAGACTGTTAAGGTTAACAAATAAAAATATCCTGAAGCTCTTCAAGCGCATAAAACAGAGCTTGAATTTTTTTTTTTCTTCTGAATAATTGTAATTCCATGCCTGACTAGGGGGCGGCAGGGTGGACTAATTCTCTCTCAATTTCTTACAGACCATTCTTGGAAAATACCACCCAGTTCTGGGGCAGCCAATGATGTAATTCCAGTCCAGGTGTTGCCAACCATAGACACATATAGACAGACGCTGCATTCACTGTGTTGCCCAGTCAACACGATACGTCATCGCATCCGCCATATTGCGAGTGTCAAAAGTGCCATTTAAACTAATACAGGTAGACGTGGAAACCGGGTTTTCTGATGAAAACGTTTAAAACAGTATCGTTTACATACAACAGATTTTGGCAAATCATTTATATCCATTTATACACTAATAATGGCAATTATTAAATAATAATAATTATTATTATTACTAAATAAGTCCTCCCATATAAGTAACATTTCTCGGACTGCCTTCTTCCATCTCCAGACTTCGTCCTGTTCTTATGCAACACAGTACAGAAGTATTGGTTAATGCCTTAGTCACCTCACGTATAGATTATTGTAATGCTATTCTATCTGGCATCCCACAAATACGTATCCATCACTTACAACTTCTTCAAAATTCTGCTGCCAGGATAATAACCTGTTCTAAATCCACTGAACATATTACACCTATTCTCTCTCTCAACTTCACTGGCTCCCTGTTCACTACTGAATACAATACAAAATACCACTCTTAACACTTAAAGTTCTCCACAGTCTTGCTCCTCCCTACCTCACTGATCTCCTACAGACTTACAGGATCTGAATGAGCGAGAGGGAGTGTAATTTGAGAGTATTCAGTCTGGCAATATAGTGCAGCCTTAGTTTGTGGAAGACAGACACAACTAAAGACATGAACATAAAATGATGGTTGTCAATTTCAAACTGTGTTTCCTCAATGTGCTCCTTGAGAAAAAACACATCATCTGAACCAATCTCAGCCCGAACAAACCGATTGATCAAAGATACACTGACAGCTTGCCCTAATGTTGACTGTCGGATAACA
>JANRMT010062815.1:39524782-39536919 GCA_026402145.1 Polypterus bichir lapradei
AAGCCCTTCATTATGGCTCCAAAACAATCTGCTACTGCTTCAGGTGCCGTGCCCAAGCACAAGAAGAAGATGTTAACGATTGCCGAAAAGGTAAACGTTTTGGATTTGTTGAAGGCTACGATTCTTTTTATTTAAAAAGTAGGAAAGGAATAGAAGATCTACGGCTGCAGCGTCCTTTTAACCAGGGTGCAAAACGAGTTGTAAGTGGATGTTATAAGGCAGTAGTCTGGATGGAATCTGCTTTAGGGATTTGGATTGAAGACTGCCAAAAGAAGAACAACGGCAGTGCTACGCAATCGCCTGAAGTGGCTCCTTTACAAGGGCTGTAACGCTCTCCTTTGTTGTGCAGTAAAATTAAACTCATTGTTATCGGACAAGTCATCGTGTCATTGTTGGTGAGTAACCATAAATAATTAATACATTTACTGTATACTATTTTTTAGGGATGCACCGAAATGAAAATTCTGGGCCGAAAACGAAACCGAAATTTTTGGATGCACTTGGCCGAAAACCGATACCGAAACCGAAAATGACTTCATTAAAAAACATGTTTAAAATATTTTCTTTTTGTTTGTATTAAAAAAACTACAAATTAATTAAGCAATCAAACTTTTATTGATAATAAATAACAGTAATAAGGCTGTTTAACAATAACAAAACTAAATAAAATTTATTTCTGTAACAAAATTGTGCAAAAAAAAAATGCTAGCTGCTTTTTTACTTCAATTTTAAATTACTGTACCAAACAACAGTGCACAAACAGAAGAAAAATAAATAAATCCAACCTCTTACTGTAAACAACATAACTATACACACTAAATTGGTCTGCTTTTAATTTAAGCAAAAGAAGCAGGTTTATCTTTATGAACAAAAGTTTTTCAGTTTTCTGGCTGAAGACACAGTTCCTCTTCTCATGAAGAACATACTGCACTGAATAAAATCACTCAGTCTGTGCTAGCTTTTAGTGCCTTTACGAATTGTGCAAAATATTACCTGCATTAAACGTTTTACTTCAATTTTAAATTACTGTGCAAAACAACATTGCAATAACAGAATAAATAAATCAAACCTTTAACTGTAAACAACATCAAATTAGGCTGCTTTTATTTTAGCAAAAGTGGCAGATTTCTCTTTATGAACAAAAGTTGTTCAGCTTTCTGGCTGGAGAGACGATTTCTGTTCTCATCAAGAACATGAGATGCTGCACTGAATAATCTCTCACTGTCTGTGCTGGTGCTTGGGGCAGATAAGTACTTGCGCGCAGTCCATGCAAGCAAAGGAAAGCGATCTTTGTTCGCGCGCCAGTAGTCAAGTGGATTGTCACTTCTGCCAATGGGTAGTTCAGCTAGATAGGTTGCTACTTCTTGTGAGGCTGCGCTTGCTCTTACACCGCTGTGGGTTGGGACGCTTTCCTGTAAAATTTCGTCAAACATATCAGAAAGCGAAGGAATGTGCGCCTCATCACTTGTACGTGACCGTTTCTCAGGCACAGTTTGCTCTGTTCTCCCCGTCGCGGCTTGTGCTTCACCAGAGGTTTCAAGAGCCGTAAGTTCTGTTTGCACCATTTCGCGTACATCCTGCCTTTTCTCATCGTCAAAGTAATGGTCTTTAAAGCGTGGATCTAATATTGTTGCAATGCCGTAAAAAGGGTTGGACTCAATGTCTTGGAAGCGTTTGTTAACAGCCTCCAGTAGAGTTTTTTTTAGCTGTTTTTACGCCATGATCTGTTTCCGCCTCTTTTCCAAGCAGGCGCTTCAGTGCTGCGATCAGTGGAATAACTTCAGCAACAGACGCTTGAGCTGAGCTTATTTCCTTGGTTAACTGTTCGAACGGGGCGAGAAGAGAGACAATGTTTTCCACCAACATCCACTGATGTGCACTCAAAGTTGCTGGCAGGTCGTGATCTGTCATGTATGCAGCTAAAACCCGCTTCTGTTCAAGTAATCCTTGCAACATATAGTATGTACTGTTCCAGCGAGTGGCCACATCTTGCTGTAGTCGTTTTGTTGGCATCCCAAACTGTTTTTGCAAATCTTGTAGTCTGGAATAAGCAAGCGGAGAATGCTTAAAATGTTCCACAATTTTTCTCCCAGTTGCTGTGATTTCTGATATGCTCCGCTGACTAAGCACTCCCTCATTCACAGCCAACTGCAGCGTGTGTGCCATGCAAGGTATGCTCTTTAATCCACTGTCATCCATAGCCTTTATCATGTTCCGTGCATTATCTCTCACAATCACATGCACTTTAGACTTGTCTATGTTCCAAGTTTCAAACATGTTAGCCAAAGCATCGGATATTGCTGCTGCAGTGTGTGAGCCGACAAACTCCTGTGCATGAAGCAGAATGTTTTGCAATTTAAACTCCGCGTTTATCCACTGCGCTGTCAAACTGAGCATGCTAGTTGGACTAACGTCAGAGCTCCATATGTCTGTGGTAAAACTTAGAGCAGAGATATCTGTGGTCATGAGCTCATGTACATGTTTTGCAACACGGTCATACATTTCAGGTAGAGAGGTCTCTGCAAAATACCGTCTGCTTGGCAGTGTGTAACGCGGCTCAATGTGGTGTATTAGCCTACGAAATCCGATGTCCTCCACGACTGAAAACGGCTCGTCATCTAAAGCAATGAATTCCATTACTTTCTCTGTTATGTCACGTGCTTTAGCACTGTCATTTGCAAATTTCTTAATTTTTTCGAAAAATGTGGCAACCGAGGGTGTTGATGTGCTAGTTGGCTTAGTTTTAACCAACGTTGTTTGACGGTATTCCTCAAATTCAATTGCGTGTCTTGACTTAAGGTGGTGTATTAAACCTGTAGTCGAAAATGTCTTTGCTGTTGAACCCCCTCTTGAAACTTTTGCAGAGCAAATGTTGCATATTGCAACTTTGCTGTCCTCATCTGAAACTTTGAAGTGCTTCCAAACCGCCGACATACTCCGTGTTTGATGCGTAATGACAGCGCGAACGAGACGGGAGGATGGGAGAGGCGTGGCGACAATTTCGGCTTTTATTTTCGGCGCTTTCTTACGTTTCGGCCGAAACCGATAATGCTATTTCGGCCGAAAATTTTCGGCGGCCGAAATTTCGGTGCATCCCTACTATTTTTCTTGCAATGTACGTATTTATTGCTGGTGACCTGTCTATCATAATGGCTGTAACATATGTGATATCGGAGACACTCAATATCTTTAAAATAATATTTAGGTTTTACTGTATATAAACAGTGTGTGTTTATATACATAATTTCAATGAATCTTACCTAATATCTAAGAGAATACAAAGGGATTATGCTGTATAACGCTGCGGGGAATATTTATAAACAGTGCGGGAGAGTTTATAAGGGCTTAAAATATATAAAAATAACCATACAAACATATGGTTTCTACTTCGCGGATTTTCACCTATCGCGGGGGGGTCTGGAACGCAACCCCCGCGATGGAGGAGGGATTACTGTACTGCATAATTCTCTGTGTGTATATGTCTCATATTTGCAATTGTCTTGTAGTAAAGTAGTAAATGACTTGCGATTAAATGCAGACAGAGGCCATTTATCTGTTCTCATCCTCCCCGATCTAAGTGCCGCGTTTGATACCATTGATCACAATATTCTTAGAAATCGCCTTAGTCAATGGGTGGGCCTCTCTGGTAATGTCTTAAATTGGTTTGAATCCTACCTGGCAGGGAGAAAATTCTTTGTTAATTGTGGTAATCACAACTCAAAGACGCATGATATTCTATATGGGGTTCCACAAGGCTCTATCCTGGGTCCGCTTCTTTTCTCAATCTATATGCTTCCGTTAGGTCAGATTATCTCAAGTTACAACGTGAGCTACCACAGCTATGCTGATGACACACAGCTGTACTTATCAGTAGCACCTGATGACACCGGCTCTCTCGAATCAATAACACAATGTCTTACTGGTATTTCTGAATGGATGAATAGTAATTTTCTCAAGTTAAATAAAGAGAAAACTGAAATTGTATTGATTGGCAAAAACGGATTAAGTGAGGTTATCAAAAATAATCTTGACGCATTAGGATTAGAAGTTAAGACCGAAGTAAAAAACTTAGGGGTAACCGTTGACTGTAACCTGAATTTTAAATCACATATTCTTCAGACCACTAGGACAGCATTTTTTCACTTAAGAAATATAGCAAAAGTTAGACCTCTTATATCATTGAAAGATGCTGAGAAATTAATTCACGCTTTTGTTTTTAGTCGATTAGATTACTGTAACGCACTCCTCTCAGGACTACCCAAAAAAGACATAAATCATTTGCAACGAGTGCAGAATGCAGCTGCTAGAATCCTAACTAGGAAAAGAAAATCCGAACACATCTCTCCAGTCTTAATGTCACTACACTGGTTACCTGTGTCTTTCAGAATTGACTTTAAAATTCTGCTTATAGTTTACAAAGCCTTAAATAATCTCGCTCCATCTTATATATCGGAATGTCTGACACCCTATATTCCAAATCGTAATCTTAGATCATCAAATGAGTGTCTCCTTACAATTCCAAAAGCTAAACTTAAAAGAAGTGGTGAGGCGGCCTTCTGCTGCTATGCACCTAAAATCTGGAATAGCCTGCCAATAGGAATTCGCCAGGCTAATACAGTGGAGCACTTTAAAACTCTGCTGAAAACACATTACTTTAACATGGCCTTTTCATAACTTCACTTTATCTTAATCCTGATACTCTGTATGTTCAATTCATTATAATAACTATTCATGGTGGCACTAAAATCCGTACTGACCCCTACTCTCTCTTCTGTTTCTTTTTCCGGTTTTTCTGTGGTGGCGGTCTGCGCCACCACCAACTTACTCAAAGCACCATGATGTCCCAGCATTGATGGACTAAAAGCCAGAAGTCCACGTGATCATCATCATCATCAAGTCCTTCCGTGAAAACCATAAATACAAAGAGGACTGTTTCATTTATGTTAGGTAGATTGCCCAGAGGGGACTGGGCGGTCTCATGGCCTGGAATCCCTGCAGATTTTATTTTTTTTCTCTGGCCGTCTGGAGTTTTTTTTTTGTTTTTTCTGTCCCCCCTGGCCATTGGACCTTACACTTATTCTATGTTAATTAATGTTGACTTATTTTATTTTCTTAATGTGTCTCTTATTTTTCTATTCTTCATTATGTAAAGCACTTTGAGCTACATTTTTTTGTATGAAAATGTGCTATATAAATAAATGTTGTTGCAGCCTAGTTATTTTCTATACCCGAACAGGGACCTGGCATACAGATCTTTCAGGTATGTGTGTGTGCAGGGCAGACAGATTTCATCTAACACCAAGCAGTCCCTGCAAATCTGCTCTCTGCCTGTTTTTGCTGCTACTTCCTTCCCTTGGCAGTGTGTGATAGGGGGTCTGACTGTGGCCATAGCCATGAAGAACAGGAGTGCTTCTTACCCAAGCTTTGAAAAGAAATGGGGAAACAAAACATTTATGTTAACTTATTAATATACTTTACTAGCTGTGTAAGCCCTTGCTGTAAATAGCCCGGGCTCCTAGAAACCATGGATTCTGGCACATCAATCAATCAATCATGTCAGTTGTGTATTAGCTGGTCCTCGTCGGCTTCATTTTGTCAACATGCTCACCCCCCTTGTCTAATAGTGGCTAAGCGAGTTTTTCTCTTCTTGGAGGTTTTGTTTTGCCGATGTGCTCTCCTCGCTTGTGTATTAACAGCAGCGGTTTCGCTTCCTTTGAGCTTAATTGTGTAGCCTCGCACTTCCAGTCCCGACAGACATACTTCCACGCGTAGACGTTTATATATAAGATAGCAAATGTAATGTAAATCTTTTCATAACACAACGATTATATTAAAAAATATGATTAAAAATTAACCTTTAAACCTTGGTAGGCATCTTCCTTTACATTACATAAAACAAAAGTGTAAAATAAGTATTTTCTTGGTTGTACACTGTCATGCTGAAACAAAAGAAGACATATATACAGCATAGCATTGGTGGGAGACTGGTAAAGAACTTCCAAATGACTACAGATCACAGCTGCAGCTGATACTGCTTTTGGTTTATACCCCAAAGTGCCATGTATCCTTTACTTCAGTGCAATTGACGGGCACTGCTTTCCAGCACTTTCTCAGCACATTAACACATGGATCCAAATGTCATAAAAGTAGGTTTCTGAAACTATATTTAATGTGGTGAAACTACATATTTATTTTAATCTATGTAAAGTGTATACTTGTAGAATGCAGTGTCCTATCTGTTGTTATTAAACACTAGCTGTGTAAGCCTGTGCTGTAAAAAGCCCGGGGTCCTACAAACTATTGCTCTCCTAGGATGATTCGATTTGCAAATGTGCTTGCATCGCTTGTGCATCAGGTTGGGAGTAAAGCCAATGTTAGTGGCTAAGCGACTTTGTCTTTCTACTGAGGTTTTGTTTCTGCTGATGTGCTGACCTCGCTTGTATTATTAGTGGCTAAGCGAGTTGTCTTTTTCCTCGGAGGCGGAGCCCTTACCTCGACTCCACCTCTCACTTCCGGGCCGGACAGACACACAAACTTCCACGCGTAGACGTTTATATATACATGACTCTGTAGTAGTAGGTGGGACTTTCTACAGGATGGTATTGGAATGTGTTTCCAGTCTTTGGCATCTACCTCCCTGAGGGCATAGTGGTGCTTCTTATGGTCCACAGTACAAACTTACAAATGCAGACCCTGGTTTTAGAGTGGAGTTGAGGGCCACACTGGCTGAAGGCTTTTGTTGTAGCCCATTTTTTAATTAACAAATCTTTTAGGTTTTTGGAATATGAAATTTATTTACATATTCTATTCCTTCAATCTTTTGTTTGCTTTTTTTCATTTTATTTCAAAATATTTTTTTTAAAAGCAGTTACTTAATTGATTAGTTTGAGTCTCCCTTATTTGTGTCTCATTATTAATTGTCTTCTGGTTAGTAAAAAAAAAAAACAAAGTCAGATTGTTGACAGACAAGTGAATTAAAACGGAGAAAAAAAATATCAAGAGGAACCTGTGCAGCATAAATCATGGCAACGGTAGGAAAATTAAAAAACCGAAATAAAAAAATGTTACAAGTGCTTCTTTCTGAGACAGAAGGGAATTGGCATACCTCGCTTTGCTAAACAGGAAGTACAGCTAACAAAAAGAATGACATTAAAGTAAGTAATTCTGATTGGAATGAAATACTGCAACCCCTGAATACCAGGAAAGCAACAGTTCTCTTTTAAAAATAATTCATATTGCAAATATGGTGATCTGGATTGCTACAGCTTCACTTACCCAAAGACATTCGAACATGCCTGGGGCTGTGTACATTGTTGCCATGCTGCAGATATGTGTAACACATCTGCACATTACTGCTAATGGCTTGTTAAATATTTTAAAGGCATATTGGAAGGGTCTCAACAGTGTATGGTATTGATAAATCACTGGAAAAAGTTTGAAGCAATACTTTTGTGGTGACACAAATAGTTTAGGATATCCTGGCTTAGTTTACTTTCTTATCTCAGTCTGGCTTTTAAATTTAGGTGTTTCAGCTCCAGGCTGAAAGGTTGAAGCTATTACATTGCCACTTCCACCATACTCAAAAGCACTGTTCTTCTTGACTGGACAGAATGTATGCTCTTTAGCTTAAGTTATAAAACACTTTTATTCTACTTAATTTCCATTAAATGAAGAATTATAAATTAGTCTGCAATTTAAATACCCAGTTCTGTCAGTATACTGGTTATTCTGTGGATCCTTTCGTTTCGACAAAAGTTCATGTGTGAGTTAAAGTAGTTTGCAAAGTGGCGGAGGGGATTGATACGATTAGTATTGCAATTTTTTTCATCGTAAATTCTCATTCATGCCTGGAGGCCATGTAACAGGATTTTTTGTCTTTTTTCCGCCAGCTATTGGATCATATAAGCAACACATTTTTTGGTACTTTTATAATAAATACGTTGCTTCTGCATTTCCTTAGGTTGGGGGTCAGTAATCTTTTTAAAGCAAAGAGCCATTTATGATAACATGTTTGTCCGAAGATTTACAAAGAGCCGCAATGGGTAGAGAAGGGAGTTTAAGATACGATTTATTTAACACAATATGGGTATATATGCATTTAACACAAAAACAAAACTTCAAGTACTTCTAGGAAATAAAGAAAAACAATTTAATGCGAATTCTGACGCTGCATTTTCATAAAATTGTTTCATGTTTGGTGAGTAGTTGGAATTCTTCAATTTTAAACATGATTCCAAGCTTACGTCGTTAAACTGACTTCTTACCTTGCTTTTGATATCATTCATGTTGGAGAACATCGGCTCACAGAAATAAGTGGACCCAAAAATCATCAAAATTCCAAACACTACTATTTTGAGTTGACAGTAACAGTCTGGAAGGCTGTTCCATGTTTCGAAAATCAGTTGGTCCTCCTTTCAACAGTTGGAAAGTTCCATCCATTTGTAATTCATGGCTAAAGTCGTCTTTTCTCTTTCCAGGTTTTCTAGTTCCACTTGTAAAGATGTACATTTTGAAGACCGCAAATCTTTGCTCTTGAAGTCTGTTAGTTGTAGTTGAAACTGAGCCCTGTCAGCTGTTGGAAACGGCAAAAACTGTGTTCGATTGGCATTTGCCGCAAGTGGTTTTGTTATGATAAAAAGATTGGACTTCTTATCTCTGATATCTTTGAGGTGACCAAAAAAATGAATTGTGCATTTTTGCAATAGTTGCCAAAAAGTACTTGCTATCAGTGACACTTCCAGTAGTTTCTAGATGGTTTTGTAAAGTTTTGAAATGAAACAGGCTTCCACTTTTCAAGTCTTCTGCAAACAAAAGAAGTTTTGTTTGAAGAAGGTAACAAAGCCTTGGTTTTTACCCGGCATTACTTAGTGCTCCATCTGTAGCAATAGATACCAATTTATTGATGTAAATTTCCCTAATAGTCGAAAATTCCAAAATTGCTGCAGAGATATCTTCACCTTGAGTTTGTCCTTTAAAAGATATCAAAGCCAGTAATTTTTAATGAAGACCTTTACATGGAAAAATATTGTCCCAGAAGGCTAACTTTTGCGATTTCCTTCACGTCACAACTCGTCAAGTGACAAAAAAAAATACAGATACCAATTTTATATCATTAATCTGTTGATCTGTCACATTCTTACCCATCTCAATGATTCTGTTGTAATCAGTATTTTGTGGATAGTGGAGTGTCTTAATTTAATTAAGTTTTTGGCCATATTTAAAAAGCACTTTTTTGTGTATTATTTTCATTGTAAATTAGACATGTTAGAAGACCCATAGAGTTTTGTGTCTCAGTTTTAAATCACTTGGACGCATAGCAGCGCAAAGGTGACTAATATTACAACAGTGTTAAGTTCTGTAGTGATAGTCTTCACCCTCACCCCCCTTTCATTCAGCTCTGCAGTCATTTGCCCTTCACTCTCTACTTCACTAGTTTAACTGTGCTGAGTGAGCAGTGCAAAATGAACTCGCCACTCTGAATTCAGCTGGCTATAATATGTAAATAGGAGAAAATATAATAATGTTTACGAAGACCTGGTAAGGCATGGTAACAACCACAAAAAGCATAAGAAAGAATTAGGAATCCCAGTAAACACTGAAGTGTACATCCAATCTCAGGTACAGAAGAAAACTCTGGAGAGCCTATGATTTGACTGAAGACGTAATCTTTTTGAACAGAATGACTTTGAGGAAGCTGTAGATGATGCAGTTAAGAGGTTTAACACAACAGAGACATACATGCAACAGACCACCTGATTCATGTATAGCTGAAGAAATATCTAAATGAAAAATATTAACCCATTAATGAATGATTTATGTTTATGAAAGTATTATGAAAATATGTTAAGACACTGCATTCGAAGAGCGGCAAGTGGCTCATGAACCTCAGTTTGCCGACGCCTGCCTTAGGCAGTTCAACTTCAACAGTAACACTGCTGCAGAAGAATCATCAAGTGAAATCACAACATTTGGCTACGTTGTTTACCTGCAGTATGTCACCACGTTACTCATTTTGTCTGTATTAGCCAAAGTTTACTTCCAAAATATGTAAATCTGGCATGTGTTGGGATAACTTTCCATGAACGATATGAAGTAAAAAGGTTAAGGTCATACACCAACTTACAGCTCCATTTGGACCATCCATTTGGCCAAATGTTAGTAACAAAGTGTACAGGGGCCTTATTTATAAACGCTGCATACGCATAGAAATGCTGCGTACAAACGTTTCCACGTTCAAATTGCAATGTATAAAACCTAAACTTGGCATAAAGCCACGCACATTTCCACGATAGCTTATACCCTGTCATACGCAAGTTCTCTGTTTGTTTTTTCAGACTGGCGGCACCCGGCGTCAAAGCAATGCTACTGTTCGTTTGTGGTTTATCTTTCTTTTTCAGATCCACATCCCTGACGTGGCTTTATAAATACACTGAAATTAACTGCATATTGTTAATTAGTTTAATGAATCTGATTGTAATTAACCTGTAACAATATAATGGTCCATATTATAATGGTCAAACTATTCTAAATACCATAGCTGCTTTAGCGTTGTTACTCTCACTGCACCTTCTTCTTCTTCTTTCACCTGCTTCTGTTAGGGGTTGCCACGGCGGATCATCTTTTTCCATATTACTCTCACTGCACCACTCGGAGCAGCTGATTGGAAAGAGAATTATTGGTGTACAGCATCAAGCACACCCTGCCTCAGCCATGCTTCCTATTTGAACTGCTTCTCACACGGAAAACGATTCAAAACCTTTCGTGTACGGACCTCGCGGTTCAGAAACAGTTTCATCCCAAGAGCTCTAAATGCACTCTATCAGTCCATCAAGTGCTCCTTGTAGAACTGTTTGTACTTATAAGTCACCTCACTGTAAACTTGCGATACAATTGTAATATTGCACAACCTGAGTCACCTTATAAAGCGCGTATTTACATATGATGACAATATCATTTTTAAGATGAAATGCAGCAAAATATGTTTATTATATTATACAGATAAAACTTTAACTTCATTTAAATAATCTATATCTATACTAATAAAAGGCAAAGCCCTCACTGACTCACTCACTCACTCACTGACTGACTGACTAACTCATCACTAATTCTCCAACTTCCCGTGTGGGTAGAAGACTGAAATTTGGCAGGCTCATTCCTTACAGCTTACTTACAAAAGTTGGGCAGGTTTCATTTCGAAATTCTACGCATAATGGTCATAACTAGAAGCTATTTTTCTCCATTTACTGTAATGGAGTTGAGCTGGAGGGGCGGAGTTTCGTATGACATCATCACGCCTCTCACGTAATCACGCATTACGTAGAAAGCCAGGAAGAGCTACAAAACGCGCTTTAGAAAACATGCATTATATAATTAAGAAGGCAGCGAAACAATTAGAAGCGAGCGAGTGACATATAAAACCATATTCAGCGGCTCACGTGAACTGACGCAGTGCGCAGACAAAAAGCAACAGTTCCAAAGAGTGCTGAACAAAAACCGAATTACACTGCTACGCTCAAATAGATAAACCACACGCCGTGGCGCGATAGTTGAGCATTCGCCTGTAGTGCCCACGTCCGAGGTTCGATTCCCGAGAGGGGATTCACTAAGTATGTACGCCCGCTTCTCGATTTATTTTAACCTCGCATCCCCTTAGTTTGAGACGTATGAAAACGCATGCAGTTAACGCAGAAAGACAGATCACCTATTGAAGCTTCATGAATAATGGATACTTTATTCGCGATCAATGATTGTTTTGGTAAAGCCATACTCAGTGTGTTCATTAGATGAACGGTAAAAAAGTAAGAGCGAGGGGATGGTAACTTACTGAAGCACACAAGCAAAACCACAATAGCACGCGGGCTCGATGTACTGTAGTGCGCGTCAACTAGATCTGACTTGCGCGATCACATTCCAAAAAATATTTCTTTTCAAGTTCTATTTAGTCCATATGAGCCAAACTCAAGGCCCACGGGCCACATCCGGCCCGGCGTGTAATTATATCCGGCCCGCGAGATCATTTTATATACTGTATTATTGTTATTAATGGCCCGGGGATATGAAGCGCTGGTAACACAATAAACTACAGATCCCATAATCCAGCGCTTCAGCTGCCTTGCCGAACACTTACCACGTTAATC
>JANRMT010062815.1:39547246-39557708 GCA_026402145.1 Polypterus bichir lapradei
ATATTATATATATAGTTTATAGGTTTATAAGGCCATGATTGTCATGTGTACAACTGAGAAAACCACCATGGAGCTCATGTGGTGGGAACCATGAAACCAAAACAGTGGCGTATAGAGCCACAGTCCTATACAGAGCTGAGCTCAGGACTTGCACTGATTCACTGACACAATGTCTGACTTGTATCTCAGAATGGATGAATAGTAACTTTCTCAAGTTAAATAAAGAGAAAACTGAAATCTTAGTGATTGGCAATAATGGATACAATGAGGCTATTAGAAATAAACTTGGATGTATTAGGATTAAAAGTCAAGACGGAGGTAAAAAGCTTAGGGGTAACTGTTGACTGTAATCTAAATTTTAAATCGCATATTAATCAGATCACTAGGACAGCATTTTTTCACTTAAGAAACATAGCAAAAGTTAGACCTCTTATATCATTGAAAGATGCTGAGAAATTAGTTCACGAGTTTGTTTTCAGTCGACTAGATTACTGTAACGCACTCCTCTCAGGACCACCCAAAAAAGACATAAATCATTTGCAATGAGTGCAGAATGCAGCTGCTAGAATCCTAACTAGGAAAAAAAAATCCGAACACATCTCTCCAATTTTGATGTCACTACACTGGTTACCTGTGTCTTTCAGAATTGACTTTAAAATTCTGCTTATGGTTTACAGTATAAAGCCTTAAATAATCTCGCTCCATCTTATATATCGGAATGTCTGACACCTTACATCCCAAATCGTAACCTCAGATCCTCAAATGAGTGTCTCCTTAGAATTCCAAGAACAAAACTTAAAAGAAGTGGTGAGGCAGGCGGCCTTCTGCTGTTAGGCACCAAAAATATGGAACACCAACAACAACAACAACATTTATTTATATAGCACATATTCATACAAACAGTAGCTCAAAGTGCTTTACATAATAAAGAATAGAAAAATAAAAAACACAATATGAAAACAAAATAAATCAGCATTAATTAACATCGAATAAGAGTAAGGTCCAATGGCCAGGGGGGACAGAAAAAACAAAATAAAAACTCCAGACGGCTGGAGAAAAAAAAATAAAATCTGTAGGGATTCCAGACCATGAGACCGCCCAGTCCCCTCTGGAATAGCTGAACAACAGAAATTCGCCAGGCTAATATGGTGGAGCACTTCAAATAAGTACTAAAAACCCATTACTTTAACATGCCGTTCTCATAGCTACGCAAACCTGATATTCTGTACATGCAGTGAATTATCATTATTATTCATGGTGGCTCCGAAATCCATACTAACCCCTACTTTCTCTGCTGTTCTTTTTCTGATTGTCTGTGGTGGCGATCTGCGTCACCATCACCTCATTCAAGCACCATGCAGTCCTTACATTGATGGATCGAAGGCCAGAGGTCCACATGACCATCATCATCATCGTCTAATTCTTACACATGAAGCCTGTAAGCCATGAGGACTGATTGAGATCACTGATGTTATGTAGAATGCCAAGTGGGGGCTCGGTGGTCTCATGGCCTCAGAACCCCTGCAGATTTTGTTTTTTTTTCTCCAGCCATCTGGTCCTGGCCATCGGACCTTACTTTATTCTTTGTTAATTAGTATTACCTAATTTTTATATTTTTTCTTTTTTCTTTCTTCATCTTGTAAAGCACTTTGAGCTACACCATTTGTATGAAAACGTGCTATAGAAATAAATGTTGTTGTTGTTGTTGTTGTTGACCTCAGATCTTTTATCTGACCTCTCAGTTAGTGTCAGGCTTGGATTTGTGACACTACAGACTAGCAGTTTTCATAGTCTCTCTATTATAAAAGAAAATCCTGAGACAAGACAAGACTATTGCCATGAGATTTTTTCAAGTCCCGCCCTCATGTCAACCATTTACGGTTAACGGCTCACACCCCCGGTCCTCTCAGATCTCATTTGTGTGAACGCTTTTGTCAGACACAGTTCCTGCACTCTCAGCTCTTATAAATTTTTACGTTTTCCTCATTTTAAGTTCCCAATAAAAGAAGACTTATTATATCCAAATCTTATTGAAGAATTTTATCCTAAAGGGTTATCTTCAGAAGAAATGAGTACACGGGCAATCCTAGCACCGAGAAACAATGAAGTCAAACGAATTAACGCGAAAATTGTCCATTGGTTACACGGCAAATTGGTTAAATGCATATCAATAGACTCTGCTGAAACAGTTGGTGGTGAAGGTGCGAAAGATGAAAACATCAATTACAATATCCTGTAGAGTATCTGCAACCGTTAACACCGCCTAGTCTCCACCGGCCGAATTACTGTTCAAAGAAGGATGTATCGTAATGTTATTGCGTAATTTATGTATGAGTGATGGGCTATGCAATAGGACAAGATTAGTTGTATTCAAAATTGGTTGAACAATTCTGACAAGTAAAATTTTAACAGGCGACAAGAAAGGTAATATAGTACATCTTCAGGGGATAACATTAGACACCAAAGGAGATCTCGATATGCCATTTGTATTAAAACGTTAACTATTTCACATTAGAATAGCTTTTGCTATGACAATTAACAAATCACAGGGACAAACATTCAAAAAAGTCGGTTTATTTATTAGAGAGAAAGAAACGATATTCACTCATGGACAGTTATACGTTGCGTTGTCACGATGTAAGTCCAAACACGGAATCAAAATTCAATGCGATATTGTAGAGAAGTTAATTCATCCATCCATCCATTATCCAACCCACTATATCCAAATTACAGGGTCACGGGGGTCTACTGGAGCCAATCCCAGCCAACACAGGGCACAAGGCAGGAAACAAACCCCGGGCAGGGTGCCAGCCCACCTCAGGACACGCACACACACACACACACACACACACCAAGCACACACTAGGGACAATTTAGAATCGGCATTTCGCCTAATCTGCATGTCTTTGGACTGTGGGAGGAAACCCACGCAGACACGGGGAGAACAGTTAATTCCAAATATTATTTTTACTGAAGTTTTACAGTAAAAGTGTAAGTTTAAAAAGTATTTGTGTGTTAATTTCAAAGCCAAACAGAATGAACACATGTAATGCAACAAATACCCCTAACGCAACATGAAACAGAATTTTCTTTCAATTTATTACGTTTTACTATTTTTTACTATGGTTAATTGCTTGCTAAATTGTAAAAACCCACAAAGACACGGGGAGAACATACAAACTCCACGCAGGAAGGACATGGTAAGCGAACCCAGGTCTCCTAACTGCGAGGCAGCAGCGCTACCCACTGCGCCACCGTGCCGCCGCATTCCTGGAATCCCGAGTGAAAAATAAATAAATCACCGTCCTTTCAACGGTGTGAATAGGAGAGGCACCGGACCGATACACAGGGATTAGACCAGGATTTGGAACCCGGATGACTGGAGCCAGTGTGGCTGATCACTCCGTCACTCCACCGTTTGATACAAGGAACAAAGTCGAGAAAACACTGGAGCAGCGAAGCATTCGGTAGCACCACAGAAGCACCGGCTGCCTTCTGATGTGAGACAGTAGGAATCCGAGGAATGTGTTCTATTGAGCTGACCTACTCAGAGGGAGCGACCTGCAAAATCCCACCCTGAATCTGTCAGGGGCACAGGAGGGAAATTGGTGATCAAGTCCCATGAGGGCCGTACGTGTGCAACTGCCATTGGCTTACTGCTCAGGTGAAGGGTCAGCCACAAAAGTCAGAGGGAGACACTTGAGGTCATCTCCCTCTTGTCTGCCTGCCTGCCTGTGTGGCCACTCAAGTAACTGGATGGTTCGACACAGGGCCTTGCTGCTGGTAGCTCCTCCCACAAGCACCTTGCCCAATGAACATGAGTTTCTCAGCTGTGTACAACCCCCCAAACAGGCAGACCTTGTGGAGAATCCTGTGGAATTATGGAGCATCAGGCAAGTCAGAGCGACTGATCAAGAGCTCATGTCATCATCCACAGCAGACAGCTCTCCGGCAGTTTTCAGGTGAAGACAGGAGTTGGACAAGGGGGTGTGACGTCTCCTTTCCTTTTGCTTCTGGCCAGAGACTGGACCATGTAAGGGAATGAGATCCAGTGGACCGCAGGGGGAGAACCCGGACCTTGCTGATGATATAGGCCAGGGGCCCTCAATCACAGTCCTGGAGGGCTACAGGTTTTCATTCCAGCCAGTTTCCCCAACTAGAATTCAGCCCTTGCTGATAATGAAACTTGCTGTTTAACTCTAGGCCTTGTTCATTTAGTTACATTGTTGATCAGAGGTCCTCAATTACAGTTCTGGAGGTCCACAGTGGCTGCAGGTTTTCACTTCAACCAATTTCTTAATTAGACCCCATTTATTTACTACTACAGCAATACAGATGTTGGGATTTTAGTTATCTTGCCTGCTACAATGCAAAACCCTTAATTGCCTATTTTAGTTTAGCAGTTGCATTTAAGTTTTAATTGTTGCCTGTGTAGCCTGCAGCCGGGGCCCTTACCCAGCTGGGACGCCTCCATGCTGGGAGGACCAGGGGAGCAAGCGGGGCCAGAGTGTTACCTCCCCCTGGGGTGCTGCGGTACCTCAGACTCCCGCAGGGCTTCATGGGAGTTGGAGTTTGGTGCAGTTTTGTTGGGATCAGCAGGCACCACCAGGGGGTGCTGCAGGAGGAGTTGCTTATGGGCAGTCCTTCCGCTACACCCGGTAGTGCTGCCAGAAATGAAGTCATCAAGCCCCTGGAGCACTTTCGGGTGGGCTATAAAAGGATCCAGCAGCCAGAGTCAGGAGGAGAGGCACTAAGCTCGCCGGAGAGGAGTGGACAGGAGAAAAACGAAGTATTGTGAATGTGATTGGGATAGTGCTTATTGAGACTGTGTTGTGCCTGTGGGAACGGGGAAGGCGTTGAGAAAATAAATTATTTATTTGTTTTATCAGCATGCCTCCTGCGTCTCTCTGTGTCGGGCTGAGTCCTGGTATAGCGGCTGTTGTCACAAGCGTTTAATTAACCAGACATTACTTAATAATGAAATGCAGATAACCAATAAACAAGCAGCTCTTCAGATAAAAGGCTCCCTTTTAAACCTGTGCATATGCACAATGAAGTTAAAAAATCAATGTTAAATCTACATTAAGTTAAAATTAAAATCTATGTTAAATCTATGTTATGTTAAAATTATTTATGTTAAAAAAATAAATAAACAAATGAGAGGGGAGGGGCAGCATGGTGGCGCAGCGGGTAGCGCTGCTGCCTCGCAGTAAGGAGGCCCGGGTTCGCTTCCTGAGTCCTCCCTGCGTGGAGTTTGCATGTTCTCCCTGTGTCTACGTGGGTTTCCTCCCACAGTCCAAAGACATGCAGGTGAGGTGCATTGGCGATTCTAAATTGTCCCTAGTGTGTGCTTGGTGTGGGTGTGTGTGTGTGCCCTGCGGAGGGCTGGCTCCCTGCTCTGGGTTTGTTTCCTGCCTTGCACCCTGTGTTGGCTGGGATTGGCTCCAGCAGACCCCCGTGATCCTGTAGTTAGGATATAGCGGGTTGGATAATGGATGGATGGAAGAGAGGGGAATTGGAAGGACCGTTAAGTTTAAATCTTTTCTGGTCCACAAAACACATGGTTAATGTCCTCCGAGAAAGAAACTCTACAGTGCAATTCAAATTTCCCTTAGATGAATGAACGCACTAACAAGCCAAATAGTTAAATACCAAGTTTCATCATCAGCAAGGACCATCATCTAATTAGGAAACTGGCCAGAAGGAAAAGCTGCAGCCACTGCGGCCCTCCAGGACCGTGATTGAGGACCCCTGATAGAGACCCTCAGACAGACAGAGGAACACTTCACCACAAATTGGGCTCAACCTCCACAACTTATGTTACTCTGGAGCGAAGACCACTTGAGGAACCCGAGTGGTGTCATTGACAGAGATGGTGGCCCTGCTGCAAATGTCAAGGCAAGGATCGGACAAAGTAGAGGCAACCTTTATCGCATGTGCAAAACAAAAAAAAAATGAAGTGTGCGATATTGAATTATTAAAAGGAGCTCTTTTAATTACTCTGATGGATCCGGGACTCTCATAGAAATTCTGAATGCCCACTGTGATCCCTTCACAACACATAAAGGTAACAAGATCCACCCAAATCCGTCCCCCAATTATCTGACTTGCGTCACACATGGCAATCGGACTTTTTTTACCGAGGGCACAAATCTCAGCACGTGAAGCAATGAACAAAGGTAGGACAGGAAAACAGATGGCACTCTTATGACTCGGCAAATATTGTTAGCGTCGTTAATTAGAGAAATGAGTAATTTATCTGTCTTTTACTGTTGCAAATCCTGGAATGCGTGACCAGACTTGCAAATGGAACAGATAAAAAAAAAAAAAAATTAAAGAAAATAACAGATGTAAGGAAATACATTTATCACAGGCCAACATTTCCTAAAGAAGATGGCACATTCTGTGGTGGAAACACATTAATGTAACAGGATCTGTCCGTTAATAATGCATTAAACTACAGCCAACTGACAACAAGGTTCATTTTGACAGAGTTAGGATTTAAAACTGACAAGAGAAAAATACGGACATATAGTCACATAAATAAGCACAAAATCTTCTACACCAGCGCTCAAGTACGTCCGTCACAACAATCAGGCTGCTCAGCCATACTGTAACATGAGGTCAGTTCTTCTGTAAGGTCTGGAGACTTGAAGGACTACAAAGACCACCATCAGGAAAATGCAGACTCCTTATTAAAAGCTAGCCATGGAAAAAAATCCTCAAGGTCTGCTGGCCTAAAGCCATCAGTAACACTTCAGTGCTGAAGAAGAGCCATTGAGTTCAGAATCATGCTGCATTCAATTTGCCTCAGAAGTTGGAGATCGGAGCTTGGAAAGAAGTCACACCTGAGCTGACCGCATTCCAAAAAAACGTTCAGAACACCAGTGGGAATGCCTCCAAGAGCACCTAGGTTGTGCTTTCTGTTTCAGAATAAATACCAGTTGACAACAACACATTACGCTGCATCTTGAGCATCAACATGCAACACGGATAGAAGTTGTACAGCACTGTGTGTACGACCAGGGCCGGATTAAGACCTTCAGAGGCTCTAAGATTCTGGTGCCCCCCACATATATACAGTATGAGCTGCACTCACTCTCAGTGGACGACTGAACGGGACAGCCAACATGACCGAGACAAGAATGATCACGTGAGCCTCGGTGGACTGTGTGGGGGTTACCAGATTAATGCTATTTAATATAGAGCATTAATCTCTATTATGACTATTTTATTATTATTTTTATTATTGTATATATATGCGTGTGTATGTATTTATATATATATATTGTGATAGACGGCCGGCTGTTCAATCCAGCTGTGACATCCCAGAACAAGAAGAATGGATGAAGGCAGGCTTTTCTGGATATTGCCTCCCCTGGGACGCTAGGTGGCAGCTCCCCTGGACAGCAATGGTTCCCCAGATTCCCTCAGGGCATCCTGGGACATGGAGTCCGTTTCCTCAACCCATGTTGGGGGCCATGAGTGCCACCAGGGGGAGCTCACAAAGAACCTGGGGACTTGTATTGTTACTACAACCAGGAAGTACATCAGAGTCACAAGGACGGAAGCCCGCAGTACTTCCGGGCTATTTGAGAACTGAGGATGTGGCATTTACCCGGAAGAAGAGAAGGAGTACTTACGGGTCACAGACTATTTAAAGAACTATGGGAAACCCAGCAAGCGGAGCCGGAGTTGGGAGATTGGGTGACGAAGCTGCTGGGAGTGGAGGATTGTTTATGGTTATTGTATTTGTGATTATTGATTTGAGAATTGTGGAGTGTGTGGTGCTTTGTGCACATTATTTATAGAAAAATATTAAATATTATACTGAGTGCTTTTACACGTGTGTCTTGGACGTCTGTCTGTTGGGTTTCACAGGGCAACAGCACCTCTAGCGTCCACTATATATATATATATATATATATATATATATATCTATACTAATAAACGGCAAAGCCCTCACTCACTCACTCACTCACTCACTCACTCACTCATCACTAATTCTCCAACTTCCCGTGTAGGTAGAAGGCTGAAATTTGGCAGGCTTATTCCTTACAGCTTCCTTACAAAAGTTGGGCAGGTTTCATTTCGAAATTCTACGCGTAATGGTCATAACTGGAAGCTGTTTTTCTCCATTTACTGTAATGGAGATGAGCTTGAAACCCGTGGGGGCGGAGTTTGACATCATCACGCCTCCCACGTAATCACTCACTCACTCACTCACTCACTCACTCACTCACTCACTCACTCACTCACTCACTGACTGACTGACTGACTGACTGACTGACTCATCACTAATTCTCCAACTTCCCGTGTAGGTAGAAGGCTGAAATTTGTCAGGCTCATTCCTTACAGCTTCCTTACAAAAGTTGGGCAGGTTTCATTTCGAAATTCTACGCGTAATGGTCATAACTGGAAGTTGATTTTCTCCATTTACTGTAATGGAGTTGAGCTGGAGGGGCGGAGTTCCGTATGACATCATCACGCCTCTCACGTAATCACGCATTACGTAGAAAGCCAGGAAGAGCTACAAAACGCGCTTTAGAAAACATGCATTATATAATTAAGAAGGCAGCGAAACAATTAGAAGCGAGCGAGTGACATATAAAACCATATTCAGCGGCTCACGTGAACTGACGCAGTGCGCAGACAAAAAGTAACAGTTCCAAAGAGTGCTGAACAAAAACCTAATTACACTGCTACGCTCGAATAGATAAACCACACGCAGTGGCGCGATGGTAAAGCATTCGCCTGTAGCGCCCACGTCCGAGGTTCGATTCCCGAGAGGGGATGCACTAAGTATGTACGCGCGCTTCTCGATTTATTTTAACCTCGCATCCCCTTAGTTTGAGACGTATGAAAACGCATGCGGTTAACGCAGAAAGACAGATCACCTATTCACCTATTGAAGCTTCATGAATAATGGATACTTTATTCGCGATCAATGATTGTTTTGGTAAAGCCATACTCAGTGTATTCATTAGATGAACGGTAAAAAAGTAAGAGCGAGGGGACGGTAACTTACTGAAGCACACAAGCAAAACCACAATAGCACGCGGGCTCGATGTACTGACTTGCGCGATCACATTCCAAAAAATATTTCTTTTCAAGTTCAATTTAGTCCATATGAGTCAAACTCAAAGCCCACGGGCCACATCCGGCCCGGCGTGTAATTATATCCGGCCCGCGAGATCATTTTATATACTGTATTATTGCTATTAATGGCCCGGGTATATGAAGCGCTGGTAACACAATAAACTACAGATCCCATAATGCAGCGATTCAGCTGCCTTGCCGAACATTTACCGCGTTGCTGCAAGTTATTGCGAAGCTAGCCCACACGATGCCGAAGAGAAAAGTTGATTCTGAAAATAGAGCCTTTAAAAACCGATGGGAGGCTGAGTATATGTTTACTGACATTGCCGGTAAACCCGTGTGTCTCATTTGTGGAGCTAATGTGGCTGTAATTACAGAATTTAATCTTTACAACGACTGACAAACACAGAATGTTACTTGAACACAACACATATACAAATACGACCCTGATTGAAACAAATAATGATAATCGAATCCTTGATCACAGCAACACTCACAAAGCAATTACTGTATATTGACAATCATGTTACGTTATTTTTAAAATGAACGGTTCCATTGCTTACCATGCGTTTACTACGCGCGACCAAAACTCTAAATGTGTGTAGTCCCTTAGTCAACGTTCAACTTGCATGTTTCATAGTTGCGTCGCGAAGGTGATAGATTTCATGTGAGACGCGTACGTTCCTCAACGGGATTGCGAGTCAAGAGAAGCGGCAAAAGACAGCGGGGCTGCGGCGATCTCTGAATTGACTGTCACTGTGTGCAGAGCTGCCTGTCGCTTAGAACGATTAAATAAGCCGGCTTTCTAATCTAGGCTGGTTTGGTTTGGTTTGATTCTATTTGTTTGGACTACACAAAGGCTCAGGACTCGTGGTTCTACACAAACGTACGTTATGATTATGATATGCTGTTTCATTGAGAAAGTATGTACAGATTTTTTTAACACTTTGAGCCCACGTTTTCACAGGCAATGTATTTTTACATTTAAAATGACCATCGGTGGCGCACGTGGGGCTCAAAGTGTTAATGAAATATTTCAGAAAAATTACAAACTTTTACATGTTTACTTATTGCCCAATGCACACTGACATGACATTAGTGTGTATTGTGTATATGTCACTTGTGTGAATTAGGCCCAAGATTATTACAAAATTATTATTATATTTGAATTAGCCCTTTATTCTACCTATTTTGTAGAATGTCCGAGAGAAAGACAAAACGTGAAAGCGGGTTTGTTTTCCGAATCTCTGCATTGCATTACGCATTTTTCTCACGTTGCCTGTATCAGTGGCAGCATCTGAAAGGAGCTTCTCAAAACTCAAGATAATTAAAAATGATCTCCGTTCCACTATCGGGCAACAAC
>JANRMT010062815.1:39591411-39603792 GCA_026402145.1 Polypterus bichir lapradei
TTTCCATTGCTTTGGATAGTACTGTACAGTATATGCCTGATGAAGTGGCTGCAACATTCCTGCAATAGAGTGAAAGTGAACTCAGTCAATTACTGTTACAAGTTACTTTCTTCCCAGTCACCTTCTAATGCCAGGATTTTATTGGCATTATGCTATTTTCACTTCTTTTTTGAACCTCCCTGCTAGCCAGTTTGATTTATAGATAATACATTTAAATAGAATCAGACTGCATTTCTCAGAAGATGTCATAGCTGAAAACTTTGGCCCATGACTGTACAACCTGTTAGATCACCTTAACAACATTATTATTATATTGTGGGAAGATTCGTATCCCTCCCATCATTAGATTAAACTGGATTTATCTACACCTCTGGGTGTTGCTACAGCACAAGGCCATCTTAACATATGGGCACAGTGGGCACTGGCTGGGGGCCCCAGGAGCATAGGGGCCCACGATGTTTCTGATGCCTATGTATGTTTCTGTTTTGAGAACAGGGGGCCCCAGCGCACTATTTTGCCTCTGATGCTGTTAAGACGGCCCTGAGCATAGGCCCAGGGCAACCCATTTTAGTAGGGTCTGTTGCACCCCCAAGCTGTGCAATTTATTTTTTTTGGTAAGCTGTAGTTCTTCCAACAAGTAGTTAAAGTGGATGCTGGAGTCAGCACAGTGCCCAGAAGTAACGTGCGTCCATGTGACTACCATGCACTATACAACTTACAGCAGATATTCTTTTTGTAGACTGAATCCTTGCATTTTTTCATCTACCTGATGAGGACTGCATGACTGTCATTGCCTGGCACAACCCAAAATCCTTAATACCATTTCTACAAAAGCAACAAAACAAGTGTAAAGAGACATGCCTGCTGTGGAAAGGACTTTCTGTCCAGCAATGAGGAAATACTGCCTGCTTATCACGTCCATAACTTTTCCCTCTCATCTTGACTCAATGTTACTCTGTTGGCCACTCTGTATAAATCATTAAACTCTTGTTCTTGCCTCCTTATCCTTGGTTGACTGTGACCATTTACTGTATACCCAATTCTGGGGTCCCTTGCACACTCAAACTCCTTTTGTCTTGTGTCCCTTGGGAACGTAACAATTCTTTTTTATAAAAATGTTTTAATTTTTTAAATAGATCATCATAATGTCTATCCATCCTTCCATTTACAAATGAAAGTTAGGAAGCAGCCCTGGCTGTGACTCCAATCCACACACGCATATCTGCTCTCCTTCACATTGGGCCTGTTAAGAGTTCCCAGTCAGCCTAGCCTGAATGTCTCTGGGAAGAAAATGGGAGAACCAGGAGAGAAACTCCATCCAATCACAAAGAAAACATACAAACCTCACCTACGTACTGGCAAGGCAGCAATGCTAAGCACCATACTGCTGTTCGTCCCAGCATATAAAAACAGCACCCTTCAATTTAAATAATGGCCTTCCATAGTGAACAGCACTTTTATTTTATATTCATTTTATATTTCTCTAACTGGATAACCAGGTGACTTCTGAGAGTCTTACACTGATTCATTGGTGGGCCCCAGACTGTAGCCTTGTCATTTACAGCCTAATTCCTTAACTACTGTGGCGAATGGCTGGGGTGGTACCCAGCTGTAACGCCCAGGAGGACCGGAGGAGGGCTTACGCCTCCTCCAGACCATGAGGGGGCGACTGCCTTGGTGGCTTTGGGGACCACAGGAACGGAGCTTAGAAGCTCAACCCTATATGGGCCCATGGTCACTGCCAGGGGGTGCCCCAATGCCTGTGGAGCCCTGGCCTTCAGCACTTCCGCCACACCCGGAAGTGCTGGGGGGAAGAAGACCAGGGACACCCAGAGTGCTTCTGGGTGTGCAGTTGGTATTTCCGCCACACCAGGAAGGGGCGGCGGAAGCTCATCAGGAGGCACTTGGAGCATGTCCGGGTGTGTATAAAAGGGGCTACCTCTCTCCATTTGATGGCTGGAGTCGGGTGAAAGAAGGACAGAGCTCGGGAGGAGAGTGGAGGCGGACCTGAGAGGCAAAGGCATTGTTGTGTGCTGCACTGTAAATAGAATATGTACAATAAACGTGTTGGGTGTTCAACCTACGGTATCTGCCTGTCTGTGTCCGGGCTGCTTCCCACATCACTAGGCCACAGTTGCCTGACCTTAGGTACTGTAAGTATACTAAGGAAGGGCTACCACATTTTCCAAGCAGGAGTATATGCCTGTCCCTGCTCTGAGGTCTCTCTTTTGTAGGCCAAGTTTTCTCAAGGCCACCCTCAGGGTGGAGAGAACCTGATGGCATTACCCGCTGGTGAAGCGGCTGCATGCAGTCCATGGAAGATGAAAACATTCAGGCTCACATCTTCTTCCATCCTGCCATCAGAAGATAATACTCTGACATCACTTGTGGTACTTGCAGTCATGCAGAACGTGATCAAGCCAGTCCTGCAAGGCTCAACAGTGTGAAGGGCTTCAAAGCTGACATCCTTCTCCGCCAATCTGTGCTCCAGGCCTCCTGACTAATTTCTTCAAGTCGTATCATAGAGACAGTAAGGAGAGCCTGACCTTGAACAAATATAGAAACGGGAGAGCAAACGTTGCTTAGTCAATGCCTTTCTAATTGCAAGCCTCTCACTCTGCACACAAGCGGAAAATCATTTTCATCAAGCCAAGCAAACCAAAGATGTTTCATTGGTACCGTAAGAGAAAGCAGAGGGCCCGTTTGGAGTCACGAACTGGACAGCAGCATTACCCATATGTGTTCTGAGGGGACTGGGTGACTTCTGTACTTAGTGTGTCTGTGTTGGAGGGGCTTGTACTGGTTAGCGCCAATGGTGCTTCTGAGTTCCAGGGACTTCAATTTGACGTCAAGCTAAGCCATTTTCTGTGTTGAGTTTGTCCATTTGATTTTTTTTTCTGGTAAACATGCTATTGTAAATTGACTTGAAATAAATGGGTACCTGGCTTGGGCCCAATGACATACTGTATGCTGCATTTCCCTGGTGACTCCAAACTGGCATGGTATGGTCATGTGCATGTGTGTACCTGATGATGAAGTGGTGTGCCACCCAGAGTTGGCCACCCCCTTGCATCCAGAGACATGTTCATCCTTTTGTCCACTTCTTCATCATGCATAAACCAATCTCATGGTCACAAAGGCAGGAACCTCATGTACACAACCACGTTCACTTACACTGGGCCCATCTGAAGTCACTAATTCGCCTCAAATGTGTCATTGAGGGGAACCCATACAGACATGGGAATAAAGAACAAACTACACAGGTCAAAGGTTCAGACATGGAGTGGTATGGCATTAAAAAACTGTTTACAGTCATAGTTCGTCTAAAGATTTGTATGTTCCAATGAGGAGCAATTCAAATTCACCTGGCATTTGAGAATACAGCATGAGGATTCACAGCAAACTAATGGTGTCCAGTGTGTGAAATACTCCTTGGGAATCAGAAGGTCACATTAGTGCTCCAGTGTTTTCAGACCACTGAGATCTTACTCTGGGGCTATGGAAAATACAATAAATGACAATAGCCATGTAGAATACTTATAGAATATGCTAATCTTAAGTAGACATCACACACAGACATGCAACCTGTAAGTAAAAGCCACATCTCTTTGTATTTCTGAAGAACATCATGCAGATCAGCCACTTTTCATCAGACACAGGCACATAGATGCTGGGTGTACAACACCAAAATGGCAGTTTCATCTTGCAAATAAAGGCAGGTGTATGCTGTGAACCAGTTTGTCACCAGGTCACTGACCCGCTCTGCAACTCTGGTTAGTTAAAGAGCATGGAAGACAAACTGAACATGTTTAATGTTGAGGGGCCGTTTCTAGTTTAAGGAAGATGGAGCGAAGCAAACTGTGGTGTGTTATCTGGTAAATTTATAAATGTGTGATGGTGACGTTAGAATTAGGAATTACATTCACAAAGGCAGAAATGTCTTTGATATCCAATCAAGTGAAAAAGCTGTTGTAAAATCTACAGTAGTATGTACAGTAATTTACCTTGCGATTAATAAAGTTTTCTGATTCTGAGACCCATTCCAATTTTTTTCAGCACATTTCTTTAATGTTCTTCTGGAGAAAATGGAAAATCTGCATAAAAGTAAGGTAGCCTTGCTGAAGCCAGACATATAATATATACGTCTGGAGACTACCATGAGTGAATTTTGCTTTAAACTGGGTGGGAACAATTAAACAGCTCACTGATTATCATATTTTTAAGCCGATCCAACACTTCATGAAGTAGAGGAGATGATTTTCAACTGCAAAGAGCAGCGGCGCTCTCGTTAACCTGGTCTGACAGACAGCAAGCTGCTGATCACGACAAACTGCATATAGTTGAAAAGTCTCCTAAAAAATCCTATTGGACATATAAATGTGTGTCTCATGTGCAGAGAGCACATTGCACGTTTTAAAAATAAACATAACCTGATCCAAGGAAAAAAACCTTTCTGTAACATCAGATTACACAGGTGCCGGTCATAAAGTTAGAATATCATGACAAAGTTGATTTATTTCAGTAATTCCATTCAAAAAGTGAAACTTGTATATTAGATTCATTCATTACACACAGACTGATGTATTTCAAATGTTTATTTCTTTTAATTTTGATGATTATAACTGACAACTAATGAAAGTCCCAAATTCAGTATCTCGGAAAATTAGAATATTGTGAAAATGTTCAATATTGAAGACATCTGGTGCCACACTCTAATCAGCTAATTAACTCAAAACACCTGCAAAAGCCTTTAAATGGTCTCTCAGTCTAGTTCTGTAGGCTATACAATCATGGGGAAGACTGCTGACTTGACAGTTGTCCAAAAGACGACCATTGACACCTTGCACAAGGAGGGCAAGACACAAAAGGTCATTGCTAAAGAGGCTGGCTGTTCACAGAGCTCTGTGTCCAAGCATATTAATAGAGAGGCGAAGGGAAGGACAAGATGTGGTAGAAAAAAGTATACAAGCAATAGGGATAACTGCACCTTTGAGAGGATTGTGACACAAAACCCATTCAAAACTGTGGGGGAGATTCACAAAGAGTGGACTGCAGCTGGAGTCAGTGCTTCAAGAATCACCACGCACAGACGTATGCAAGACATGGGATTCAGCTGTCGCATTCCTTGTGTCAAGCCACTCTTGAACAAGAGACAGCGTCAGAAGCGTCTCGCTTGGGATAAAGACAAAAAGGACTGGACTGCTGCTGAGTGGTCCAAAGTTATGTTCTCTGATGAAAGTAAATTTTGCATTTTCTTTGGAAATCAAGGTCCCAGAATCTGGAGGAAGAGAGGAGAGGCACAGAATCCACATTGCTTGAGGTCCAGAGTAAAGTTTCCACAGTCAGTGATGGTTTGGGGTGTCATGTCATCTGCTGGTGTTGGTCCATTGTGTTTTCTGAGGTCCAAGGTCAACGCAGCCGTCTACCAGGAAGTTTTAGAGCACTTCATGCTTCCTGCTGCTGACGAACTTTATGGAGATGCAGATTTCATTTTCCAACAGGACCTGGCACCTGCACACAGTGCCAAAGCTACCAGTACCTGGTTTAAGGACCATGGTATCCCTGTTCTTGATTGGCCAGCAAACTCGCCTGACCTTAACCCCATAGAAAATGTATGGGGTATTGTGAAGAGGAAGATGCAATACGCCAGACCCAACAATTCAGAAGAGCTGAAGGCCACTATCAGAGCAACATGGGCTCTCATAACACCTGAGCAGTGCCACAGACTGATCGACTCCATGCCACGCCGCATTGCTGCAGCAATCCAGGCCAAAGGAGCCCCAACTAAATATTGAGTGCTGTACGTGCTCATACTTTTCATGTTCATACCTTTCAGTTGGCCAACATTTCTAAAAATCCTTTTTTTGCATTGGTCTTAATTGATATTCTAATTTTCCGAGATACTGAATTTGGGATTTTCCTTAGTTGTCAGTTATAATCATCAAAATTAAAAGAAATAAACATGTGAAATACATCAGTCTGTGTGTAATGAATGAATCTAATATACAAGTTTCACTTTTTGAATGGAATTACTGAAATAAATCAACTTTGTCATGATATTCTAATTTTATGACCGACACCTGTACATTGACATTCAACGGCAGTAATGGACTTGTGGTAAAAGTGAAAGATGTGTTCTCGCAGGTGCTCTGTGTGCTCTCTGCTGTTCACTGATATGATGACAGTGTAGCAGTCAATGTAAGCTTGAAAGAACTGGAAGCTATGCTTATGAAAATGTCAGGTCAGGTCAGGTTGGGGGTCATGCACTGGTACGGCACATTGCCGCACCCATCACATGACAAAACAGCTCAGGATCCTGGTTGGCAACACCCCAGGCAAACACGCGGTCCAGTCCCACCCTCCAGAAATGACCATCTATCTGCTGCAGCCAGGTGTTATGTGGGCGTCCCTTTGGCCTGGTCCAGCCACTCGGGTCCTCAGCAATGAGGTTCTTGTGAGCCGGATCACCCTTGGGGAATCATGCCATAAAGACATAATGCCGTAACAATGCAGGTAATGTGCCTCATTCGGGACTCTGTGAGCAACTGCTCATTCAAGACAAAGTCAAGCCAGCAGTACCCAAGGCTTCTCCAAAGAGACACAGTACCGAATGAAAATGCAAACAGCAAAATATGCATTTGAAGTAAACGGTGTGTCACACTCCATCAAAAGGAGAGCTGATAATGAAGAGCCATGGGAGATTTCAGTACTCTAAACACCCAAATTACCAAATCTGCCTAACCACACCAGTAGATGCACAGATGAGGCTGCATGAAATCCACCTTCTGCTACACGTTTAAATGAATAAATAAAGTGAGTTAATGTTACAGTCTAATTGGAAATGCAAACATGCTGTGACAAAATAGCCACAGTGTTTTAATTCTTGCCTGAGAAGAGTTTCCCACAATAAAAACTCTGTGTGCTTTTACACTTGTGTCTGAACCTGTGTGTGTCCAGTATTTGGGGAGCTGGAGCGCCCCCGGGTGGCCACATTTTTTGATTTCTCTCAGTGTCAAGCCTTTTGTTCAGTATCTTTTGCTGTCTCCCTGAAACCCCAGCGGAGGTTTAAAATACATGTATGGGCATAGCCTTTGCAGTGCAGGATTTTGCTGCCACTCACTACACACTTTTTAACGGGTTGTCTCCAGACTTGTATTTTCATTTGAGAACTACATCTGCAGGTGGCACGGTGGCGCAATGGATAGCGCTGCTGCCTCACAGTTAGTTCTCTGGGTTCTCTTCCCGGGTCCTCCCTGTGTGGAGTTTGCATGTTCTCCCCGTGTCTGTGTGGGTTTCCTCCAGGTGCTCCAGTTTCCTCCCACTGTCCAAAGACATGCAGGTTAGGTGCATTGGCAATTCTAAATTGTCCCGGGTGTGTGTGTGTGCCCTGCAGTGGGCTGGTGCCCTGACCAGGGTTTGTTTCCTGTGTTGGCTGGGATTGGCTCCAGCAGACTCCCATGAGCCTGTAGTTAGGATATAGTTGGTTGGATAATGGATGGATGGATGAATTACATCTGTCTCTGCAAGACTACAACTAAAGTAACTGAATCTATACTTTAATTGCTAGCCAATATAATAAATTAATAACAAAATTTGAAAATACATTCTTTTTGATCACCACATGCCTTTTTTGATAATGAAACAAGAAATGTAGAGATACCAGTATATACAGTAGATTGTTTTAGACAAAAAACACTACAGATACTTGGCCCAATACAATCAATAAATGTTCTCGTAAGCTGGCCGCCACACTAACAATTTTACCATTTACTGAGTCAAGGTGTGCAAGTGTTTGAGTAGTCAAATTCATTTAATTTTTAACGAGCAGGGTACCCGGTGCCCAGGGTACTGTAACACCAACTACATTTTGGAACACAATGTACAAATGAAGAATCTGTGTAAGATGAGTTGGGGGTAAGCTCAACGGAGGGGATTTTCAGACTGGGCAAACAGAAGTAGGGGTACCAGTGCTGCCTGGAGTGGAGGCACTTGACTGACAATTGTACACAGTGCTCTGCGCACACACTTAGTAAAGAGCGCTATACACAAAATAAGTTTTATTGTACTGTACAATGATGAAAGCAGGCCAACTGATTGATTCTTCAAATAATCTAAGATGATGATGCCTATAGTATGGGATATAGAAGTAAGGACATTGCCAGCCTTCTGCTTGACCTTGATTTCTGTGAACGGGTCTACAACTTTAAATCGAGTGAGTGGAAATATAATTCTGTAGCATGAGCATGCAGTTTTACTACAATTGAGCAGTTTTTCCAGACTGACCAGAATAGAGACGATTGTGACAGGCATGACAATATGTATTTCCAATGAAAGTTGAGGTGGAAACAACAAACAGAACAGATTTACTTAACTGCCTTAAAAAATCTCATCCTTCTACTATAAAACATGAAAAACACGAAAAGTCAGAAGTGTAGAAAATTTAGTAATAATAATATGAACAGCACACTGCACATGTGCGAGTGACGTGAGGGTCTCTTTCAGATTCACCAGAATCTCTTTCGGTTCCACTGACTGTTTCAGTTTCACTGCCTGAAGAGAGATTCACCTTGTCATCTCTTCTGAGAGGCATTTCGTAGACATCATTATGAAGCGAGGTGTGGAAAAGACGCATCTGCATCGTTGCCCAGGTAACTCTCGGGTCTGATGCTTATGCAAGACACTCCTGTAGCGTTGCCCGAGAAATGCACAGCACCACCGTTGTTTGCACTTTTGCAGCCCGAATAAACCTTGTGTCTTATGCGAGATGCATCTATACCATTGCCCAAGTGACGCTAAGTCACGGGTCTAGCGCTAAGTTAATGAGATTTTGCGTGCCTATTACTGTCAATACAACTGGCCTTTCAAAAGTTCCAACAAGAAATGAGGTTGTAATGGGAGGGGACACAAAATAAAACCAATCCAAAAAAAAATCCCACGACACTCAAAGACAGCACAAAATGTTGCATTTTCATTATTGTCCGTACCATATAAAATACAGGCTTGATGGAGTTTCAAGAATTTCACTGGGAAGTCGTAAACACCACAAAAGCCAACGTTGCTTCAGAACATGAAATTTTGCATGTATATTATAGTTAATCCAACTTTATTTACAGAGTTTATGGAGTTTCAAAACTTTCATAATGAATAGAGAGGTTCAATAGAGGGAACAACACAATGACTTGCATGCCGTATCAATGATTCAGTTGTTCAACAGGTCACCTTGTTTATTAATAAGGGATTAAACTTCTATTCAGGAAACCACATTAAAGCAGGAAATGCTAAAAAGAAGCGTTCATAGTTTCAACCCAACAAGGAGTCTGCAATTATGGAATCCAGTAATTCACCAGAAGAACAAATTCATCTCAACTCAAGAGAGCCAACAAATTAATGTAGTGTAGGTGACAGATGGGACACTTGCATTTCAGCCAACTATGACTAAAGGGCCAACATTTAAAAATCATATAAGTGCTTGCTTTCTTCCCTTAACCCATTATACAAACATCCCAGTTAACACTTCAGCTAGTCTTTGGGTTATCTGGTGAGAGTTGGTAAAGATCACCTAGAGAGTTTTTTTCAGGTGTTGTCAGAGATCTCATTCCTGTAGGCCGATCACACAGTTTAAAGAAATAATCAATCTTTGTGTTATAAAGCACTTCTTTTTAGCAAAAACTTTATGAGTGCACCAAACAAGGAATGGGCTGTGCGGTCTCCCCACATGTTTATCAGATTTCTTATGTTGCTAACGCTGGCTACTAGAACATGAACATGTCTGGGTGGTCAATGTGACTTATCAGTCTCGTGGGGTCAAGATCCTGCAGGTTTACTGCGGGGAGACAGCACTTACAGATGAAGTGTTAGCCAGCCTCCTGATTGACAGTGAAGTTCCTAGAAGCATCCTGTCTTTCTAGGGTAGCGCTGTCCATGGAGCTTGGCATGCTGCATTGATGATTATTTAAAATGGAGCACTGCGAGGGTCCTGTCGTCTGACGTGATTCATATGTAGGAAAAGGGAGATCGCTAACAGGTGTGGCCACAAGTCAGTAGGTGCGACTGAAAAATTGCCCAGCAATCCTCCTTAGGGTGCATTGCAGAGGTGACAACGTGAGCTGAAGTGACACTTGCGTCAGTTTTCAACAACATATTTGTTGTTTCGGGTGGTGTCCTCCGTGACCCCTAACGGTGGTGAAGTTTGCATAGGCACTCTAGGGTTTAGCAATTTGAGGGCTCAAACTTGCATGTCCTGCATGGGGTCTCTCCCTCTCTCGCTCTCTCTCTCTGTCCGTCCCTTCTGTTCCCATGCCCATTACAGTATTTTTATAGTCACCATTCTTCCCTTGCCGTGTCTAATTCCATTAGGGCTTTGACATTACCAGGCCTAACTTCAACTTTATTCTCATGTTTATTCAGTACAATGAAAATCTCATTCTGCAAGTCCTCCAGCAATAGACGAATATACAAAACAACAGAAGAGAATACACAAAAATAAACTAAAAACATCTCAAGATGGTCTTCCATTCTCCACACATGTGTTATCAGAGGATGGCTTCTGTTTTCAAGCCTTATGGCATAATGGAGAAAAGAGTCTTTTCGTCTTGATGTTCTAGCTGCCATGCTCTTATAGTAGTAGCAGTATGAACAGTTCATGTTGTGGGTGGGTTGTCTCCTCAATAATGTTATGGGCCATCCTGAGAACTCTGGTGTTATGGATGTCCTCTAGTGCAGGGAGTGCTGTTCCAATGATATTTTGCGCCGATTTTACCCCCCACCGTGCTGTACTGTTCCAAAACCAGACTGTGATGGAGGAGGTGAGGATACTCTCAATTGTACATCAGTAGAAGTTGCTGAGGATGATGCTTGGCAGGCCAAACATCCTCAGCCTTCTCAGAAAATACAAACGCCAGGTCTGTGATGTGGTAGGTCCAAGTGAGATGCTAAGAGATGTTAATGCCAAGAAATTTAAATGTGGCCACTCTCTCCACCTCAGTCTCTCCAATGTACAGTGGTGGGTGCTGACCCTTCTTCCTCCGGGTGTCAATAATCATCTCTTTTGTTTTGCTGGTGATAGGACCACTGGCAGAATGATTGTAGGCATGGTGTTTGCTGAGCAGACCTTATGAATTACTTGGTCCTTCTGCTGGTCATTTTGGAGAGTCAAAGAAGAGGCACTGTTGTCATTAGTAGGATGAAGAGAAATTTCTCCTAAAGCCACTGGTGTGTTCAGTCTCAGAAATTACTCTTTGAACCAGTAAATAGTGGCAAGACCTCAGTGCTCAGTGGTGCAAATCCATCATGATCCTTGTGCTGATCGGTTTTCTTTGCCCTTTGTCCTCAGGCACCACCCCTGCTATGTCCAGCAGTGTATTTTCATCTTGTCCGCTGTGTTTGCTAATTACTGTCACTCATCAGAGTAACTTGTTTCCCTTTTTTCTTAACCTTTCCTCTTGGGATCTACCATTGATCTTTGATATTATGCTATAATAAAAGCTTTGACTCACATTGCCTGTTTTTCCTGGAATTGTTTGCCCTGCAGTATTTAAAAGCACACACTAGTTCTGAAGTAGGCAGGCTCTGTGCCTGAATGGCCATTACTTTTAATTTAATACCTTTCAACATTTCTTATGTTGCAGTGTTAAAGAAACAGATATCAATATATCTGGCCTCCTGTTTCTTTAGCATCTTTCATGGTGAGTAATGCCAGCATAGGTAAAAGTGATGCAGGAGTGACATCTCTTTTTGATTTATAAAGTATCTTGCATTGTCATTGCCCTCATTAAGAAAATTCACCGGTTAGTATTTATACTTGCAGTATATACAGTACAGTGATTTAATAAGAGGACTCTGTGCAACAGAAACCAAACAGTATTTGCATTTTCCAACACGTTGTATTGACTATCATTAAGACCTTCTTTATAACTATTGAGGAATACTATTGGCAAATGTGGGGCTCATCCTTCACTTACAGTAGATGGCTTCAAGTATGCAGTTGCTTCTGTTTGGTCACAGAGTCAGTCCTTTACTTCTCTCAGTTAATCAAGTCAATGATCAACATCATCTGCAAGTCTTTTGGATCTTGGAGACCAACCATGATAGCTGGAGATGTCACATGTGAGTACGGGTAGAATTTGCAAATTCCACACAGTGAAGTTTAAACCACGGATTTCTGGAGTTTTGAGTCAGCACCATTAGTCACTGTTAGTTGTGTCTTACAGTAAAACAGACTGAGGAAATAAAGATGGTAAACGAGAGTCAGGCTGAATTTTAATGACCAAAAAGTTCCTCCTATCTTAGAACAAAGCCAGATATCTTAATCAAAAAATCAGCTTCACTAAGACAAAGCAATAATTTAATAGATAGATAGATAGATAGATAGATAGATAGATA
>JANRMT010062815.1:39628656-39653131 GCA_026402145.1 Polypterus bichir lapradei
TTCACCTTCCAACATAACAATGACCCAACGCATACAGCTAGGACAATGGTGGAGGGTATCCGAGTGTCCTTGAGCGGCCCAACCAAAGCCTAGACTTACACCGCATAGAACATCTGTGGAGAGACGTGAAGATGGTAGTTCACAGACGCTTCCTATCGAATACAATAGAGCTTGAGAGGATCTGCCAGGAAGAATGGGATAAACTACCCAAATTGATGTGTGCAAAACTTGTAGAGACTTACCCAAGATGACTTAAAATTGTTGTTGGTGCCAAAGGTGCGGCTACAAAGTACTGAATTAGGGGTCTGAGTACCTAAATAAATAAGAGTTTTCAACTTTTTGTTTCTAATAAATTTGCAAAGCTTTTTGAATACCTGTTTCTGTATTATCATTATGGGTTATTGAGTACGGACTAATTGAAAAATATATCTACTCACAATTAATGCATTTTATACGTATAGCACCTGGTTTGTTATTTGAAAGTCACAGATAATTTTTCATGTAATTTTAGTTCTCATTTTGTCAGTTAGGCTTTGTGTTCTTATAATTACTTCTGATGATTAATCCAGCCATCCATTATCCAACCCGCTACATCCTAAACACAGGGTCACGGGGGTCTGCTGGAGCCAATCCCAGCCAACACAGGGCGCAAGGCAGGAAATAGACCCCAGGCAGGGCGCCAGCCCACCGCAGGGTACACACACACACACCCCAAGCACATACTAGGGACAAATTAGGATCACCAAAGCACCTAACCTGCATGTCTTTGGACTGTGGGAGGAAACCCGAGTACCTGGAGGAAACCCACGCAGACACATGGAGAACATGCAAACTCCACGCAGGGAGGACCCGGGATGCAAACCCGGGTCTCCTAAGTGCGAGGCACTACCCACTGCGCCACCGTGCCGCCCTCTGATGATTAAACAATGGCATATTTGATTTTTATGTATTTTAACATTGACGTGTCTGTTTACTGTACTTTTCAATAAAACAAACCTCCTCTGGATTTACCAAATGTACAGTTTTAGGAGATTCATTCACTCTAGACATTTTATTTTACAATGCAAAAGGCAGAGTTCTTCGTGTTCACATAACGAAAACTAGATGAGACCAAAGATGCTAAATAATACATATTTTGGGAATATTTTGTTTATAAATTGAAGTCTTCAAAACAGAATTAAAAAACCAAGGTGAGCATAAGAAGAAAAATGTGACAAGCAAATGTGACACACATTCAGTTTTGAGAAAATACTCAATTGTGTTTCACAAATACCATTTTTGAAATGTTTTTAACAGTATGAATACCAAACATACATTTGAAATGGTACACAGCGGTTTATTCCTTATTTCCCACTCGTAAATCCTGGCCCTACACATTTTTAAATTTCTGTCCGTGATGGATGTTAAACTTGACAGAAAGTGTGATTCACAGCACTGACTACCATGTTCTATTTTCCTTGCTTTTGATACCTCAATGAAGAAATAGTTAGATAAAATTAAATAAATATGCAAATAAATAAAAGTGCTATCACGTATAACAATAAATAACATGAAAATGTGAGTATGATTTAATGTAGTATGGAATATATGTTTGTTGCTTATTTCTTTATGTACTTATTTAATTACTTCTTCATTTATGGATTTCAGTGACATGCAATGTGAAATAAGCCCTGAAATAAAAACTGTCACTTGCACTCGTCAAAATTGAGAGGGCGGATAGTGTTGTTTCCTTGATTGCTGAATCGTAGCATATTTACAGCAAACTCTTATTTATGAATTAGGGGTTGCTTGACTGCTTTCTCTCAGTCGTTACTGGCAACTTGTTCGTATCTAACGCACACAGTTGCAGCTTTGATCATGCGCGTGAGTCACAGGATTCCAAAGCAAAGAACTTAACGTTCACTCTGTGCACGATTCACCAATCAAAATACAGGACTCGCTAGCGCCCGCTGTCTCAAAGGTGACAGATTCACTTCATAATTCCGGCTGCGTGCGGTGTCATAGAGATAAATATATGAACAGTAGTTAAATAAATACCCGAAGAAATAAGCAACAAATATATAGTTCTGACGCATTTATGTATTGTCTAGTCCGAAATATTCCTCCATAGTGTGTTTCTTCGTGCCGGTCCCAAGCCCGGATGAATGGGCGGAGGGGGGGTTACGTCAGGAAGGGCATCCGGTGTAAAATTTTCCCAAATCCATATGCGGACAGATGATCCGCTGTGGCAACCCCTAACGGGAGCAGCCGAAAGAAGACGAAGTCTTGAGGTGGTGGCGCAAAAACGGATATGCAACTTGGTTGTCTATTTAAATTTGTGTGTACTGTATGTGAATCTGCGCTTGCCGAAATAAAGCGTGTGTGCCAACAAGTGCGGCGGGGTGTGTGCAAGCGTAGAGGTATCGATGAAGAGTAGACGATTATTTTTCAATAATAACCTATGGACGTGTGTCACGCAGGGCCTGTCACCGGCAGAAGTGGTCTCGGACCCCTCTCACTGTGCTCCAGCCACTGCGGATCTACGATCGAGTCAAAGGATGCAGCGCTTATGCGATGATAGCCACGTTTATGTCTCGGTTAAAGTAAACACAGGACGGCTGGAAAGAAGAAAAAGAAATGACCAATAAGATGCGCGGCTGCAGCATTGGGAAACGGCTTGATTTTGTATTCACGCGCTTAACTCTGCCTTTGGTTTCTTTTCCTGTGTAGTAAAAGAAAGTGATGAGAGGCGATTGGCGCTGTCATGTCAGTATACCAGTAGAAACTGTGGAATGCTCAGACCGAATTTCGTGTCGATTATTGACTTAAAATGCGCACCTTAGTGATAATTGGTGCTAATTGTGAATTATATGCAACATTTCTTGATAAACTAACCTCGTGGCAAATGCAGCAGATATCGACAGATTTCAGTTCCTCCAGGATTATGGGCTTGTCTTGGCTTGCTTATATGTAAAATAAGTGCTTAGGTTTTCTTCTCTAAACTATTATCCAGACAGGTAAATGATAAGAAAGTCAAGCACTGGTGCACTTCAACTTCCACTTGCTGATTGCAGTATCTTTTGTAATCCTAGTGAGTGCGCGCCGAGATTATGGGGAGCCCTCTGCTGGCCATAATTGGAATAACTGCATCAAATTTCAAATTTTTCATCGTTGTGTGTTGCAGATGCCCAATAGGCAATAAGACAAGAAATCTCACTTGGGAGATTTAAAAAAAGCCTTTAAAAATTAACCTGAAAAAAGATGGAAAACAGCTGAAACACTCATCTTATAGTAAAACATAGTACTGTAGAAAATGACATGCAGTCAGGACTGTCCGAGAAGTGATGTTTCAGACCATGTCTCTGACATTTCATTTCACTCTTATACACACACACCCAAACACATGCATTATAATACTGTAGTAGCCAGCATATCAACAATAAAGATAGGCGGGGTGATTGACAGCAAAATGTTCAAAGGTGTTCAGAGCTCTGCCTTCCAGGAACCCCTGGAACCTTCTCTTTGCACCTTACAAGTCCAGAAGGTTTTGAGAAAGCAGGTAGAGACCCTCGGGGCCTTATAATACAACCATGCAGATAGTAACTGTTGTGGATGAAAAAGGACACGACATGCTAAGCTGGATCAGGGGACACTAAACTAGTGAAATAGCCTAGCTGGTATAATTGACAGGATGTTTCCCATGGCCTTAACAGTGGAAGGTAATTCTGCTAAACGTATGACTGTGAGTCATTTGTTGTGAAATAAACATGCCTATTATCAGGCTTAAGTCCCATTCGGTGTGTGTCTAAGTCTCTCCATCTTGGTGGTCATTACAATACATTTGAAAAATAGAAAACTATACCTCAGATAATAAATCTTTATATATGATACGCTACCATGACTGTTCATTTGTCTGTCCAGGATTTTAAATCACCTGTAGCTTGCAAACTATTGACCTGAAATTTGGTACACATATACTATGTGATGCCTACTGTCCGCTTTCAGGGTGATGATTGACCTCCAAGGTTATTGCTATATTAATTTAATTTTTTTGGAATATCAACTCTCGGTAGCGGCCGGCTGGGCGTTACATGTGTAATGGGCGCGGTTCTCATCTCTACCACCTTTACCGTCACTTCCACTACCTCTTCATATCTTAAATCATGCTTGAGGCAGATTGAAGACTTAAGTGCAAGCTTAACTGAAAAATTAAAGAAAATGTACTAAGTAATTGCAACACAAACACTGACTTAATCAGTTTTAAAGTAAAAAGATGTTGACGAGAGAAGAGAAGAAGCAGGCCACTAGGGTGGAGAAAAGAAGAAGAGCTACTCAGGAAGCAGCAAGCGCATCAACCTCTGAGCAAACGAATGGTAAACATACAGAGAAAGAGGATGAAAACTAGGAATGTTTGAGTGAAGTGTATTCACTGTATGTTATCGTGCAGTACGCCGTTACTGGTTAATAATAATAGTAATAATTTAACTTCTCAAAGCTCTTCAGTGACTGGGAGCCACTTCAACTGCCACTAATGTGTAGCATCCACCTGGATGATGTGACTGGAGCCATTTTGCACCAGTACACTCGCTTCACATTAGCTGTTAGGTGAAGAAGTGGTGAGAGAGCCAATTACAGGCAGGGGACCAGAATAGCCAGGTCATGGAGGAGATCATGGTGGGCAGTATAGCCTGGACATTGGGATACACCCTACTCTTTACGAAGGAATCTTTTATGACCACAGAGAGTCTAGACCTCGGCTTTACGTCTCATCCGGCGTCAGACTGCACCATTTTTACAGCACATTGTCCCTGTCACTGCACTGGGGTATTAGGATCCACATTCAAACCCCTTCTGGCCTCACCAACACTTCTTCCAGCAGCAACCCAAGCTTTCGTAGATGATCTCCCATCCAAGTACTGGCTGGGCCCGAACACGCTTAGAATTAGAATTGTACATTTTCCTTGGTGACAGTCCTTTGTCTGACATGATGGAAGAGAGGTCTTTAAATCTGGGGTCTGTAGACTAGCATGAAGATGTACAATATCTGTATCAGTCAGTCATTTTCCAACCCACAGGATCACGGGGGTCTGCTGGAACCGATCCCAGCCAACACAGGGTACAAGGCAGGAACAAACCCCGGGCAGTGTGCCAGCCCACTGCAGGGCACACACACCAGGGACAATGTAGGCTTGCCTAACCTGCATTTCTTTGAACTGTGGGAGGAAACCCACGCAGACACGGGGAGAACAAGCAAACTCCATGCAGGGAGGACCTGGGAAGCGAACCCGGGTCTCCTAACTGCGAGGCAGCGGTGCTACCCACTGTGCCACCGTGCCGCCCAGTATCTGTATCATGATACACAATTCAAGACACCTCAAACACTGGGCTATCTGAAGCCCTGGGCCTGCTAGATAAATGTCAGGGCAGTAGCTTCTGTACACTTTAAAAACAATAGTTCAGTGCTAAAAAATGATTTGAGGGGATCATTTAGACATGGCTCATTGCTGGGGGCAAAATCTGACTAGTGATGAAATTTGGATGAAGAAAAAGAAATTAAGGGGGAGGAAAAGGGCAACGTTACTTTCAGGGACATGAAGTTGATTCCAGGTTCTATGCAGCAGGCACACCAAGGCTGGGAGATTTTTCTTGGGACTGCTTCTCTTTGCCACATTGTATGTTTGTTTTTGTGTGGAAAAACCAATGCAGGTAGAAACAAAAGTCTGAATTTCATGTGGAGTGAAACAGTTTAGAAGAATTAACATCACTCCAGCAGACACACACACACAAACACACAGAAACAAACAAACAAGTACAGACATACACCATGTTATATACACCAGCTAGCCAGAACATTAACACTGCCTGCCTAATGCTGTGTAGGTCCCCCTCGTGCTACCAGAACAGCTCTGACCCATTGAGACATGGACTCCAAAAGACCTCTGAAGGTGTTCTGTGATATCTGGCACCTTGACATTAGCAGCAGATCCATTCAGTCCTGTGTGAAGTGAGGTGGGCCTCTGTGGATTAGACTTGTTTTTCCAGCACATCTAACAGATCAGATTGAGATCTGGGGAAGTTTGAAGGGCAAATCAGCACCTTGAACTCTTCATCATGCTCCTCAAGCCATTCCTGAACAATTTTTGCAGTGTGGCCGGGTGCATTATTCTACTGAAAGAGGCCACTGTCATCAGGGAATGCCATTGCCATGAAAAGGTGTATGTGGTCTGCAACAATCTTTAGGAAGGTGGTACGTGTCAAAGTAAGATTCACGTAAATGCCAGGATCCAAGGTTTCCCAGCAGAACATTGCCCAGAGCATCAAACCGCCTCCACCAGCTTGACATTTTTTTATAGTACATCCTGCTGCCATCTCTTCCCCAGGTAAATGATGTATACACACCTGGTCGCCCGCATGAACTAAATGAAAGCGTGATTTGTCATACCAGGCCACCTTCTTCCATTGCTCAATGGTCCAGTTCTGATGCTCACATGCCTATTGTAGGCACTTTTGGCTGTGGACAGGGGTCAGCATGGGTGCTCTGAACAGTTTTTAGCTATACAGCCCAACATGCACAACGCTGTGGTGTACTGTGTGCTCTGACAGCTTCCTCTCATGGCCAGCATTTAGTTTTTCAGCAATTTGTGCAAAAGCGGCTCTTCTATCAGATCAGACCAGATGTTCATAAATGAGCCTTGGGACCCCATGACCCTGTCAATGCTTCACCAGTTATCCTGCCTGGGACCACGTTTGGTAGGTACTAACCAAATAGACATATCCATACTGTGACCACAAGGGGGCACCAGTGAGCCCCAGCCCCAAAACACAGTAAAGTATCAGATGTTTTTAGAATAAAATAAAAGGCATTTATTCTTCCAAGGCACTCTTTCCAATCCTTTTTTCAGCAAATCTGCCACACTAAAACACTGAATAAACAATTAACCAAAAAATCTTCCTCCTTCCGTCCTCCGCTAAGTGTTGAGTGCTGCCTCATCCATGTGTGGCAGCAATCTCCTTTTTAAGCCAGACCTGGAAATGCTTCCAGTGTCATCCTGTATCTTCTGGGAAACACTTCCAGGCCATAAAGAAAGTAAGGAGGTTCTCCCCAACAGCATCCTCTATTGACCCATAGGGACTCCATCTCGCAGGCACCCCGGCAGCTGTCCTGACTGGGATGTCATATGAGGACAACTGCCACCTGGTGTGTGGGGAATGAAACTGTTGTATGCTATTGGCTTCTGCTTTTCCATTTTATTAATTCATACCAGCTGGGTATGAAAGTATTTTCCTGTCCTGCAGGCCACTTTGTCTGAATCGTCATACTGGCATCCCGTCCGGGTAATGTATTTTTCTCCGTCTCATCCGGGATGCCCATTCTCTTCCTACAATAGATACTTTCATAAATACACATATATACACACAATGACCTAAATTTGCATCTCTCGTCTCTTCTTTTGCCAAAAAAGGGTCATATGTGTGCCAGAAAATGTAACCAAAGGTGCAATACTCTCTTTATCCTACAAGATGAAAGCTCTTATCCAATATCTGTGCTGATTTCACAGATGTGGTTAGCTGATTTGTTTTTTGTATTAAATTATGTAACAATATTTTAATTCATTTTTTGTCCATCGTGTTTGCCACGAGTCAGTATGTGACATTTCTGCTCTGATAGATCAGCCACAGTCAACTGAGTGCTAAGTGCTTTTATTGTGAGGTGGGAGTGTCGAGGTGCAACAACAGCTAAACCACAAAGTGGTAGACCGTGCAAACCCACAGAGTGGGGCCCCCAGCTGCTGAAGTATGTAGAGAACCGTCTATCATCGGTGGCACTACTCAACTGCCTCTGAAAACGACACCAGCACAACAATTATGTGTCGGGAGCTTCCATGGTAGATCAGCAGCACACAAGCCTACAATGACTATGTGCAATGTCAAGAGTTAGCCCGAGTGGTGTAAAGAACGCCGCCATTTGACTGTAGAGCAGTGTAAGTATGTTCTCTGGTGTGATGGCTCAAACTTCACTATCTGGTAGTCTGATGGATGAATCTGGGTTTAGTGAATGACAGGAGAACGCTATCTTCTGGAATACATACTGCCTTACAGCAAAGTTTGGTGGAGGAGAGATAATGGTCTGGGACAGTTTTTCAGGGTTTGGGTGAGGCCCCTTAGTTTCAGTGAAGGGAACCGTTAATGCCACAGCATACAAAGACATTCTAGACAATTATGCAATTCTAGGTTTGTGGCAACATTATGGGGAAGGCCCTCCTATGTTCCAACATGAACAACAATGATAACAATTTATTTTTTGGATAGCCCAAAAATAACAAAAGGAGTGCCACAATGGACTTAACAGGCCCTTTTTTTTGAAAGCCTCCCAGCCTTGACTCCCTAAGAAGGTAAGAAAAAAAACTCCCAAATAAAAACCTTGTAGGGGAGAAAAGTGGAAGAAATCTTGGGAAAGGCAATTCAGACAGCGATCCCTATCCAGTTAGGTTGGGTGTGCAGTGGGTGTCAAAAAATGGGGGTAAATATAATAAACAAAATAGAACACAAGTAATCTTCTTCACAGATCCAAATGGCCAGTCTATCATGGCCACCTCAGGAATAACAGCAATTCTTTACATTTATATAGCACTTTTCTCACTACTCAAAGCACTTTCCACGCAGAGAGGACCACAATACAATAGTACAAATAGTCAGTCAGTCATTGTCCAACCCGCTATATCCTAATACAGGGTCATGGGGGTCTGCTGGAGCCAAGCCCAGCCAACTCAAGGTGCAAGGCAGGAACAAACCCCGGGCAGGGTGCCAGCCCACCGCAGTCATACAAATAGTAATAGTACAAACTGTGCTCTTGGACCTCTGATCTACAATGTAACTAAAATTTGTCTTTGATGAATGAAAGTGCTAACATAGCATATATTTAAATACTAAGTGTCATTATCAGCAAGGATTGAAGTCTAATTAGGAAAGTGGCTGGAATCAAAACCTGTAGCTGCTGCAGCTCTCCATGACTGTGGTGGAGGACCCCTGGTCCAGGGGCACACTTACTCGTAAGAGCCACTTTGACACAGCTAGTATCATACTAGTTTTTCTCAACTTGATGATATCTTTTACTGTGCAAACAGACAGAAGAGTACACTTTTGTTAGTCACTTAAATGTAACATTACACAGGTATTCAGTGAAAAATGATTTTATTTCATTTGATTTTCATGTACATTACTCAAAAACATTAAGGGAACACTTAATCACTGCAGTCTAAAACCAAATCAGTTAAACTTCAGGGATATCAATCTTTCAGTTAGGAAGCACAAGTGATTGTGAATCAAATTCACCTGTTTTGGTGCAAAAGAAAATGACAACAGGCACACTGGAGAGGCAACAGCAAGACACTCGCTAAAAAGGGAATGGTGGCCACAGACAAGTGCTCTCTTCTTATCCTTCCTGACTGATTTTTCTCTAGCTTTGTGTTTTGCTAGTGTTGTTCTCACTACTGATAGCATGAAGCAGTACCTGCAGCTGGTTCAAGTTGCACAGGTAGTCCAGCTTCTCCAGGATGGCACAAGGAGGTTTAATGTATCTCCCAGCACAGTCTCAAGAGCATGGAGGAGATACCAGGAGATAGGCCATTAGAGGAGAGCTGGACAGGGCCACAGAAGGGCATCAACCCAGCAGCAGGACTGATATCTGCTCCTTTGTGCGAGGAGGAAGAGGAGGAGGACTGCCAGAGCCCTACAAAATGACCTCCATCTGGCTACTGGTGTGCATTTTTTCTGAACAAACTGTCAGAAACAGAGTCCATGAGGGGGGCATGAGGGGCTGACGTCTTCTAGTGGGTCCTGTGCTCACAGCCCATTACCATGCAAGTTGATTGGCATCGGCCAAAGAGCACACAGTTGGCAGCTCTGCCTTTGGCACCCCGTTCTCTTCACAGATGAGAGTAGGTTCACATATTCACAAACTTGATGATGTAATGAATGACCTTAAACGAGATTTGGGTATTATTCAAAAAGTAATTTCTAAATTTTTAGGAACCAAATTATAAAGAAATTGGGCGGCATGGTAGCACAGTGGGTAGCGCTGCTTCCTCGCAGTTACGAGACCCGGGTTTGCTTCCCGGGTCCTCCCTGTGTGGAGTTTGCATGTTCTCCCAGTGTCTGCGTGGGTTTCCTCCGGGCGCTCCGGTTTTCTCTCACAGTCCAAAGACATGCAGGTTAGGTGCATTGGAGATTCTAAATTGGCCCTAGTGTGTGGGTGTGTTTGTGTGTGTCCTGCGGTGCGTTGGCACCCTGCCTGGGATTGGTCCCTGCCTTTTGCCCTGTGTTGGCTGGGATTGGCTCCAGCAGACCCCCATGACCCTGTGTTCGGATTCAGCAGGTTGGAGAATGGATGGATGGATTATAAAGAAATTGTAAAAAATGTATTAAAGTTTAAGGAACTGGCTTGCAATCTGAGCCTCATAGTTCCATTTCCATACATGCATTTGGAATTTTTTCCTTAGTGAAGAGAAGGGTGAAAGATTCCATCAGGACATCAAGGACATGGAAAGAAGTTACTCGGATGCCAGTATGATGGTGGACTATTGCTGGATGATTCATAGGGACGCACCACAAAAAAATGGACAATTGATGGACCACCAAAAGGAAAAAAAACAAGAAAGGACAAAAACTAGAAACATTTACTGTAAATAAATGAATAAGTAGTATTTTTTTTTGGCATATATGTTTAAAAATGCAAGATTGACTACATATTTTCATGTTAAATTGAACAATAGTGTGTACATGAATAAACTGTGCAATATATACAATTTTAATTACATTTCTTTTCAATTTTGTACTTAATATGACGTTATGGAAACATAACTATGTTTTTTCGTGTTCATAAATGTAAATAAAAATAAGTGCTCACAATTAAAACATTTTTATAAGTCACATTTTGCAGACCAGTTGATGATGAAGAGTGATTATTCAAATCATTTTTGCATTACCGGAGGAAAGTTAAACGACGCTATTTGCCATACCTCTAAAAAATTAGAGACGTCATAACTCAGTTTTATCTAAGATGTGCCAGCCAATCATATATTACACGTAGATCACGTGTTGTTGTTATGACGCTTACTGCACGTCAAGTTGCAGTCACTGCGATCCTCAACTACATTTGCCACGAATTACTGTTATGCGGTTTTTTGTAATCGACTTCTTGGATTACTATGTTTGATTATTAAATAATGTCTTGTGATGTACAGATATGTAATGTTAAATATTTAAAGCAAGGGATACATATTGCACGTATTGTTAAAAAAACAAGCCGTAAAGCTCCTGCTTTTCGCGTATATTCTGAAGCTTTTCTGACTCAAGCGGCGTTCCGTAGAATGATGCGTCTTCGGCTAATAAGTCTCATGCCCTGCCCTGACTCCGCCCCTATGCCTCTGTTGCTGAGCGCTCACATGCGACTGGAAGCCTCTGATTGGCCGTCACGCCCCTCGGCTCAAGTGAATGTACCCGCGACCCAGCAGGTCACGTGATTCCCTTTTTTTTTGTAGAACCAAAATGGCCGCCTCGTTGTTTTGATGAATAATACTTTGTGTTTTGTTTCATTCTTCTCCTTGAGCGTCGGGCAGTACGGGCTAGTTGTTTTTAAATTATACCTTATTAGTTCAGCGTACTTGCACGGGCAAAAACTGTAGTAATTTATATTATACGTAGCTTAGGACTATGCACTTCATTTGATTTTTTTTTGTTTTTAAAAGAGAGTTAGAGAGCGATATTAAAAATTAAAAGGAAACCAATGGAAGAACTCAGTGCCGACGAGGTAAGTGCACGTTGTCTGTGCATTTTCATATATACATTATATCATTTTTTGCATGACCTGTCACTAGCTTTGCCATCTCGTGGTTTTGTTTCTACTTTTTCTATTCAAGTACGGAATGACACGAACTGTTTCTGATTTACTTTTCAAGTAAAGACGGAAGGAAAAGATGATTTATATCACTGGTGCACATTCAGCTTCAGAACATTGTTGCGTTTGACAGTTATTCTCATTTTGTGAGCTTCGGTTTAACGTACCCTTTGAGGAGGAGTTTCTGTTAGAAAAATATACAGTTCTGGGATATGCAGTTAATATCCACTTCCAAAAAAATGCTTTAAATGCCATATACGTAGTCGTTTACAATATTTCAGAGATTTCTGTGGAATTTATGTAGACTGTACTTTATAGCTCCATTCACTGTGAACACGTTGTGAATGCTTTGCAAAGCACTTGTAATTTTCGTACAAGACAATTCATTCATTCATTCAGTCAGTCAGATTTAATATTTAATACATACATCCCTCACGTGTATATTGACCATACGAGCAACCTTTATAGAGAATCACTAAGTTAAATGTAGTTGTAATTGTAAGACACACGTAATACAGGATTACAACAACGTAGGTGATTACAAACATTTTACTGCCTCCAAGGATAGATGCCACAATAGGAAGTGAAGTGGCACAGATTTAAAATGCATTCTTATGTTATTGATTGAATTTGGGTAAAGGCTGGTCGTGTAGATAGGTCAGTTTTAATTGTACTAGGAAGCTCCACAAAATCCTTTTCGCCAGATTTGAGGGGAGAGTTACATTTGGACTGATGAAAAGAATCGTTGTTTTTGCCCTAATGCCTTGTCAGAACTTGAATGTTACAGGTTTCCTTCACCATAGATAGGTACACACACTAACGTTCAGTTAATTTAATTAAAAGAATATGTGCTTGTGTAGTACTCTTTGCTGAGTAAGGGCAAAGAGCGTTTACACCTCTTTATAACTCTTGAATCTGCAAAGGAAGAAAAGGTTGAAGTTTATTTCAATGCTGGAGAAAGAAGGTTAAAGACCCAGCATTTAGATGTGCCTATGTGTTTACAACTGTAAATGACTAAATATTAGATCATTTACTTAAATACACACAGAGGTTAATTTGAACATCAGTGATTATTATAAATAGTAATGGAAAGTCCTGATTAACATAATTGTTGAGATGTGGGTTGTTGGCTAGGGAGGAGAATTAGACAGGGACTGCAGTTATTATCAGTAGTTAATAAAACAAAATAAACCCTTGATGGGATTCACAGTTGGTATTAATGGGAAAAGTACCACTTTTAATAACTAACTGGCTGACCTCTTTCTCTAGGGCATTCAGCCTTCTCATAAGTTCATGTTTAAACCACAAAAACGCAAAATGAAATGCAACAAGAAGCGGATTGAATTCAGTTGAATAGCAAAGTCCTCCAACATTAGTATTGCTCGGTTTCAGTCAAACTGCAGTAGGGAAGCTTCTTATACCATGCAAAGTTTTCACTCAAGTATTCAGTGTCCAACTCAGTTAATATTTCAGTCAGTAACCTTATGCCCATAAATTTCAATCTAACTTTACTCATTAGTCAGACCTTTCTTAGTTATTTCTTGTATAGGCAGACATCATTTCAAAGATTTGCAGTAGGTTTGTTGTTTGCAAGTTGTTTTTGTTGGATTTATCCTGAGTATAACTGTGTTCTTGGAAGTACTTTTATATATACTGATGTATGGTAGATGTAGTTTTTGAAGGTTTAGTCAAAAATTAAATTTAAACTGTAAGGGAACTTTGTTAACTGAAGCTGCATAGCTCACACAGAAGTTTTAACAAGGTTTTCAGTATATCAAACATTGATCGTGTTTTCCCTGTAATGCTTTTATATATATATATATATATATATATATATATATATATATATATATATAAACCATTTGAAAAGCTGTGCTTATACAGTATATGTTAGGCAGCACTGGTCCTGATTGGCGAGTAACACCTCTGTTAGTTCATTCACCCATCCATGGATTGAGCCCACATAAATGTGTTGTGGGGTCAAGAAGCCTGGAGCCTGCCCTACCAGTAGTGAATACAAGCCAGTACCCACATGTGGACAAGACACTATTTTATAGTTCCCAGTTAAACTACCTCTGTTGTGCAGCCAATACATTGCCCTCTCCTAAAGTTGTGTGTGTGTATATATATATATATATATATATATATATATAGGTGTGTTTGTTTGTATATATGTGAGCCTCAGTTATAGTGCTATCGGCTAATTAGATGTATCTGTAGTACTATATAACTAACTGATTACCTTTCTGTATACAGTGCTTGTAGGTTTTTTTTTTTTTTTTTTTTTTTTTTTATAACCAGGGGATAATATTATTGCTGTAACTCCTTACTGTTGGACTGGCTACATACAGTTGCCCTTGATTCTACTGTAGATCAGATCCAGCTTTTCCTAGTGACTGATCTTGGCTTTTGTTGATGGTCATTGGAAAACACAATTTTACAGAATACAGTACTGTATTTTTCTGAAGACCAACAAGTAAATAGTTGAATAATGAGAATTTCGGGGATAAATATAATTTCATCCAGTAACACATCCTGTAAAAATGGTAGCATCGATCAGATTTGAATGTAGCACTTTGATCTGTAATCTTGTACTTTTACAAACATTTTGAGGGCTTGGATCAAAAGCAGTTTACAAATTGAAACGGGCCTATTGTACGGAAACAACAGTTTAACTGAAGAGAAACTGAGGGACTTAAAATTAGAACCAGTAATAACTGAAATAAGCCCCAAATAAACTTAGAAAATGGAGAACGATGGAAAATGAAATATAACAGTTGAGCAGATATGGAGATTTCAACCTTGCAGTGAGCACTGTGTGTGTATCATACAGTGGTAGCAAGGGAACTGAAGTAAACTCATCTTCAGATGTGGGTGTTTGATTTGTTCGCTCAAGAATTTGTTTTCAGGTTTACCACCAGCTGTACGTTCATGGTGGAAGGAGAATGCATTATTACAGTATTATTTTTAGTTTTATTAATATGGCTTTACTAGCTGTGTGTTGTCTTCGGTACAAAAAAACAGTCTGTAGACTCCCTAGCAGTTTTACTGTATTTGTGGACTTGGAGCGGCGTCAGCTAACTCTCTTAAGATTTACCCAGTGCTTGCTGCCCCACTGGCATTCATAAAGAAGACACTGGCGAGACCATATCTTGGCAGTATCGCTGGCATATGAGTCCTATTAATCTTTGTCTTAAAAAAAAATACCTCTAGATAGACATTTTCAGTGAAAACTTCAAGCCTTGCCCTCTGTTGCTGTGGTGTTTCACTTGCACGTTGTTGAGCCACAGCATTTCCTTTGTTTCAATGTTGTGTCTCTTCATCTTTGTCATTAGCACAACGTTATTGTTGTGCGGTGGCGTTTGCTGCATACAGGTCTTTCGTAGTGAGAAGTGAGGTGCATGCAAAGACTGATAAAATGTAAAAGTGCATGCATGCGCCATCTGGTGGCTGTGGTTGAACTTGAGCAGAGCAGATTGCTCCATAAACACGCAGGTCTTTTGTTTATACAGTACATGTGTAATGGCTGAATCATGTTTTATTTGAAGTTATTACAGACAATTAAAAATCATTACAGTCTACCTTTTTACATGGCACATGCAACAAATGGATCGTTTTAAGCATTGTACAGAAAAAAACAGGTGAAAAAAAAATGGTGAGCTATGTACACCATGGACCGCAGAAAGCATCTATACTTGTTGGTGTGGAAGAGATTGCAGCAGAATTCTGTAGTACAGGGAATCACCAACAATGATATATTGCATAAAGATGAATTAAAGCCGACTCATTCAAAGCTAAAATCTGCTAAAAATCTTGACTGCGTATAGGCATGAAAGTCTAAAATTTACGCTGTCTCATTATACAGTGGGTTTCAATAAATATCTACCAAATAAAAACTACTAATTACTTTTACTTGTTCATAAGCACTCTCTTGTTCTCTTTCTATCACATTTTGAAACACATTATTTAAATCAGCTATAGAAAAAAAGGTTCCATTTTGGCATGGCTCCATCATTTAATCTTTTTTCCTTTTTTATTTCCTTTTTTTTTTTTTTTTTACTTGTGGATATGCAGGTGGAGAGTAGTGCTTTTTTTAAGGCTATGCACTGATTTAAAAAAAAAAGTGTAATCGCTACAGCTCTCAGATTTATTGTCACATATGGTGTACACAGTAAATGAAGCAAGCACACACTTGGCCAAGTACATCATGTCGCCACTGTCCAGCTGCAAGAATCTTGCTTTGTAGATTATGTCAAATATAACATCACAATAGGTGGTAATAAGCAAACAGCTGAGCTTTCTTTTGAATTTCTATATGGGGGCAGCAGGGGTTAACATATGTTAAATACCTTATTTATTGGATCAGTTGTGAACATAGTTAGTTTCACTCGACACCTGGCAGTAGCACATAGTATGCTTGCTAACTATGTCGTCTTTAAGCTTTGACGAATTTTCCTCCAGTATTTTTGCTTCTGCAGACAGCCTTCATTTGAATAAAGTAGCTCGCCCCATTTCCCTGCTCGTTCGCCGTCAGTACTGTGGGGACACGGTGCATATCAACAAGTAAAAAAGTGTTGGTTAATTTTGTTTTTTTTTTTTTTTTTTTGTTCTTCTAGAATGTCACCAAATTTCAATCAGATCCATCAAGTTTCTAACAAAAACTGCATTATCACCATATAGATGCATTTTAATAAAAAATGACAAATTTTAGTTTTGTAATTTCTACATTGACCCCAAAATACAGAAAGTGGGGAATAATAGCTTACTTAATTAGACTAGGAGTCCATTTAAGAACAGAGGTTGGTTGGAAGAAAAACTTGGCAACTACACCGGGTCCCCAGGTCTGCTCCATGGGATATTTAGTGACTTAGATATTTTTTTTTTTTGTACCTCCCCTGACTTTTATGCTTTTCAACTATCTTTCAAAAGAGCTGCTTGGAATGTTGTTTTATGTTCATTGTGTAAATTAGTCACCACACAACACACACTGAACCTTTGAGATTAGGTACATATGGCAGTCATTGGAAACCCCAGACAAGTCATCTCCACTGAAGTAATTATTTGAGTTATAAAACCAGCCAGCTGGTCCAGTGATGATCAAGTGTGTCATATGAATACTTAATGCCACTGATAATGTTGTGTTTTGTATTTGTAATTAATTTAGACAACTTTTACTGTAATCTGTTTTCACTTTGACATGAAAGTCTTTTTGTGGTGATTGGTATTAAAAAGACCTAATTAAATCCAACATTTGGTGATAAATGAACACATACTTGGAATGGTTTCCTGGGGTAACACATTGGAAGAAAATGTATTCTGGTAAAAAAAAAAAAGTCCAGTGTACACACTTTAAGTGTTTTACCTTTTCATCAGATGATCCTGGGAAGGCATTGATTAGACAATCCCATATTGAGGAATCCAACCCAGTGAAGAACTGACAACGAAACCAATAAGTTTAATATGGCTGCTTTCCCTGAATGTTTACACAAGTATATAGTTGAGCAGCTTGTCACTAAGGATATTAAAATATCAAAGACGAAAGTTTCAATATTCATATTTAAAAAAGTAAATATGTTAATATTTTCAAACCTAGATTAAAATTCTGGGTGCTACATTCATTTTTTTTAATATTTATACTACTGTATTTACTTTTTTTTGTCTTGATGCGTACCTAAAGCATGAAGTGCTTATGATCATTCTATGTTGCTGAAAACCTTAGTGAAAACTTAAATGAATGTGACACTACAAAACACAGCCCCTCGCAAAGATGGGATTCTCATTGCGTACTTATGCACATTACAAACCCAAATCGTTCACAACTGTTTAAACACATTAATATTGATTTTGCTGGTTGTACCCTTGAAAGTTAGATTTTGTTTGACTATTTTTCTCTCATTTAGAAATGGAGGCAATGTGATCAGGAATAGTTGCACATGGTCCTGATGGGCTGTGGTGGCTACAGGTTTTTGTTCCAGCAAGACTTCAAATTAGAAGACTGTAATTGAAACTTGCCATTTAACTATATCGCTTGTTAGTGCTTTCATTCTTCTAAGACCAATTTTAATTACATTGTAGAAATTCCTTTTCTGAGAACATTATCCGTATGTTTAGTGTACTGGAACAGATTTTCACTTCGCAGTCCCCCCTTTTTCACTGCTCTATTTCTAAACATTTTATTAACACATTTACTTCATAATGCACATTCACCATTGTAATGGAACCAAGTTAGCCATAGAGCTGCTGGCTCCTTTATCATTTACATCTCATTATTAACTGATGACTGGCTAAGAAAGCACCAAACACTTAAAACCTAAATACAACTGCTTAAAACTAAAATAGACAATTAAGGGTGTTGAATTGTAATAATTGAGTTAACATATTGCTTTAGCAGCAAATAAATATAACTAATTATAACTCGCATTTCAAGATGTATTTGGCCAAATTTAAGAAGACTTAAATTAGAAAGGAACTGAAAAATTAGGTTTTGGTTTTTACAGTGCTGTTGAACATGGTAAGCAGACTTAAAAATCAGATCCAAGCATTGGAATGCCAAGAGGCATTCCTGTTTGTCAAATTAGGAAACCTGGAAGACAGAATTTTTAGCAGCTATATCAGAGTTTTCACTTTATGGATATAATATCTTGGGTATTACAAAAATGTGTTTATTTTCCAGTCTGTTGTTTTTTTTTCCCCCCAGTGACTGAAATATGTCATAGGGTATTTTCTCTCAATTCTCAAGACCCATTATAATGAGGTTTTTTTTTTGGGTCTATGCACATCTTCTTTAGACAGCACTTAAACAGCCTCAGAAATTCCCTAATCTGCCTTGTCATGGCCAGCAGATTTATCTGTTTTCAGGTTTCAACCCAACAACAGCTCAAGCCAGAAAAACAATAACCCCAGTAATTAAACGAGCTTGCAGAACAGGCTTCCATCCATTTCTTTTGTATCTGGATCATCTCAAGATTTGTCATGCATCTGGAAATTTAATCTGTGTTGACTCAAAATGTGCCCTCAAAGCCATTGCCAATTTGCACTGCACTGCTATGTTAATAATGACTAGTTCATCATCATTCTTACAGAAAGCCTTTTCAACCTCTCTGTCTAGTTTGCTGTTAGCAGTATTCCTGCTTTCTTTCCTGTTTTTCTGTTGCATTATATTGTTTGATTTTTGGACTTGGTCTGGAAGCCTTTCTGTAGTGGATCTGTGCACTTTTTGAAAGTTGTTATTAAACTTTATTTATTAAAATGTTATATTTTACCATCACATTCTTTGGTATTTGATATTTTGGTACATTGTGGTAATATGGTTACGACTAACTTTTTTTAAAGCAGGGTAAAATACCTTTTGATTGAACAAATTACTGCCCAATGTCTTTGAATTCCAATACTAAGCTGCTGGATTCTGTGGATTGTCATCTACATGTCAGTGCATCAGGGTCCGATTACTTTAGTTTGGACCCTTCATCTGTTGCCATCTTCATGGAATGGATGCAAATCCAACTTTGCCCTCTTCAGATGTGTTTCTCTCACTATGTTCAGAAATTCACTTGACCATATAAATTTTGTCTTTTGTTGGTAGGATTTAAGTTTGATGCGTTTTAAGGTAGAACATATCAACATTTAGAAGACCCTTTTATTATTCTCCTTTGGTGGACTTGCATGTTTAAATTAACCATGCTGGAATCCAATTGCCTTTCATTGTATTCCTTTTGACATCATTGCTGTTCATTCATAATATTTTGTGAAGACTGTAAAATTCTGCTTTTTTTCTCCTCTACTTCTGATGATCTCCATACTGTAGCATGATAGTTTGAGCTCTGTGATCCATGTGCATTAAAGTTAATATGCTTCATATGTCCTACATTTATCTATCAATATTGCTGTATATTTCCCTTTTTTTAAGATGTTATATGTGTAGCAGTTTGTTTGTGGCTTGGACTTCATTTCCTATGTTACTTCTTTGCTATATGCTTTTGAAGCACTAGTCTGTAAGGGAGAAGTCTAGAGTTCTTCAACTGTGTGAACTGAGAGATAAGGTTTGACTGAATTATGTAAATGGGCAGGGTGTGGACTATGGGAAAGTTGTGTAATCTGATTTGTTAATTAGTTCTGGAGTTTTAATGAATAGCTGATAGTCTTGTGAGAAAGCTTTAAATCTTGTGCTGCCAGTGGTGCTAAGTTTGTATTGATACAACCATTGACAGATAGTACGGAATAGCTCAATCAAGATCTAGTCTTTTGCTTTAATCTCTCTGTGTCTTTTATAGCTAACTAGATGGTCATTTTGGAGTAAAATAGACATCTCTTTACTGCAGACATATGAACTATAAGCTAAATATGTTTCTCAATTTAGTGACAAATTTAGCATGCAGCTACATCATCCTCTACAAGCTTTTACAAATGTGGTTTGTTTATTTTAGTGAAGTGTAATTTGTAACTTAAAATTCTTTCAAGCTTGGCAAATACCACTAGCTTGTGTTATCTGTTTAACTGGAGGCAAGAGGGTTTTACTGTTTTGTTTACGCTTTGACACCATACCATACTTCATTCCACTCAGTCATAGCTGAATTATTTATACATTTAAAAGTCTTTCAAATAATTTTGGCATTAGATGAATTCACTATTTGATAGATAGTTTGTGTTCTCTATCTCTCACACTGCAACCCCAATCTTTGCAAGTTTGCCTCTGATTTTAAGTGTGGTTGACTTCGTCAGTTCATTAAAACCAATTTACCAAAGAATTTTCTTTTTATTGAACCCTTTCTCACTTTGAATCTGGAATCTTCAGCGACTTTGTTCCCAGACTCTTGCCTGCCTCTGTTGCAAATGTACTTCTTGTTTTCAGTTTTCTGTTGATTCCGAGAGAGGTCTATCAATATTTTTACTTTCTTCTGATCTCCCCTTGAGCTGCTTGATAGAGCTTTCCTTCCCTAAGTGAAATCATATTCATCAATTTAAGCACTTAGCCCTATTTATAGCCTGGTTGGGTATAAAAGTCACAATTTGTGATTTCATTTTTCCCACCAGTGGTGGGGCTTGTTTAATTCAGGTTACGATAAGTTACTTGTACAATTTGTTCTAGACAAGACTTAAATTCTTTGCTTTTCTGCTTCTATATACTGTATTAGTTCCATTATTCACGGTGCTATAATGTGCCCAATGATATACCCAGTAAATTATTAGTGCCTGGCCTTCAAAGACATGTCTGCCTTGCTTTCACCGCAATCATCCAAAATGAATCAAGGCTTATTACCAACAATTACACTGAAATAAATTAGCTTTTTTAAAAAATTTAAAAAGTTTATTTTCAGGTTGCTGAAGCTTTTCGGTCTATAATTATTATTTTCTAAATGGTCGTCTCCCTACATGTACTGATAGAAGTTAACAAGCCTTTGGAGTCTGGGAATAAAACAAGATCACCATGCTCTACCGTCCTTTCTGTAGTGGTTCTGTCCACTTTTATTGAACAATTTTGCCATCACCTCCTTTAATATCGCTGATTAAACTTTTTTAAAGCAAGGCAAGGTAACACCCAGTATCTTTGAATTTCAGTACTAAGCTGTTGGTAACTAGATACTGTCATCAAAATGTCAGTACATCAGGAGCAGATTAGTTTTATTTGGACCCCATATCTCTTGCTTTCTTTATAATGTTGATGCAACTCCTACTTTGCCATCTCTAGCTGCCTTTCTCTCAGTATGTGTAGTTTTGCTTGAACTTTTAAATTAGGCCTTTCTTTGGTAGGATTTAAGTTTGATGGGTTTTAGGGTAGAATTTATTAACATTGTGAAGACTCTTTATTCTTCTACTTTAGTAATATTTACTAATTCTAAACTCTCCCTCTCCACTTTTTCTGTAACTTTGACCCAGCAGTAGGCTGATGCTATCTCTTGCAGCTTATATGTACCATAGGGTGGGAGTTATTGCCAATGATAAGTTTGTCTTGTTTATAAATATTTCCACCAGTTCAGTACACAGATTGCTATCTATTAAAACCTTTGAGTACAACATGGTGGTTCTTTTGTGTATTCTTAGGTTTTTTTACTTTGTCTGCAAGTTTCTAACTATGATGCACAGCTGTGCAGCATCTTGTACTGTAATGTGAATTAACTTATGAAGCATTTAGTAGGGCTTTCTTTTAAATAAATACTGATACAGATAAGGGGTACTATAAATGTATGAGTTAAAACAAACATCTAATATTGTTGTGGTTGTGGAGAATCTTTGTTTATGGTGGGCAGTAATGAACTTGCTCTTCTCATAAGAAACTATAAAGAAATGCTCTTAATAGGATTTTTAGCATTGATCATTGTTATTGCTTAGACTGTATACAGATCCTGAATTATAAAATTAGACTGATGTTACCTGTAGTCTTTAAATTTTATCTATACAAATATATAATGTGTGCTTTCACTACGTACATCAAATTTTAGAACTTATGAACATTAGTCTGCCTCCAAAAACCAAGCAAATTGCACACATTTAGCGTTTGCATGTTTGTATTTGGGGCGGCACGGTGGCGCAGTGGTAGCGCTGCTGCCTCGCAGTTAGGAGACCTGGGTTCGCTTCCCGGGTCCTCCCTGCGTGGAGTTTGCATGTTCTCCCCGTGTCTGCGTGGGTTTCCTCCGGGCGCTCCGGTTTCCTCCCACAGTCCAAAGACATGCAGGTTAGGTGGATTGGCGATCCTAAATTGGCCGTAGTGTGTGCTTGGTGTGTGGGTGTGTTTGTGTGTGTCCTGCGGTGGGTTGGCACCCTGCCCAGGATTGGTTCCTGCCTTGTGCCCTGTGTTGGCTGGGATTGGCTCCAGCAGACCCCCGTGACCCTGTTCGGATTCAGCGGGTTGGATAATGGATGGATGGATGTTTGTATTTGGCAATAAAGTATGCTGTTTTCCTTGTCCTGCTAACTTTGTATCTTGGTGAACATGCATTTCTGCTAACACAGTACATGTTGTATTAATGGAATAATTTGCTTTATACATTAAAGCATTTGAAACATTTATTTTGGTATTAACAAGTGGAGCGGCTCATTTCATCAACAGTGTAGACAAGCCAAATGGCCACGTTGTTTGAAACTTGCCTGATTTTTTTTTTTTATCTATATCTATATATTTTTTTTTATCTATATCTATATATATATATATATAATATATATATATATATATACATACATACAGTGGTTTGCAAAAATATTCGGCCCCCTTGAACTTTTCCACATTTTGTCACATTACAGCCACAAACATGAATCAATTTTATTGGAATTTCACATGAAAGACCAATACAAAGTGGTGTACACGTGAGAAGTGGAACGTAAATCATACATGATTCCAAACATTTTTTACAAATAAATAACTGCAAAGTGGGGTGTGCATAATTATTCAGCCCCCTTTGGTCTGAGTGCAGTCAGTTGCCCCCAGGCATTGCCTGGTGAGTGCTAATGACTAAATAGAGTGCACCTGTGTGTAATCTAATGTCAGTACAAATACAGCTGCTCTGTGACGGCCTCAGATGTTGTCTAAGAGAATATTGGGAGCAACAACACCATGAAGTCCAAAGAACACACCAGACAGGTCAGGGATAAAGTTATTGAGAAATTTAAAGCAGGCTTAGGCTACAAAAAGATTTCCAAAGCCTTGAACATCCCACGGAGCACTGTTCAAGCGATCATTCAGAAATGGAAGGAGTATGGCACAACTGTAAACCTACCAAGACAAGGCCGTCCACCTAAACTCACAGGCCGAACAAGGAGAGCGCTGATCAGAAATGCAGCCAAGAGGCCCATGGTGACTCTGGACAAGCTGCAGAGATCTACAGCTCAGGTGGGGGAATCTGTCCATAGGACAACTATTAGTTGTGCACTGTACAAAGTTGGCCTTTATGGAAGAGTGGCAAGAAGAAAGCCATTCTTAACAGAAAACCATAAGAAGTCCTGTTTGCAGTTTGCCACAAGCCATGTGGGGGACACAGCAAACATGTGGAAGAAGGTGCTCTGGTCAGATGAGACCAAAATGGAACTTTTTGGCCAAAATGCAAAACGCTATGTGTGGCGGAAAACTAACACTGCACATCACTCTGAACACACCACCCCCACTGTCAAATATGGTGGTGGCAGCATCATGCTCTGGGGGTGCTTCTCTTCAGCAGGGACAGGGAAGCTGGTCAGAGTTGATGGGAAGATGGATGGAGCCAAATACAGGGCAATCTTGGAAGAAAACCTCTTGGAGTCTGCAAAAGACTTGAGACTGGGGCGGAGGTTCACCTTCCAGTAGGACAACGACCCTAAACATAAAGTAAGGGCAACAATGGAATGGTTTAAAACAAAACATATCCATGTGTTAGAATGGCCCAGTCAAAGTCCAGATCTAAATCCAATCGAGAATCTGTGGCAAGATCTGAAAACTGCTGTTCACAAACGCTGTCCATCCAATCTGACTGAGCTGGAGCTGTTTTGCAAAGAAGAATGGGCAAGGATTTCAGTCTCTAGATGTGCAAAGCTGGTAGAGACATACCCTAAAAGACTGGCAGCTGTAATTGCAGCAAAAGGTGGTTCTACAAAGTATTGACTCAGGGGGCTGAATAATTACGCACACCCCACTTT
>JANRMT010062815.1:39668131-39682880 GCA_026402145.1 Polypterus bichir lapradei
TATATATATGTATATGTGTATGTATGTATGTGTATATATATATATATGTATATATATATATATATATATTACGATAGACAGGCCACCAGCAACAATTTAACACACTACTTCTCCGCTGCGAGGCGCGGGTATTCTGCTAGTATATATTTATAAACAATACTAGTTTTGATGTCTATGAACACCTGTCTTGAAGAAAAGTTACCAATTGTTAACTATTTTCCATCAGTGGTTCTTCATTGCCAGTCTTTATGTCACTCTTCTACTTTGCTTGCTTGCTTGCTTACGGCAGTCTAATGACAAATTAGTTCAAAAGTGCTAATCTGCATAATTATGTAAATTGTATCTGTGCTGCACTTTTTACTTTGGGTAGTACCTGGTGGTTTCTGTAATGTTAAATCATCCTAATAACATTTTGTCTTCCTGTTTCCTTCACTCAGGAGTTGCCTATAGAAGCCAGAGTAGTGAGGGGGTAAGTTCCCTCAGCAGTTCTCCTTCTAACAGTTTGGAGACACAATCCCAGACCCTGTCCAGATCACAGAGCATGGATATTGACAGTATGACTTGTGAAAAAAGGTAATAAACAGCATTACTAATTTTGGCTAGTAATTTGTGTTGTATGAGCAGTACCCTTTCCTTTTCAGAACTACTCTTGTAATGGTGTATTTTATGCTCTTAAGTATTTAATATTGCCTTCTGTAATTAAAAACCTCTTTTGATTAGTGGTGAAAGATTTGTTTGGCATGGCAGAATATTAGTATCTCAGTTTTGGTATTACAACTTGTGAGGCTGTATGCAAGAGAGATCCAGTAGTTCATGAACATGAAGGAACTCATTTCCATGTTTGCATATGGAGGTCAACTCAACAAGCAAAAAAAGTTAATCACAAGTGCATACAATTATTTATTTAGAGTTGAACCAATGACAGGGTCAGTGACAAATTTGAGATCTCAGATTTAATCAGTAATATGGTACTGAGGCAGCACTTCCTTAATTTGTAATCTTAGCATCTTTGCTGCTAGTAATTTATGAGAAGGCAAACTTTGAAAATTTGTGATTTCCAAGGGAAAATGGTAAATGACAATTAACCTGTCTTTATTGACAGTTTATGTCCAGCAAGGAGAATAAAAAATAGGGTAAATATTGTAGAGAGCTCACAAAAATTTACTGTTAGCATTAATTTAGGAATTTAATAATAGCTGAGTACTTCTTGTGGTGATCGCATAAACTGCCCATGATTTGTGGTTATATCCAGGTTTCTTACATTGCTAAAGCCATTAATGTATCTTTACATTTTGTAAATAAAAATCACATAAATTTGTTTTATTTTTGTTTTCCAGTATGTCTCAGGTGGATGTTGACTCAGGAATTGAAAACATGGAAGTTGAAGATAGTGATCGAAGGGAAAAGAGTCTTTCTGACAAGGTATTAAATATAAAGTATTGGTGCTAATTTGTTTATAACGATAGGAACATGTTTTTAGCTTATGTAAATGTGTATATGTATTTAGTATTTATATGATCTTCTACAGGTTTAGGTACCTTGAAAATGTGTTTTTCTGACCTACATCCTACTTCTGTATATTTTTTCTCTTTGTGTTCCATTTAGCCAGTTGGCTATTGTTCAGGAGAAAGTTTTGTATTGAAATGTGTTGAATGACAGGCTTTAAAAACAATGTATTAGAAATCAATTAATGGACTTGCTGCCTGGCCTCCAAGAGATCCAAATTAAACGCCACTGGATTTTTTTTGTTTACAGTTATTGTATGGGTTGGAACATTCTCTATGCTGAATAGTTGGCGATTTGAAAATTTCATTTTTACTGCATTTGTAAATAAAGCAGGATGTTCTCGGCCATTCCTTTGTGATTATAGAATAATATGTTTGGGTTTTTTGGCTCTGTATTAATTGTTTTCATGACACTCCTTTAGTTATGTAAAAAACATATATTGGCTTAATAGCTAATATTACTTAGTAGGTATTATTAGTATTACTTGTTTGTACTGTGTGATTGTTCATCTCTCTGGTGATGATTTATTTATAGGTTAATTTAGGTAGCTAAAGACTGGCTAAAGCCAATCAAAATGTTATATTAGCAAATTAGGTTGAAAACTTATGTCAGTGGTTCTCGAAATGTGATATTCCAAGATAACAGAACAAAGTGAGGTTTAAATCTGATACATCAACCCATTATATATGTACTTATTTATTTATAATAATCAGGGTCTGGCGCCCTGCCCTGGGTTTGTTTCCTGCCTTGTACCCTGTGTTGGCTGGGATTGGCTCCATTAGACCCCCGTAACCCTGTAATTAGGATATAGCGGGGTTGTATAATGGATAGATGAATGGATGGATAATCCGGTTTCTGCACCGATTTATTTCCGTGAATCCGAGAGACAGGCTGCGGGCCGTGGGGAGGGGGCGAAGGGAGCCGGGCGAGGCCATCCTCACTTGTGTGCCAGCCTCTGTTCAAGTACATGTTTAGAACTTTTCTTTCTAGAATTTGCTTGAACAGTTGATTTTGTGACTTCTCTCATCGCTCTAAAAAACATAGTTTGCTTGCAGGAGTGATGTATTCGTGCTAATCAGAGACAGAGCCTGCAGGCTGAGGGGAGTGGGAGTGGGGAGCGAGGAGCCGGGTGGGGCCATCCTCACTCACGCGCCAGCCTCCGTTCGAGTCGATGTACCTTCGACCACATTTTGGAGCATACCTTGCCTCCGCTTAGGTAGCGATACCTGTTTGTTTATTGATTTTTTTAAAATTTGTCCTGTTTCACTGTCCATTAGCTAGTATATAAAGTATCCTAACAAGGATCAAGAGGGATATGGGTTAGTTAATAAGACCACAACAGGGTGAGAATTTTAATAAGAGCAAACAAATTCAGTCAGTACCTGCTTAAATGTTAATTTTGTTTCTGTTAATAAATAAGTTGCTTTCACTATCCTGGTTGTGTTTTTGTAATTTTCTTTATTTTGCACAATGCACCAGTTTGTTTATTAATTGCTCATTTGTATCCAAAAAAAGTAATCAAAATCCTACCTTGCCTCATTTGAACTTTCCCACAGTCTGTTCAATGGAGGATTTTCAGTATTATTTATTTTTTAATATTTTAGTTAAAATACATGTGTTTGGAACATTATGAGTGGACAAATGGATTATGTGGCACTAGTGAATTGGGGATTTTTTTTCATGGACATTTTAAAGCAGTTTGCTGTTTGTTCAGTGTTAGTTCCTATAGATGCGTATTGTGACAAGAACTTTATCTCCTTTCTCCAAAAGAATAAGTGATTAACATTTTTTTTGCCATTAGTACAAACAATATGGGGCAGATAAAAGGTTAAAAAAAGTTCTATTTGTGAGTGACACATTCAGTTTTACGTGGGTAGGAGAATCAATGCATATGTAACCTAGTCAAAATATAATAATGAGAATAGTCTTTTTGTGCCTTTATTGTTAATTATGAAGAGTCTGTACAAATTTCTTTTTTTAATGGAAGAATATCTCAATTACATTAGTCCTAGGGTTTTGTACCATGTTAGCCATTATGAGTTTCCTCGGAAGCTTGCATATTGTAATCTTTTTAGTTAGCCAATAAAAGGTGGTATTTTGCTTGACTTCTCACTCAATTATATTAAAAATTGATATTGTTAAAGAGTATGAAAATAAAAAAAAATTTATATTTTTTTTTTCTTTTTTCCTAGGATTCTTCACCATCAGAGGTTTCAGAGGAACAAGCTTTACACCTTATATGCAAGATATTTAGAGTTTCCTGGAAAGAGAGGGATCGAGATGTTATTTTCCTGCCATCACTTGCTGCTGAGTTTAGACATAATCCAAAAGAAGGTACAGTAATATTTAATTTATGCCTGTTTGTCATAATTCAAACTACTGCCTGATGTGCAGCTAAGGAGGCATCACTGAATGCCTTCTACTAAGTATTTACTCACTACAATTCAAATATTAACTAAATACTAGTGAAATATTTCTCCTGCTTTGTTAAATTTTTAATTTACTGCTATTGGATTATTAAGTATTTTTATATGCATTTGGCAGCATTCTTAAATAATGTTTATTAGCAGAAATTGGTGCTGTGAAATTAGCCAGAAAATAAGGTTTAAATATTCCCAATTACAAATAAAAAGTGTTTGAATATATTTCAAGTATGATTAACAGTTCTGAGAATTAGCCATGTACATTTGTATGTGCTTTTAATAAAACTTGATTGTTATAGTAACAGCCACAAAGCAAGAACTTCAGAAGCAAAAAAAATACAAAAAATCCTAACGGTACTTGGGCAACTGTCATTTAAATACATGTCACAATATGTTTGCAGTGCTGGGTCGCCAGCTGGTGCAAAAGACCCACATAACATTGTCGTAAGCACTTTGTAATTTGTAGAAGAAAAAAAAAAAGTAATAGCAATATAGTGAAAGGTGGTGCCAGCATGTGTGGCTCGTAAGGGTTTAAGCTCCTTTTTGTGTCTACTTTCAGGGCTTGCGGTCCTGACAAGGATCAAAAAGAATATGGGTTAGTTAATAAGTCGCAACGGGGTGAGAATGGCGAGTGAAACAAAAGAGCAGGCAAGAGGCAGGCAAGTCAAAGGCATGCTTATTTTATTATTTTGGATGTGTCCAATATGGAGTGGCAGGATACATTTAATATCATAGCATTCAAAGTAAAAAGCCTTTTGGCACCTGTAAACTCGCCAGAAAAAATGGCTCCTGTGTGGTTTATGGATTTGCCATGGTATTAGTCAGGGTCTGTACAATCTGTCTGCTTCTTTTCTCCTTTACAGATGCAGCAATATTTAAAAAAGGTGACCTGAATATTTCTAATTACTAATTGTTTTAGGCCATATGTGTCAAACTGGCAGCTAAGCAAGACGGAGTGTAGTTGTAGGACACCGCATGTTGGCTTTTTAAAGTGTTGTAATAAAAGGAAAATCAGATTTGTAAGTTAGTTTCCATTTCCTTTAATGAGAACATCTTGGAATTAAAGCAATAGTCATGGATCTCCGGTTTAATGGAGAATAGGAAAGAATCAGATGGAAAATGATACTTTCAGAGCACTAGAAAAGCGTTTAGAAAAACTACTCCAAGTATGCTTGTGGGATTGAAAGAAAAAAAAAAACATTGCAAGGAGATCTAGCTGTACGTTTTACTCATAAAGACCATTCAAAATTATAAAAGGGCTGATCATAGATGTGAATTGCAAAAACAGATCTGCAGAATACTGCAGCTTTACACAGTGCGTCTAGAGTAACTTGATGCTAAAATTAGTGTGGGCAAAGCAAACAACCGTACTTTTACAATTAAATGTCAATTTTGAGTCTTACTCAATTTGAATTATTTTCGAATAGTGACATTCGATCTGACATTCCTACCAAACATAATGGTAGTATTTTTTTTGCACATTGTAAATAAGTGGTCTTATACCCATGTTATCTCAATATGAGAGCAAGCTGTTGTAAAAATAAGTGATTGAAAGGAAAATAGTCCAACTGCATTAGTCTTTTTAAAAACTATGCTATGGATGTTCTTTTTGACAAAATTATTTTCCTGCTTATTGATCATAAGCTGTCTAATTCATCCCTATTTATTAGCCTTTGGACTCACATGAGTGAAAAGGGCAATCCCATTTTTTCCCTACTATATGTGGCCCTCTTGGGCTGGGTCAATAACCTTGCACATGCACGTTTCTTTTGGTTGTGTTCTGCCCAAAACTATTTCAGCAAACCCTTAAAAGAAAGATATTTACTGGTTCTTTGGCATCTGAAGTTCTCAGCCATTTCCCTGGTAGCTTACCCAGTTCTGTCTCAGCTTGGTTCACTCTAGAAGGTTGAGTGAACTGTGAAAATGTATATAAACTGAAATTGTAAGTGCAGTTGAAGCCGTGTTTAATTTATTAAGTCGTGAAGGTTTATGTTAGAGTGCTTCTTCAAGGGCGAAAAAATATGACAGCGCTGCATTATTTTTCTTGGATTGTATTTTAAAGCAGAAATGTATAGGAAAGAAATACAATTCCATTTATTTTTCCTTTACAGTTTACTGTGACTTTAAAGACCTTATAGGGCAGATCCTAATGGAGGTCCTCATGATGTCCACACAGTCAAGAGACGATAACCCTTTCGCCAGTCTGACTGCAACGTCTCAGCCAATTGCAGCACTTGCCAAATCTCCAGATAGACACTTGGTTCTTAACCCTTTATCAAGCCAAGGGTCAAGTCCAGTGTTTTCAAATCCAGGCTTAATTGGGGCAAGTTCTTTATCAAGGCAAGTGCAAATTAATTTCCTATTCATTTAAATGGTTCTATGTGTTTCTTAAATTGATTTACATTAACCTTTTACATGCTTGAGATGTGTAATGCATTGTCTTTGAAAATATTCTTCTCTTAAAATTTAAATTAGCAATGTCTCAATTTCTTTAGTCTGAGTGTTAGACCAGGAATGAAATCGGTATGAAATCAGTACTAAATAGGTGTTTTCAAGAATAACCACATAATAATAATTCCTTTTTTCACCAGTACTTTGGATGGGTAGCTTTATGTCATATTTATTAGTCCTAGAAGTCAAATTTACTTTTTCTTTCTTTTCAGCAGCTTTCGGGGAAAAAATATATAAATACTTATTTTTTTTGGTGGTGGTGTGGTAGGAATCTGTGCATTCCTATACAGTGGTTTTCATATATGATTAAACTTTAGCCTCGCAACTTTGACTAGAAGGCTTCTGGTAATTTGTTTTAGACATGTCACATTTCTTAACATATTTACAAATTAAGGAGGTTTCATCAGTAGATAACTTTACAGTCTCTCCTTTATCCATGGTTTTCTCCCTATCTGCACACTCCATTCATTTGTAAAATTTGATTTTAATTATACATTTTTTTCCAAGATTCTGGACAGCTGCCATAACCTGATTATTTTAATAGAGGGAAAATAGAAAATGTGAAAAAAATTAAGTAAAAAAAGTTAAAATCAAGCAAAAGTAGCAAAGCTCAAGACAATAGTCTCATTTGAATAAAGATTCCTCAAGCTTCAAGTTAATATTCTTGGATGAAACCATAGAAAAAGATGTAGATTTATGCTGATAATTCATTTTGTAGCAGATACTATTCCTCAGAGCACTAATATGAAATTAAATATCTATTATATAAAAAAAAACTTGGGACGAAACTTTGATGTGATCCTTTGAAGAGAGACACTTCGAGAGAGAGACTTTCACGTCCCGCGACACAGTCAAGTCACGTCACACTTTCACGTCCCATGATGCACGCATACTGACCTCCCACGTCAGACTGATTTGAAGAGAGACAGAGAGACATTTGAAGTGAGACAGAGAGACACTTTCACATCCCACGACACACAACAAAGAGCAGCTTAAAAAAATAAGTTAAAGATGACACGTCCACGACCAAGTGTAGCAGAAAGAGCGGCGCAACAAAAAAACACAAAAGCGATGGAGAGAACAGAATGCAAATTTGGAAAAAAAGGAATGTAAGCAAAGACTTGGCAAAGAAGAAAGATCTGCGCGTTGAAATGCTGAAACAGTTGGTGGTGATAGTGCAGAAAATGAAAGCATCAATTTACTATATCCTACAGAATATCTACAAACGTTAACACCGTCCGGTCTCCCACCGGCCAAATTGCTGTTGACAGAGGAACGTATCGTGATGTTATTGCATAATTTATGTATGAGTGATGGGCTATGCAATTGGACAAGATTAATTGTTTTGAAAATTGGTAGAACAATTCTAATGTAAAAATTTAACAGGTGACAAGAAAGGTAATGTAGTACATATTCTGCGAATAACATTAGACACAAAAGGAGATGTTGATATGCCATTCGTATTAAAACACTTACAGTTTCCTGTCAGAATAGCTTTTGCAATGACAATTAACAAATCCCAAGGACAAACATTCGAAAAAGTCTATTTATTAGAGAGAAAGAAACAATATTCACTCATGGCCAGTTATACATTGCATTAATGTGATGTAAGACCAAACAAGGAATCAAAATTCAGTGCAATCTTGAAGAAAATTGTTTCTACTGTTATTGTTTATACTGAAGTTTTTAAGTAAAAGTGAACATAATACATATGTAACAATTAACAAGAAAAAATGAATCTCTTTAAAATGTATTTCGGGTTAACCAAAACCGGGGGTTGGCAAGCGAAGTGAGCAGGGAGCGTTGCCCCCTAGTTAAAATAAAAATACTTTTTTGTAGTGGTTGCATATTATTGAATGTCTATTGCATGAGTTGTTACTTTCAGTCTAGCTATGACTAAGTGCCTTGTTGAATCTTGTATCTTTTGTGTAATATTTGATCAAAGTCTTGAAAGCCTTTATTTTCTTCCCCCTCTCCCAGTGTTAGGATATAGCGGTTTGGACAGTGACTGACTGAGATTTCAGTATTTTACCCACAGGACTCCAAAACAATTAGAGTGAAAATGAAAAAAGTAAAAACATTACAATTTTATGATCTAATTACTAATTTTATTGTTTGGACAAGCTAAGTTGGAAATACAGAAGAATAATAAATAGTTGCTTACTTGTAGATGATCTTGGTATATTGTATATTTTAGTTTCTAGAGGAATAATGCATATTCTTGTGGTCTGGATGAAAATGATTCTTTTCTTGAGTTTTTATGGACTAAAGTCATTCTGAATTGGTAGCAGTTAATTCCCTTCGGATGGCTTTGTAAATCATCTACCAAATCACAGTTCAGTTTGAGGCAGGAGAATCGCCAATACAAAGTATTAGTAGCAATCTTTTTTTTTTTTTTAAAAAATCTTAAAACAATCTGAAATCATCGGACTGTCCTAGTCTTATCCTACATTGGGAGCTCAATTGGGTACAAGCCAAGTTGAAATGTATTTTTGTTGGCCTGGTTAGTGTTTTTTCCACTTCTTTCTCTCAGCCAGTGCAATCTTTTGCAGCTATCTTGGATTACCACTTATACAATCATCAGGCTCAGGTTATAGTGTAAAGTACCTTTTTATTTCAGGAGAATTTCATCCAGGTCCAACATAATATGAAAGCTTCAGGAGTGATATTTGTTTGCCACTCAGGTGGGCCGAGTAAAAAGTAAGCTTATGACATTTTTGTGGTAGTTTTGAAAAATAGGTGATAGCAATATATAAACAAACATCTTGTAGATCATTGGTGGCTAAACATTGTTTCTAAATATTTGAGGTATGCTGAAACATTGCGATAGTAGATTGATGAATAGCTCCACCTCGTACATTTAAGCATGCATGGATAATTAACTAATATCAACATATTTTAACATTCTTTGTTTTTGCAGCTCTTAGCTGTCAATTGGAGTTGGAGGTAGTATGTCCGTATTCATTACACTTAAGAAGCACTCTTGTATATTTTGTGAAGATTGTGTTTATACTATGTTGGTTATATAACTTGATGGTAGTTGATTTAAGTTTTGACAGAAAAAAATAATCATTTTGGCAGAATAACCATTAATAAGTTTGATATTTTGCTACCTCCACCTACTTATACTTCCTTCTATAATCAAATATATTGCTAGCTGCCTCATTATTATGTATTTGAAAGCCAAAATTGATGCTTCTGATACTAAACCTATTTGTGGTACTGTATATATGGTTTATATACAGTGCATTTAAAACAAAAACATCTGTACCAAGTTAACAATGCTGTAAACCCCACAATTGATGACCCCTTAGGCAGACCTTAATCTGGATAGATGCCATTTGATATGAAACCAACATCAAAAACAATGAAGTTCTTTGGTTTGCTAATGCAAAACACAGACCTTAATTCCACTGAATAAGTTGGAGGGGAAGAGAGGAACTCATTCTAACCTTATGTAGCTTAAGTATACTTGCAGGTCAGAAATTAATTAAAGATTAAAAAAAAAAAGCCTGATATACAAATCTTATACAGGCATACACAAGATAACTGTCTGAAGTACGCAAAAAGATATTGCCTAGTATGTTGTTTGACTCAGTAACATAACATTGTTAATTCTGTTACTAATACTACAAAGTGGTCGAGTACCAGTCCATATTATTGGTAATTTTTTGAAAGACAGAGCTGGCTTAATTTTCATAATATTTAAATACTCTATCTCATTGAGGTTTGGTTCCTACACTATACTCTGTGTTGCAGGGATAGGCTTTAGCCAAGATAGAAAAACTGAATTATGGATTAATATTTTATCATATCATTTGTTTAATTAAATAAACATCCACCCATAATTCACATCCTTTTTTGCCAAAGAAAAGTTGTAAGGTTTGCTCCTTCACTAAGGAACATAAATGTCTTTGTAAATCTTTTTTTTTCCCCCCAATGTCATTTATTGCGATAAATAGAAAATGGGAAATAGCACTCTAAATAAAAGCCCTTTTATGTAGTGTATGCATCAATATCTCAAAGCCGTTGCCTTTAATGTCTCTGAAAATGTACAGATTAGCAGTATTTTCTAATCCTGCAACAATAAGATCCATTTTTGAAGATAAAGAACTTTTAATAATTAAAGTTTTTCTTTTTATTTGGAATTGAAAAGTTTTCTGTACTTTTTTAATGCCTTGAATCTTGGTGAGCCTTGGAATTGAAACATTTCTTTCAATATCAAAGAAATAAGAATAGTATAGTTTATTCTTTGATAGTCTGAGAAATTATGTACTTTCATTTTATTTGTAAATTTGTTTTTCCACTGATGTCATAGAGTTACAACTGCATGTATATGTATGTCTTGAGTACAAAATGTGTGTGGTAATTTGCATTGGACATAGGGTTATATAGCAAGTGTGCAACTTTTTTTTTTTTTTTTTTTTTTGATTTGTTTTGTTTTTTAATTTAAGGCCATGTCAAATTATGCGACTTTCCCAGCAAATTTCAGTCACAGATTTCATTTACATAATCTTGGTGAGATGGAGGAGGTTGCAGTATTCTCATTTGATTGCCAGTCTTGTCGACTACTCGGACGTAAATAGTAACACAGTCCAACCAGCCTGTCACTAGCCCTAACAAAATCAAATATGCTTGATTTTGTCCTAAGTTTTAGGTGTGGGTTTGTCTGCTTGTCAGAGCTAACAAAAAATGAGCACTCCCCTGGAAGTACAATGCAAAGTATGAGAAATAAGGATTTTTTAGACATGACAAAACGAAGACAGGCTCATCTCTCAGATGTTGCTTTTCTTACTTACTACATCAGAATGGAAAAAAGAAAAAAAAACTGTTAAGGATGCAGCTGATTTTGCCATAACTGTAAAGCCTTTGCACAGCTACCAGCTCCATCAGGCAGCATTTTGTTAGCTGTCAGGAAATGGGTAAGCTCACAATACTGAGGAAGTGTGAAACCATGCTGGAAAGTCATTTTGCAGTCTTCAGATTTGACATTCCTTGAAATATGATCATCAAGTTTAACATCCTCTTGGACTATAAATCGTGTAATGTGAAATCAGGTTAAACTATACACACATTAAGATTTTATCATTTATTACATTTACATGTAATTGACCTTTCATGAATGGATCAGATGGCTAATATATTATCTTTAAATAGTTATAGTAATTTTAAGAATTCTTTAGTTTACAGTATCTTGCTGGAAGAGATTTTTTGCTAGAAGTAGATCTCAGAATTTCTAGTTAGATGTAAATTTCCCCTTACTAGTGTTTTGCTTGTACTTAATTGTTTTAAAATGAGGAAATTTAAAACTGAGAATTGACTATGAACAAATAATTGTAACAAGGAAGAAATAGAATGGGTAGTTTTCGTGCAGAGCTTCTTTCTGTTATCACTTGAACTGTAGCCTTTCACTGATATATCAGGCAAAACACTCATTTTATATTGTGGTTAGTTTTTTGCACATAGCGTGTATTTTAACATGTTTTTTTGACATTTGGTTTATAAAAATCTGTTTAATGATATTTTAAAAAACTGCTTTGTTTTTTTACTTCCATAAACATTTGGAAGCATAAATGCACTGAAACTTTCTTTCTTTCTGAATTGTTTGGTTACTTATTTTCAAATGCATTAAAACCTTCAATATCATTAGATCACAAATCTTTTGTATTTCATTGATTGATATACAGTAGATCTTTCAGGCATTGTAGCTAGATTTTCAATTAGTGTTGGCTAATTTTATAACTTTAATTCCATTACCAGTTGGTATGCATTAATGAAATGTAATTGTGACTTAAATATTTAAATTTTCTATTTTAGAAATCGGTAAGCTACTTTTGCATGCTTATATACAATAATTTTGTTCTGAATGTTTTCTTGTTCTGGAATATTCTTCTAGTCTGTATGGGACTAGTCCAGTTCTGCCATCTGTTAGCTCTTCAGTGGTGACATCTCTTCCATTACCACCACCGGCATCACCACCATTTCAGCTTTCCCACTCATCTGCCTCTAGACCTACTTTGCTATCCAGTCCAACTTCTTCTCGTTCCTTTCCTTGGGGTTCTTCATCACCAATGCCAATTTCACCAAGATATCGACCCTACTCAGTCAGCTATCCATGGAGTACCACTTCCAGCCCAAGATCCTCTTCTGCAACTAGTTCTGCTGCTGTGGCCTCCTCACCTGGACTACACATCTCACAGAATTCCCAAGGCATGGTATCAAGTCCACAGACCTTTCCAGCAGTCTTTCACAGTCCACAGCAATCTGGTGGTGTGTCCCCCTTGCTTATTCCAGAGTCACCCAGTACAGCTGTTCAACAGTTACCTGTCTCAAACAGGATACCTACTAGGTATTTTGGCACTGGTGTGTGTTATGTTAACATCATTAAATACAAAGCATGTATCCTTGCTTACTAATAAAGCTTTAACAGAGTGGTATGGCTCTGGTTTCACATGCGCTTTCTGTATGGCCTGTTAGCAGATCAATTTATTGGTGTATGTTTCTAAATAACCATGTATTTATGTGTGCTTTTTTTGTTTGAAATAGATAGAAAAGGAATATTTTCTAGAAATTAGGTTAACTGCACTTTGTACTTAATCATTTGTGTATTTATATGGTTTAATTTTATTTGTTGGTGATATTGTAATTTTTGATATATTGTGTCTTTTGATATATTGTCATGTCACATTGTTTCCCTTTTACATTTGGACACATCTGACATAGGCACATCAAAAATTGTATTAAAAAAACAGCTATAACTGAACAGAATCTGAGGTAGTAGCAATACTTTTTTGCCACTTTTGAAACAAAAAAAAAACCCATTTTGCTCACATTTGACTCGGGTGCATCTCAAAGTGCATAAAAATAAAAAAGTGCACAGTATTAGCAATAACATTTGTTTCCCTTTTGAAGTATGAGATCCTCCCCCAATTTAAAGGGGTTTTCATGACAGGCAAGGGCTTCTTTTCATAGAACTTAAACTGTTTCATTCACACAGTTTTAATCACTCATATGACAGAGGTTAAATTTGAGTTCCACAACAACGCCATTTTTCCACTGAAAAAAACCTACCTGAGTAAGTGTTTTAAGAGCAAAGTATGAAAGTGGATTAGTACATTTATTTTAAAATGTCTTTGTACAGAGTTCTTTGGTGTCAAGTAATGAATCATTAATTATAATTATTACTGTTATTATTTTTACTAAATCATTTTCCATATTTGTTTCTTGTTGAGCTCCCATTGAAAACGTAATTGGTAATAGAACATATTGTGCGCAGACCAAAACAATTGAAGTAACAACTAACGAAGTGGCATTTTTGGATACCATTTTAACAAAGTGTACTGTCCGCCATCAATCACAGAGCAGCCCAGTAAAGCGACAGTAATACACCTGCAACCTTAAAACGCAGACTTCATCACATTGCTGTGTATGATGAAACAGCGGGCAGGTGACTGCTTGTACATGTTTACTGCCCGACAGACCAGCATTTTGCATGGTGTATGCGTTAAATCAAGAGAGAAACGGCATGCAAGGATACGCAAGCGCAAGTAGATCGGTGATGATCACACCTTAGTGTGCCTGTGCGAAATCAGAAGGAATAACTGAATTCCATGGAACAAAGATATCTTCATAACAGGGGACTTATATGATGGGCAGAGGAATTTCAAGTGTTTTGCATACCTACCTTTTGTTTTGATGACTGGTTTCGTTATATTCAACCCTTCGTTCGTTTTCCTGGCACAACCATAAATTTCTCATTGAAATTCATGGCCGTCCCCTCAGCAGCGGTATACACTTACAGTACAATTATTTTCCCACATGTGTCTCCACCTCTGACGTTCTTTTTCCTGCAACTCCCTCACAGCCAGTGTGGGGTATAAACCAGCCTTTACGCGGCTCGGGGATATGCAAGGGGAGCCCGTACCGACACATATGTTAACGGCACATATGCTCAGTAATTAAAAAAAGGCCTTTTGCATCTTTTACAATATTACAGTTTAAAGTATCAATGATATTATTTGCCACTGGTGAACTAAGTAGAAATAATAATCACCAAACCTATTTTTGGTTGCATTTGCGATCATTTTAGTTCTGGTCTGGAGCCCTGGAGGAACCATGGGCTGGGCCACTCGGAGGTTGCTTCTGGGCTGAATGTCTCCCTCGGGCTGCCATTTGAATAGGCCTCGTCTATCGATTTAGTATATACTGAAATGCTTTAATTTACTGGAAAGCTTTTCTTTCATCAGCAATTTGAAGACACATTTCAAACTATGACAGGCTTGAGTTTTCATTTATTGATAATGTTTCAGAGTTAAAATTAAGTAATTTAGAAAAAAAAAACTAGTAAAAGTTAAATGCTAAATATATAT
>JANRMT010062815.1:39683280-39760457 GCA_026402145.1 Polypterus bichir lapradei
AGCCACCCTTTGCTCTGATTACTGCTTTGCACACTCTTGGCATTCTCTCGATGAGCTTCAACAGGTAGTCACCTGAAATGGTTTTCAATTCACAGGTGTGCCTTATCAGGGTTATTTAGTGGAATTTCTTGCTTTATCAATGGGGTTGGGACCAGCAGTTGTGTTGTGCAGAAGTCAGGTTAGTTGGACGATCATTTATTTTTCAACAGGACAATGACCCCAAACACACCTCCAGGCTGTGTAAGGGCTATTTGACCAAGAAGGAGAGTGATGGAGTGCTGTAAATGGTCATGAAAATAAAGAAAACACATTGAATGAGGAGGTGTGTCCAAACTTTTGAATTGTACTGTATGTATATATATGTGTGTGTGTGTGTGTGTATGTATGTGTATGTATGTATATATAGATATATATATATATATATAGATAGATATATAGATAGATAGATATATAGATAGATATAGATATATAGATAGATAGATATAGATATATATATAGAGATATATATATAGAGATATATATATAGATAGAGATATAGATAGAGAGATATATAGAGATATAGATAGAGAGATAGAGAGATATATATAGATATAGATAGAGAGATAGATAGATATAGAGATATAGATATCTATACAGGGTGGGCCATATATTTCCATACATTGGAAAAAGTAAACTTTGGTTTTTTTTTTCTGAAAAAACATTTTTATTTATACAATATGCTCTACATGACTGCCATTGTTTTGAAAACACATTTCAATCCTGACCCCGCCATCAGTATGATTTCAATTCGTTGCTCTTTATTAAACACATTTTTTAGGGTATCTGAAACATACAGTAAATCATCTTAGGGAACGTATCACCAACACCATTACAAGCGTAACTCCAGCTGTGCTAATATGTGTTCATCAGCAGTGGCAGACACGTATTGAAATGTGTTTTCAAAGCAATGGCAGTCATGTAGAGCATATTATATAAATTAAAAATGGTTTTTCAAAAAAAAAAAAAAAAAGTTTATTTTTCCTATGTATAGAAACTTATGGCCCACCCTTGTATATCTATATAATAGAAAGTTCATTTGTATTGCATTCAGACAAGCAGAAGTCTAGAAACATGTTATGAGATATCAGATCATGTGGTATAACGAAAGTGTGTGTTTTTAATAAATCAAGTTGTATAATAAAGGTAACTGAGATATAAGTATAAAATCAAACAAAAAGAAAAAATTGAAAGCTTTTGCAGCTCATAACAAATTTCTAAAGACTCTACCTGCACTGTTTTTTTTTTTTTTTTTTTTTTTTTTTTTCTTTTTCTAATTATTACAGTCTTAATTTCCTTGTTTCCTTAATTTAGTAGCATAGTTCCTGGCACAGTTTAAGATTTTCTTGTTTTTATTTTCATTTGTATATTTTATATTCCATTCTCTTTCACCCTATTCATTTCACCATCTATGTCTCTGCCTTTTCCTGCTTTATAGTATTTACGACAGCTCCCTCTCATTTCTCCTCTTTGCCCTGTCTGATGTTTCTGAAGACAGCAGTGATGAGGAGACAGAGGAAGAAGACTTTTCTAGGATCCAGTTTGGGTCCAGGTACCTGTGTTCATTCAGTGTTCAATAACTGGCATGCACAGAAGCTAACCACTCTCACAAATGCTACCCAGCTTATATGAAAACACAGCTAACTGCTTTTTACTTGCTTGCTTTTCCATTTTTAAATCTTTAGAAATCTTGAAATTTTGGAAAATACCATAGTGTGTTCGTGTAACCAGATTGTTGTGTGTTGTGGAGCTTGTTCTTGTCTTTTTCTTGTTTTCTGTGATAGTATGGCTTAATATAAGGACATGGTGGCACTCTATGCTGCCAAAGTACCTACACAACAGATTTTAGGAAGACACTGAATTGACATTCTCTAGGGATTGGTATGGTGTGTTGTACAGGTAGATCTATTTATGCATGCAGTATATAGGTTACCAAGACTATGAAGAAGTAAACTTTGAGGACTCTACACATCCAAGTAAGAGGTGGCACAAAATAGAGACGGAATGAATGCTTGTCAATGTCTTTGCCTTCAGTCTCAGGCTGAAATAGCAGCTTTTGGCTTTCCTTTGCTATTTGTTTATGAAACTATCTGTTAAAAGACATGAACTTTTAATTTAGAGAGGAGTGTCTTTCTGTAATAATAATGCAAATTGGATCTGACAACATGAACACAGGGCTTTAACAATATTATGGAATTTTGGTTACTTTGAGCATCTACCTCAGAAATTTTTATTTTGTATTTTTTAATGTGGCCAGTTCTATAAGGTACTAATTGGTTAGTGTGTTTAGAAGTCTCTTTTATACAGTAGCTCTGTGTGTGTATTTTTCTTTTCTATCCCTCTGCTTTTTTCTTGGTAGTGTTAATATATTATAAAATTAACAATGCTAAAATAGGCTTTGATCGCTGTTAAAAAAAAAAAAATATATATATATATATTTGATTTGGTATATTGACTAGTCTCAAAACCAGATTCATGCAACTGCTTTTTTTAAAGCTTTACATTAATTTAGCCATTTGTGCTTATTTATGCAATGGTACTTGAGGAAGCAAACGTGAGCATGGATTTTTTATAAACTGAGAGCTTCCAGGCAAATTTTAGGAGAGAGGGATGGCCAAAATATTGTCTCTTGCATTAAGGAAAGCAGAGTAAGAAACTGAGAATAGGAAGTCATACATATATACATATATAAAATATATATACAGTATCTTTGGTAGATATTAAGATAGGCTTCTTTAATGAGTTCAGAACTTTTCATGTTGTCCTTTAATTAAAAGACACACTGCTTGTCTGAGTGTGGACAGTGAGCAAGCTTGCGTTTAGTACAGCAGCTCATATATTTTACATAAAAAAGGATAAAAAAGAATTTGTCTTTTCTGCTCAGTAAACAATAGCCTTATTAGCTTAACAGCCATATTTTTCGATATTACTTGCATACTTGTTAAGCATGTTAGTCTTGTTTTCCTCTTGATTTACATCTTGTGATCATTTTATTAGAACTGTGGCTTATAGTCAGCATTTTATTCTCTTAAATGCCATGTGTATTATGTATATTTTATGCATGTTTTAGTAGTTTATAAAACTATGTTTGTAAGTTTTTACATTGTTTTATTATCACTGAAAACAGATAGGTAACATATGTGGTTTGCAATTTAATTATAAAAATACCAAAATCAACACTTCAATATACAGTAGAATATAAGGCTTCTGGTTATATAGGAGCTTATAAAACAAAAATGAAAAGGATAAAGGAAAAAAAGGTAATTGGAATTGGCTAATATTAGTCACATGAATTCAGTGAAAAATTGGGGAAATTCTTCCTTTTTTTATTATTTGGCTGTTTTCTTTATGCCTGACTGACCCAAAAGGCACATTTATCCTTTATAAAGAAGAACGAGTAGTGCATTTGTCATCACCCAGATTAATAAATGTATTAGTGCTTGAGGCCAGTATTATCACTGTCTGTAATTCCTGTAAACAATTATGTATTATGGTTACTGTTGCAAAACACACATCAGGTTCTGATTGTATATCTTCTGTAAACTGTGCTTTTTTCTTTTTGTTTCTTTGTCTGGCATTCATCTTTACAATGACTCAGCGGATTGTGCGAGAGATTTTGTGGCCTCATTTGTGATGGGGCTAAAGAAACACACACATCTCAACTGTGTTTTTTGTTCATTAACATAAAACTCTTCCTATTCTGTAAATACCTTTTTTTATATTGATATAGACATATCTGCATTTTTTTTTGTTTTTGCACAGTATATGTGGCGATAATATTCACACATGACACTGTTTTGTGTTATTATGAATAAAAAATTGTATGAAGCATTTGGATCTAAGTGGTTGCCTGGAGACCATGGCACAGTACCTACTGTAAATATTTTTCATTGGCACTGCTGTCTTAATGTTTTGTGAGAGAAATGGTTTAAGTAATTTTTCACAATGTGTACTGTTTGAAATACTGTACCAGGTACAAAAAAAATCCTATCTTACATTGTAAGAACAAGAATATTTCTATTTTTATAAATTTTGTATGTTGTTTCTCTATCAATTCTGATAATGTAAATAGACTATCCACTTTATTCCTGACTTTTGGCATACTCTGGGTGATTCTGCATTATTTTATGAACTGATTGAATGAAATGCATATGGTATCTGTGAGATATATATTCATTCCATTCTCTTATATAAAACCTCTGTGACAATACATGTTTCTGAGGTTTTAATTTTTCAGTCAGGAATGGTATGAACAATATAAATAAAGACATTTAGTTAAGAATATTTTATATATAAAGGAAGGCTTCATTACGAATAAGGTTATTTACATCTAGCTTGCTGTACTTAAGTTTATTGCCTCATATGCACACTGCTATCAAGATACTGCAGTAACTCTACTTTCTGTACTGTTGATGTTGAAAGATACTTCATTTTCTTCTCACTGTAATGCGGAGTGGCACCCACAATTGTTAATGAGGTTTTAACTGTGAAGTCATTTTAAAATAAACAAAAATGACAAAAATAGTAGGAAAAGCATGTATAATTGCTAGCAGCACTCAACTGATGGATTCCCCAAGCCCTTTTTTGGCAGTGTTACAAGAGCCTTACGACTGCAAAGCAAGCGTAGTTCAATGAAAACAGCACCACTGCTCGCATGTTAAACCCCCTCTTACTATACAGAAGGAGGGTTAGCTCTTTGGCATACTCATCATGGTCAAAATGGCATTAGCATAATAAGTTACACTCTGCTAATTACTGTGGTTTTCATTTTACGTGCATTTTGTATGCCATTGTCTTCATTTTGAAGTTCAAATTTAGTGTCAAGTTTAGAGTTGTAGGTAGTTGTAATGTCAGCATACTTGACATTACAAGTATGTAATGTCAAGTAGTCACAAATATGGCAGTGAAGAAACAGTGAAACTGTCTATTTCCTTTACCTCAACAGCCATTTGTCACAGAAGGGCATCCATTAAAAATAACTTTAGCAGTACCAGCATACTCTTGGAAAAATTCTGATGTTCGGTCTTTAAGTTTCATGGCCCCAATGCTATTTATTTCAATACTCTCCTGTATGCCAGCAACATTTCTGTACCTTAACTTGCTACTTTTACTTTGAGAACTGATGAAATATTGTAACACTCCTGATGAATATTCTGTTAAGTGGTTGTGGTATTTTTAAACAGTCTTCAATCATTATTAATGCTATGATGACCAAAATCAAAATGTTAATTCTCTACAGCCTCCCCCAACACATTCCATACAAATGCTTGACTGGTGTCTTAACTGTGTTGTCTAGTATTCAAAGATATCCTCAATGATATCTCTCTATTGTATAAAAAAAAAAAAATCCCGGGATGAGACATGGCTTTTTCAGAGAAATACTTTCAAGTCCGGTGAGACAAGACTTTCTGCCAAGAGATGTAACCATGCTCGGGGCCAGGATTAAAAGAAAAAGAGTACATGACAACGTAGAATGTCGTGAAGAGGTCCCAAAACATTGCCGCAATACACAGAGCAGGTTAGAGATAATGACAGTACTAAAATTTGAAAGTCTCAAAAAAATGATAGTAAAGATCACATTAGCGCAAACAAAGTGAAATTATTACTTGGTGAAATAACGGAACAGCGAAAAAAGATTGAATATATTGTTCAGATTTAAATTTAAAGTCGGAAACTTGTAGATCGTCTAATTCATGTTGCCATCAGGGAAGTAGTGTTTTTTTCCCCAGTGAGGAGGTGTATCCGCCAGAATAAAAAAATGTGTTGTTTGGTGAGAGTGAAATCCACATACGCGAGCGGCAGAGAAGTGAAGTGCAGGCTGAGGGGTTGGCGAGCAAAGTGAGCAGGGGGCAAAGCCCCCTAGTCCTTTTTTACAAAAATAAAAAAAATCCTATTCAGTGGTTGCTGTTAGCAAGCCTTAACTGATACATGTTTCTGTATGTGCCACATAAAACAGGCTGATTTCAGACCCAACTCACAATCTGAGAGCTTGATGCAAAATTAGCTAAATAGACCCACCAATTCCAACTCTTACAAATTAGTGTTTCAAGGATCAGGTTCCATAGCTATCTAAGAATTCCCAAGTAGATTTGATATACATTATCCTTTCTTGTATACAATGGAGGCATGATCCTACGATTATAGTAAGATTTTTTTTACAGTAAAATTTTTCTATTAGTTGGAACGTTGGTGTATTTCATACAGCAATGAAAAATGGTTAAATTAGAAATCAATGTCTAATGTATGTATTACATAAATGTCAACAAGTTGGAATTTTATTAACAAAACTTTTACAGGGTGAATTTGTGAAGTGGGGCCAAAGTTAATTTTGCTGTGTCACAGAGTCAGCATCTTGGGTATTACTGTCTTTGTGAAGTTTACATGTTCTCCCTGGGTCTGCAAGGATAATGTTAATAGGCAGGGTTGAATGTTTGAATTAGCATGACACAAAACTAATATTTAAATTCTCTGAAAAAGAGGGTACCTATATTAATGTTGATAATATATTTTGAAGCGCTGCTAAAAATATTGATCAAATTTTTATGTATTCAGTGTTTTAGATTTAGATCTTGGAGAAGAGAACTTATTAATGAGTCTAAAGTAATGATTTTTTTGCAGTTTCTTTCGGAAAATAATTGATTCCAGCCCAATGACAACTTTGTGTTAGATCTTTTCTTTGAAAGGAAATGGAATTCTTTAGCACATGCAACATTTTTGCCACTTTAACTAGGCTGCTATATAGCCTTTAATTCATGCTTGTAAAGTACCATCACACATTCTTCTTCCAGATCATTCATCAAGGTAGAATATCATTACTACCATCTGTTTTATGGTTGTCATACAAAGCAGCAGCATGTAATGAAAAATGTTTGCACGAAAGGAAGGTGACTCACTGTGCCAGAAAATGATGGTGCAGTTAATTCAGTATTAAATAAATAGATGGATCTTCTGTCTCCCAGGTGTATAACTCAAGCATCTGCACAAATAATTTTGTTTTGACTAATTTTGAGAACTTCTTTTTGTTAGCCTCAGTGTGACAGGAGGGATTGCAGCATCAGAGTCCAGCAGTGACCGTTTCACCATTGAACCTTGTAAAGAGACTGAGATGTTAAACTACCTCATAGAGCGCTTTGAGAGTGTTGGAATAGAGGAGAGGAAAGCGCCAAAGGTGGGCATAAGTGCTATCTGTTATGTGTTTTTTTTTTTTTTACTTTATAATTTCCTATTGAGTATTTTCATAATTCTCCCTTTCCACTGACCCTTTCAATGAAAAATGTGAACAGAGGTTAAAAATATTGACTCCCATCCCATGTAGTTTACTGGATTCTTAAGAATAAACAAAGGAGAAAAAAGAGCACTGGCTGTCGTAGATATAGTAAAACCAGGAGAAATAGTCTGTTTGTCTAGTGATAATACTAATGATGTTTCTTATGAATGTACTGGCATGATTAAAATTATGTGGCTTAGGTATCCCAAATGGAACTGAAACTAGGGCAGTGAGATGAAGGAAATCTTGTTCACCTTGCAAATCTTTTTTACGGTGGTGTCTTTTACTTTAAAAAGCAGTTTAGAAAATTCAAGGACTACTGGGGGAAAAACATTGTCAAAAAATGTCTAGATCATTATAGGATATTTTCATCTTGATCATCTATGGCCTATGATCTCATAATCTGCTATACTATTCTAGACTTGATGAAGATTGTCTTTTTAATGGGTTGAGCAAGACAGAACAGACTTCTCATTCTCCAGCAGTAGTTTTCAATTTTTCTGCCTGTTTGTTGGATATTATAAAAGGCTAATAGGATGGCCATGAAATATAATCCCTCTAGTTGGTATAAGGTTTTCTCCCAGCTGGGTTTCTCTAGCACACTCCCTCTGGGGACGACCAGCTTAATCCTAAGCAGATGTCCAAAACTATTGCCTTTATCAAATTTCAAATGTTGAAATAAAATTCTAAACAGTAATTTCAATTTATGAAGTAATTCTTTGCTATGTTTATGTTAAAAAATTGTTGTACGAGTTTAATAATGTTTACTTTTAAGAGAAAAAATAAATGTGACTGCTGGAGGACCATTATTATTAATGGACTATAGAGTATAGGCTTTATTAATATGAGTGTTATGTGTTTGTTTCCAGATGTGCAGCCAGCCCTTTGTCAGCCAACTAATGAGTAACATTCGTTCCCAATGTATTTCTCATGCTGCTTTGGTGTTACAGGGTGCACTTACACAGCCAAGGTTAGTAAAGCAGGTATTGATTTTAAAATGTCAACATATTTTAAGTCCTTTTGAGTGAAACTGGCTATAAAAAGCAGAAATTTGTTTCAATTTTATATAGAGTATTTAGTAATGCAAATTGCATGTATTTGCAGATCAAAATATTGTATGTCATAAGAAGAAGAATCTTAATCAGTAGGTATCAGATGGCACTCTTAATTGTTTATCCTTGATAGATCTCAACTACAGCAGTCTCTGCTGGTCCCATACATGCTATGCCGGAATCTGCCATATGGATTTATTCAAGAACTGATACGAATGACTCACCAAGATGAGGATTCTTTCAGACAGGTAGGACGATGAAATGATGAAAAAGTTAATTTTTCCTTTACCTATTATGCTGAGCTTTCCTTTTTTTTAATAACATCTTTTTACATTTTTGTAATATTTGTTTTGCAGATATTTGTACCAATACTTCAGGGTTTGGAACTGGCAGTCACAGAATGTTCTTTTGACAGTGATAATTTCAAATATCCTTTAATGGTAAGAAAAAAAATCATTACATATTTAATCCAGACCTCCATATAAATATTGTAGTGGTCCTTCCAATCATATAATGGAGTCATTAAACCTCAAATGAATCCACCTTTCATATTTATTATTTTCAGATATAATCTCTTGTTTCAGTCTGAGAAGTGACATCAGATTACTTTTAAATCGTAATTCATTGAAACGTACAATGGAGCTTGTAAGTTTTGAGGTGTTTGATCCATGTATGTGGTAAGCTGCTGATGTTCCGGTGTCTGGTTTGAAGTCGTTTGTAGTTATTTGAAAGAATAGTTCAGCGATGAATTTCACTGGGTTTGAGCTTTCACGGTTTTCAGGGAGACATTCATTTCTGATATTATTTCTTCTATATCCATCTTCCAGCACAGTTAGTCTGTCTTCAAGCACTTTGAATTTAGATTTAGTAGCCATTGCTTTTTCATCAGCAGCGGAAGCCAGTTGTTCAACTGTTTCAATACGAGTCGTGAACATTTGTTTAATGTCTTCAAGCTGAGCATCAAGTGCTCTAAATTTATTTTCAAACTTACTCGCATTTTCCTGTGTTTTTTTTTCTTCTCTAGCATATCCTTTCAAGGTTGCCTTGCGTTACTTAAACGTTTCTCCAAGTTTTTAATATCCTGAAACAGCTTCTCATTTGTCATGTTTGTCCATTATATCTTTCCTTATATCCTTTGTGATCTTCCTTGTTTTGCTCTTTATGTCATTTATGGTAGTAGTTGTGGTAGTTATTGTAGTGATCATTGCGGCGTAAGTTCGTTTCGGTTTTCTCCGAGCTCCGAGGGTGTAGTAGCAAGCCAAGTAGGAGTCCGTGCCATTGGCTCACAGTGGGTAGTTGACAACATGAAAGCGTAGGCAATTTTCAGTTTCAATGAACCCTCTGGAGTCTATGAGGTTTCCTGGCTTGACTCAGTTGCACTTTTGCTCCCACTTTCACTCTCAGTTGGAGGCGATGCTACGAAGTCAGGTCCCGGGAAATCCATTCTTTCACCTAAACCAGGTCAGTCTCTGCCAGGCTGCATGTTGAACTTGAAGCCTGTTTAGACTTAAATGAAGCTTTAGCTGTCTTTCCGTTTCTTTCTAAGCCTTTTTCTGCCAGCCATGCTTATACAGGTATATACTTGTATTTGCTGTTCTTGAAGCCCCTCGGGTTGAGTAAATACAGGATACTTCAGGATGATAAAACAAAAAGGAAAAATAACACCGCTGCTAACAAAGTTCCATCTCGGACGTCCATCTCTCAAAATGGATGAGACCAAATTCTCAGGGGTCTTTTTGACTATGATGCAGAGTAAAAGAAAAAAGAGTACTGCGTTCCAGAAAATCACTTGGTCCCTTCACATTGGTAATTTTTTTTTTTTTTTTGCAATATGTGAAGGAAAAATTACTCTTGTATTTTATACTACAGCCTAATATTCTTGAAAATGTTTTGGAATTATGAAACATTTATATAGTACCTTTCATGCAACTCATTTTAGAAGATGCTTTACAGAAGCTGTCATTTTAAAAACGGTTAGACGTGTACAGTATATAAAGTCTACTGATCATTCCAGTAGAAAGTAAGAGACAGCAGGGCAGCTCTGTTATTGATCTGATTTTTTTTTTTTTTTTTAATGGGCTAGTTTATTGAGCAAACTCTGATTGTTGAATAACGTCCAAATTGGAAAATGAGCACAGAATACATTTGTTTTGACAACAAAAGCCAAATGGCAGTTTTACCCTGACTTTACATTTTTATAGCCGACTGGAGAACTAGATACACACAGCTAAAAAGCAGTGGGTAAATTTAACAATTGTACGGAAACGAAAACAGAATTAATATTCATCAATCTAGTACGATCCTGTTTATATTTAGATTCTATATATATAATTCACTAAGGCAAGACACCCATGGAAAGCACGCCGGAAGGGGCGTGGATTCACTAAGCCGCCGACAAGTAAAACGCCCATGGCGCACGCAGGAAGGAGCCATGCCCACCAACTCTTAAGACCATTGGATACGACGACAACTCGCAGAACCACGGCCACCAACTCGGACGCGATGACACAGGAAAAACGGCGTCATTTATGTTCGTCTGTCGTAGAGTCCACATGCACCTCTGAGCCACGTTGACTGTTCATAGAGGCATGTTTCTCGCGGAAGTGAAACGCTATATGCAGCGTGTAAAACAGTTTGCGAGGGGTATCCCATGGGATCCTTAAAACAATCCTTTAAAACTGAGGTTAAAACACAATGAAGGAAGCAGTCTTTAAAAACCAATAAGGCCTGTGCCTCTGTTTCATTACCGTCTCACCTGCAACAGTTGAGACGTTCTCTCAGCAGCTGACCTTTTCTGTGCCTGTCCGGTTCACACAGTGGCAGCGCGAGAGAAAGCCGCGCACACAAACAGGCAACGCCAGAGACAGACAAGAGGCACACACACAGGCAGCTTGTGGGCGGGTCTCTGTGAGTTTCTCTTGCGAGCGGGCACATGACCAGGCGGTGTGTATGCTTCGAGAACGAGGGTGGACGCGGCAGGACTATCTAAGAACAGGCATGTTTGTCACGGATGTAAATCGCTGTATGTGGCGTGTAGAACAGTTTGTGAGGGGTGTCCCATGGTCTTACAGTTGGTGGCCGGGTCTCTGTTGGTTGCTCTTGCGACCGGGCACGTGACCAGGCAGTGTGTATGCTTCGAGAGCGTGGGTGGACGCGACAGCACCATCTAAGAAGAATCATATTTGTCGCGGATCGGATATGAATCGCTGTATGCGGCGTGTAAAACAGTTTGTCGCGAATGTGAATCGCTGTATGCAGCGTGTAAAACGCTGTATTGTATGTTGCCCTCTCCAGAGTTACATCTTTTCATTCACCTACAGTCGTATCCTCAAAACCAACCCCATTTGGACAACTGTGTCTTTCAGGAAGTGTTCACCCATCAATACATAATTATGCGGCATACGCCGCAAGTTGGCTAGTCTGTTATATTTCATTACACTTTGTGTACTGTAATTTTCTTGATTATCTTTCTCTCCTTCTCTCCTCCTTCCTCAATTCATGGTTCAAATAATGTTGCAGAAAAGCTTTGTCACAAATACTGCAATTAACATGTAAACATGCATTTTAATACGGAACAGTTTAAAATGTCGGAATATTTGCTGCTGTTCTTGAGTTGTCTATATTTTAGTGTAAACACTTGCTTTAAAATGTCTGTGTGTTTAAATATTTCTTGTTTCTAGTCTAAGGCGTAAGATCTTGAAACTTCCTGCTTTTACCGCTACTTACCACAACTACCAGCACTAGGTGAAATTCTTTCTTACTGCAGCTAAAATGAGATGAAATTGAACATTGATGACAGATATTTGTGCACATATTCAATGTTTTTATTCTTGTAGTACTATGTGCTCATCCATTCTTGGAGTTTGCTGTTTTTAAATTGTGCACCTTGCTCTGTGTTCATCACAAAACAATTTTAGTTTTCTGACTTAATATTCTGTTCATCAATTTTAGGCACTAGCAGAACTATGTGAAATCAAATTTGGGAAGACACATCCAGTTTGCAGTTTGGTAAGCATACAGCTTGAAAGATAAATGTGTACCTTTTTATGCTGCTGAATCAGTGCCTGCAATATTATGCCTAATTCTTTTTATAATGTAACATATATACCTAGCAACTCATGTCAAAAGAACGTCATTTTATACACAATGTGTTATATTTATCCTGTAAATACCTGCAGTTATAAGCTTCTTAAAGCATATTTCTAAATCTGCTAACTAATCCTTTGACATTATATTAGCATTGTAAAACCACAAACAATTTAGGTTACTGTATATGAGAGCTTTATTTCATCATGACTGCCAACTTCCGCTGAGAGATTAAACAAAAACAAAACGTTTACCAGTAATATTTAGTGAGAAATATGCTAAAGTACAGGGCGGCACGGTGGCGCAGTGGTAGCGCTGCTGCCTCGCAGTTAGGAGACCCGGGTTTGCTTCACGGGTCCTCCCTGCGTGGAGTTTGCATGTTCTCCCCGTGACTGCGTGGGTTTCCTCCGGGCGCTCCGGTTTCCTCCCACAGTCCAAAGACATGCAGGTTAGGTGGATTGGCGATTCTAAATTGGCCCTAGTCTGTGCTTGGTGTGTGGGTGTGTTTGTGTGTGTCCTGCGGTGGGTTGGCACCCTGCCCGGAACTGGTTCCTGCCTTGTGCCCTGTGTTGGCTGGGATTGGCTGCAGCAGACCTCCGTGACCCTGTGTTCGGATTCAGCGGGTTGGATAATGGATGGATGTGCTGAAGTACAGCACTGAAATTGAAGCAACACCAGTAAAATGTGTTTCTTGTTTAAAAAAGAAAAAGTAAAACAAAATAACTTGATAAATGTAAGCAACATTGAACTGTCATGAAAAATTTCACTACTTCATAATTAAGTCTCATTCTTGGTTTAAAATTTCAATATTACATTACATTTTTTTGTAAATACAATACCAGCGTTTATATTTTGTCAATATTGTGGAATACCAAGAATATTTTTATATGACTCATATGCACTTATTTTGAAAATAAGAATTTTTGAGTTAAAATAACAATTTTTTAAAAATTCAATCATAAATAAAAAATGAGTGTGGATTACACCCTTACTCTGGTAAGTGTTGTAATGAACTCAAATATTAAGAAAGTTGACCTTTAAAATGTCGCCTATTAACACAACTGACATCTGTGCTAAATTTAAAATCAAGCTATGTACAGTAATCCCTCGCTATATCGCGCTTCGACTTTCGCGGCTTCACTCTATCGCGGATTTTAAATGTAAGCATATCTAAATATATATCACGGATTTTTCGCTGGTTCGCGGATTTCTGCGGACAATGGGTCTTTTAATTTATGGTACATGCTTCCTCGGTTTGTTTACCCAGTTGATTTCATACAAGGGATGCTATTGGCGGATGGCTTAGAAGTTCCCAATCAGAGCATGTATTACATATTAACTAAAACTCATCAATGCTATAAGATATGCTTCCCGCTTGGTGCTTGATTGTTTGCTTGTCTCTGCCTCTATCTCACCCTCTCTGACATTCTCTGCGCCTGACTGAGGGGATGTGAGCAGAGGTGCTGTTTGCACAGAAGCTGTTTGCCTAGTTGATACGGACGCACCTCTAAGAAATGCCGCTTTATCGTGGTGCTTCCAAAAACACACTTATTGATTTTTTGATTGTTTGCTTTAATCTCGCTCTCTCTCTCTCTCTCTGACGTTCTCTGCGCCTGACGGAGGAGATGTGAGCAGAGGGGCTGTTTGCACAGAGGCTGTTTGCTTAGAAGATGCTGACGCTCCTCTAAAAAATGCTGCTTTATTGCGCTGCACTTAAAAGCACACGTATTGATTTTTTGATTGTTTGCTTTTCTTTGCGAGCTCTCTCTCTCTCTCTCTGAAATTCTCTGCTCCTGAAGAGAACAAGATATATTTGCATTCTTTTAATTGTGAGAAAGAACTGTCATCTCTGTCTTGTCATGGAGCACAGTTTAAACTTTTGATTAAAGGGTGTTATTTCATGTCTAGAGGGCTCTAATAATGTTAACAGTGTGGGAGAGTTTATAAGGGCTTAAAATATATAAAAATAACTACACAAACATATGGTTTCTACTTCGCGGATTTTCATCTATCGCAGGGGGTTCTGGAACGCAACCCCCGCGATCGAGGAGGGATTACTGTACACTGATTTCAGTTTTTTGCAAAATGACGAGGAGAGAATGTAAACTTGTCTCAGTTGTAATGGTATGCTTGATTCCTTTAGGGCAACCACAAGCTTGTCATGGTCAATGCAATCAAATGCTTTGATGAAGTCAAAGAAACACATTTAGACATCTTTTTGATACTCCTACATTTTCTCCTTGATCTACTGCAAATTTGCAGTGTGGTCACGGGTACCATGACCTCTCCGGAAGCCATTTTGCAGGTCAGGAAGTTCTGCTTTGATGATGGGACACAGGAGTTGTTGTATGATCTTCACGACAAATTTGCTTGCATGGGGAAGGTGGCCTATTATGCGATGGTTTGCACAGTCCTTTGCATTCTGCTCCACTGGTTCCTCACAGAGTGGTTCAGGGTTCTTTCCGTTGACATACAGCAGCTCTTCAGTATATTCTCACCATCTGCTTCTATTGCCTTGCTGGTTGGTCAAAATCTTTCCATCCCTATCTTTATTTGTTCCTTTGTGCGCAGAAAAGGGAGTTTGAACCATCCTTAATTGTGCAAAGAGATTTCTTATATAACTCTTCTAGGCTTCCTTTTCTAGACATTCACATTGCGCATTCCAATATTCTTCTTTGTCTTTTTGCACTGCCCTTTAAAATTCTGGATTTAGCTTCCTTGCCATGTCTCTGGTTCCGGCTGCTCTGGCTGCACTTTATTGGTTTGCGAATTTGTTGGTTTCTCTTGATAGCCACATGCTCCGTTTCTCCCGTTTATTGTACGGGATATGCTCTTGTGTCATTCCTATAATTGTGGACTGGAAGTCTTGCTGCAGTATATCGAGCTTCTAGTCTGTGGTGTCTAGCAGTTAGAATATGTTGTTCACATTAAGCTTAATACAGTATGCTTTATAGTTCAAGCAAGAATGTAATACATGTTGAGTATTAAGTAAATTACAAAAGTAAGATTTCATCATTTTAAACATAATTTATCCCTATGAGGAAGGCACTGAAAGCACTAAAAAGGAAGCAAGGCACACTTGCATATAGAGTGAGGGTCTAATATTAATCATGATTCTTTCTTTCAGATTACATCATTGCCTCTCTGGTGTCCTGACTCTTTAAGCTCTGCTAGTGGACGAGAGTTGCAAAGACTATCATATCTTGGAGCCTTTTTCAGCTTGTCTGTATTTGCTGAAGATGATGTAAGTTGCAAATAGGTAAATGTATACTTGGACTTTAAACAAAATTATTGATACTGAATTGGCTTGTGGCAAGATGTGACTAAATTTTTCCTTCAGGTTATTCTGACATTTTATGGGTATTTTTATATATGTTCAGCAATCTACTATATTCCTTTTGTCTTTGTTTAAGAAACTGTGTTACTACTATTAAACATTCATCAAAGAATATGTAGTATGATTTCTGGTACATTTTAAAGCATGAATGTGACCATATGATAGTTGTTTGCTAAAGTCTGTTCTGATTGTTTTATGTCAGCTTTCGTCTTGAGGAGTGAAAAACTTAGTTTCTGTAATTTAGCATATAATCTTTAAATTTGACATACAATACCCACTGTATAAAGCAATGACTTGAGATTAACTGCATAGAAAAACATTCAGTTATGTACAGTGTAGCCCTAAATGTTACAAATATTTTACAGATGTAAGACATCAGTGTTCAAAGAAAACAACAATTCTGCCGCACGGAACTGCAGAGGCATGTATTTTTAGTTGATTGTGAATACATTAATTTACTGAAAAGTGTTCTGCTGACATTTCAGTGTCATTTATAGTTTTGAGCAATTAATCTTTCATTCTGGGTCTTTTTACCTTCTTACTGTATTACATATTGTGCTTCAGTAATTTTTACTGGGCTGCTGCACAACAGTTGTTTTCTGTGATCCTCCTCTGGAATATGCTAGCTCAGAAAATAAATTCATGAATCACCTATTCAAGAATTAAAGCTAAACTGTAGTGAAATCTAAAAGACCCTGTAGCCCATAATGGACTAGAGTCACACCTTCACGTTCCAGGTTGAAATCATAATGATTTTTATATTGCATAATAATTAATTGAATTATTGCATAAATAAGTCTTTCTCCCTCTTTTTTTTTTAGCCTAAAGTCGCAGACAAATACTTCTCTGGCCCTGCCATTACGTTGGAGAATACCAGAGTGGTTAGCCAGTCTCTGCAGCATTATCTGGAATCTGCAAGGGTATGTATCTACACCCACCTGTTAAGAAATCAGTCCTGAACTTGTACTATCAATGATGAGGACTTGTTGAATTTTTCAGAAGAATGAAGAAAGGTAGATTTAACCAGGAGGTGTGAAAACTGTGGTCTATTTGCGGTGCTGAAATATTTGAGCCCCACTGACTTACAGATTTTCAAAATTGTTTATGCAGATATTACCTTAAGCAAAGCAGATTAAGGATTTGTCCTTTTTTTCTTTTACAGCCATCAACCCATTATGAGAACAATGGCACTTTCAATTTAAGTTTCTAGTATGTATTAGTTAACCCTTTATACCCTGAAAGGGTTTTTTGCCATTATTGCACCTAAATTACATACCTAAAAATGAACAGCTATTGCTCTGCCTATTTAATAAAGGTGTTCCAAATAACTGAAGAGTAGTGAGTGTAAGACTTCAGATTTTTAAAAGAAAATCTTTAATATGAGTAAAAACCTTTGTTTCACATCTATATCAGCTAATAAAATTCCAAAAAAGGTGTTTTAAGAATTTCTCACCAAAAAATTAATTTTACTCTACATAAACAAGACATTTTATGATATACAACCCTTGAATCAGTTTTCATTTGTGCTCTAGTCTGTCGGCTATCATTGTACCAAGTTTAGTTTGCATATCCTATAGAACTACAAAGTTATACTGTTCAGCGCAAGGTGTGCACCTAAACATATAATTACGTACTCATCCAAACCTTCACTTTCAAAATTATCATTCCAGTCCTTCTAACAATTACTGTGTATGGCTAGGTGCAGAAGAACCTTATATTTTGTACAATAGATTGGCGTTTTTGTATTGTAGTTCACATATCTTCTCTTACTTTCTTTTGCAATTGCCTCATAATTGTTTAGTGTGTGTTTTTTTTTTTTTTTTAATCTTGCATTTCACATCTGGACTAACTAAGAACATGCATATACTTTTATTCCAACTTCTTCCAGTGCTGGGGGCAATGCCTTTCTTGGCAAACCAGGGCACAGGGCAGAAACATCCCTAGATGGGGCACACTCCTACAGTACACCCAAACCATCCACACAGTGTCCAGTCAGCCTGAAAAACACATTTTTTGTCATTCATGTTGAAAACTGGCATAATTAGAATCAGTGGAGTTAAGTAATGACAGTTGATCATCGGGAGGGGAGTTACTCCACTTGATACTGAGAGCAGCGATGAGGCATGGCATTGTATAGTGTGATTTGGTGACATTAGATTTAAGAGCGCCCCCCTCAACTTTGTAAAACTGTGAACAGTGGCATGGTGTGGTAAAAATACATTTTATAGAAGAGAGGTTCCCTGTGAAAGTTCACACAGCTAGTGACTGTGACGATGCAGGTTCTGCTCCATGCTCCCATCTAGCTTCTGGGAGCTCTTGAATGAGATGCCGTCGGTAATGTCACCGATGAGCCTGACAGTGAGGCACAACAAAGCAAGGGAGGGGATGGTGCAAAAAGTGCAAAGTGCTTTTATTTTAAAAATCAGCAAAATTAAAACTGTGTTCAAATATATAGTGCAGTGTCTCTTAAAGGTCAATAAATAAATCCAATAAAAATTAGTGAACTGGTGGAGGTTAAAAACACAATAGCAAAATCCTTTTAAAATCGAGGTTTAAACAATGGCTGGAAGCAGTCTTTTAAAACAAAGCCCAGTGCGGCCTTTTACTGGTGACTCCCCTGCCTCTTCCATCCACGCTATGCACCGGGGGGTCACCCTACATGCAGCTGACCTTCTTCGCTGTACTGGTCTAGTGGCCTTTCTGATCCCTGGCTCCGGTTCTGCTCACCCAGACTGAGACTTAGGCTCCCCAGTGACCAGGACACTCACGCTGTGGCTTCCACTTCCCAAGTCCCCGTCTCCCGCTGCCTTCGCTGCGGCGAGCCAACCTTCTCCCGGTCACTCCTGCTCTAAACAAGCGCTCAGCAGGAGCGACTAGTACTGTCTGCCCTCAGGTGCCGGCCAAACACCCTACTCAGGCTCCCAGCTGCCTGCAGTCAGTGCGAGCCTGCACTTGCTTGCTCGTTCTCCCTCACTGGCTTTCTCAGTCCTGCTTCCTGCTGTCTTCTTCACCCTTAACCTCCCTTCACATTCTTTTTTTCTTTTTTCCTCCTCTCATCCACCTCGTGCTTCTATTATTTGATCCAGGGACATGCATCAGGTGTGGCAATCAGCAGCTCCCGGCAATAATTACAGATACGGATGACTCCTCACCTGTGCACTTAAGTGAGGACCGTCCACATCACGAATCACCCGGGAACCGATCTGGACACATTATTGCGTCCCCTTTCTAAGCTGCGAGTACGCCGACTAATTATTTAAAAATTTAAACTAAAGACTTGTGTTTGGGGTTCCTCACATGAAACTTCAAGCAGGCACAGCACAACAGTATGTCACTGGTACTCTAAGAAGTTGAAACTGAAAAGAACACTGCTCAGAAAACTTACATAAGGAGAACTTCTGACAGAAGGCACCCAGATTTAGCAATTGAACCCATGACGCTTGAAGCATAAAGCTATGCCGCAATGCTTCAAAATTATACTAAGCATTACTGGCATTGAGTCCTTCCCCATATAAATGTTCTCAATAGTCAAAACTGTGACTTATGGTATTCATATTCTGTATTACCAGCATTCAGCTACTCTTCTAGTACTTACCTAACTGTATATTTTCTTTTATTTATATATATATATATATATATATATATATATATATATATATATATGAAGTCATTTCCCTAGTACAAACTTCAAGCCTTATTGCATATCATCCAAGCAGTTTGCACGCACTCTCACAGTAGCTTGTGCGTAAAGATGCTTAAAGATTAGCTGTCACATATGCAATATATTTCCTGCCTTTTACGCACAGCTGTGTCATGTAGTAAAAATTACCATTCATAGACAACTATAAACTCGGCGATCCAATAATCTTTCACTGTATGTGGCTCAATGTAGGTGGGATCTTTGATAAAAGCAGATTCACTTTGCTCTCACGAGGTGCTCACCTCGACATATATGTGCAAATTGCTTATTTTACTAATGAAAGAGAGCTAACAGCATGGAAACTTAAGAATTATTTGAAAGAAGATACCCTTGGGTATATAAAAATACTATTATTGCTTTTGACTGACTAATGTTTTTATTGCAATGTACACAAACATCTCTGAAATATGGCGTACATAAGTGGTTAATCAATTCAACATTATGTAGTTTAAGATGAAAGTGTTATTTTTTCTGATTTTTTTTTTTCTTTTCTCCAAGGGTGATCTTTTTAAAATCTTGCATAATATTTTGCTCAATGGTGACACCAGAGAGGCAGCGCTGAATTACATGGCTGCTATAGTGAATCGAAATATGAAAAAAGCCCAAATGCAGGTAAGCAATTGTCACTGATAAAAATCAAAAGTTTTTTGTGACTCTCTTTTTGTTTATGCTGTATGGGTAATGTTTCTTTGGCACATTGTGTATAAGTACCAAGTGATTACAAAAATAATATATATATCTCAACTCCTTCATATGCTACACTGTACACAAAAATCATTTATAAAAATACCTAAAGGAGAGCCATATAAGCTACTTCCATTTGCCTTTTGTTAAACTTATTTAAATATTTATTTGGAACTAACTAAAGTTCTTAAAATTATGAACAAGTTCAAATATTCTGGATTCCTGCATAAAAGGTCTTAAAATATCTAATCTTCATATATGTAGCAATAATGGATGGACACCTTAATTAAATGAATAGTACATACACATTCGTTATATCGTTAGTGTAAAAGAGGGGTTTCAGGGACCTCTGGAAGTGTGCTAATTCAAAGAGTTTAGTCAACAGAAAGCCGAGTACAGGAGTCACGGTCAGAAAACTGGAGATGAAAGAGTGGTCAATTACAGTATTTTATATTTTATTCAATGTAACAAACAATTGACAACAATAAAGAAACAAACATGCTGTATTAAAACAATATGGTGAAAAACAAAGACTCTCGGGAACAGGGGTGTCTCTTTTGTGAATTAGGTAAAGTGTTTCACAGCTTTTGGGACCTTGTAGCTAAAAGCTTGACCTCCCACTGTTATTTTATTAATCCTTACATTTTTTTTAGATGGCAACCATTTTGAGATCTTAATACAAGCAACGGTAAGTTTAGATAGGCATGTCGGGGCTTTGCCTTTAAAAGATTGTTATGTAAGACAGAGGATTTTCCAATTTAGCCCTAAGATTGACTGGAAGCCATTGTAAAAACTTATGAAGTATAGTTATGTGGTTGTACTTTGTAGTTCTTACAAAGATTTTTGCAGCAGTACTTTGAATTAATTGCAATATCTATCACGTGTCAAATTCTAGAGCTGGCACACCTAACAAGACTGAGTACTTGTATATCGCAATATTTCAGTTTTTAATTCATGATGTCTACTACAAAAATTGGTTTATTTCCAAAAAGACGTCAATTTGTCCATTTATAATTGGGGTCCAGCAAAATGTGAAAACACTTGGAGAGTCTGAACAACATTTCAAGGTTCCATACAGTGCATAGATTAAACACAACACTTAAGTATTGAGAGATAGAAACTCCTCTTTTCATTCTTTTGAAAAGAAAAAAAAAGTACTACGCAAAGATACACAGTTTAATTTCTTGAGTGCTTTCAGCGCAGTTGTAATGTAATAAATATGGTCACCTTTTAATGACATTTCAGCCAAAATTAAAAAACAAACAAATATAGTATTTATTTGTTTTGCAGATGCTTTTATCCAAAGGAACTTACAAAAGTAAATAATTGAGTAACATTAGGATAGGGCCTGTTTGTTCAGCAAACAAAACTTGATTTCCACACGTGAAAAAGATATAATAACAAATAAATATACAACCTTGGATTACAATCAATTGTTAAACCCATTGACTACTAAGTATTTGAACTTAATAATACTGCTACAGGGAGCCAACATAGCAAACTGAAGAGAGGAGTGACATGTGCCCATCTCAGCTGGTTAAATACAAGATAGGCTACTGCATTCTGGAGCATCTGCAGAGTCTTGATAGCACAAGTGGGTACTCCTGTCAGAAGCAAGTTGCAGTAGTCCAGAAGAGACCAGATTAAAGCCTGGACCAGAGGTTATGCTGCATACTCTGTCAGATAAGGTCTGATCTTGCAGGTGTTGTACAGCATGAACCTGCATGAATGAGAAACAGTAGAAGTGTGGTCAGAAAAAGATAGCTCTCATCAATCACCATCCCAAAGTTGCATAGTAACTTGGCAAGTTCTAAGGACAGTGAGCCAAGCTGTACCGAAATGGGGAATTGAACAGACTTGCTGGCCAGGATCACAATAAGCTTGGTTTTTGCCAGATTGAGCTGTAGTTGGTGGTCCTTCATCCAGGTTGTGATTTCGGTAACACATGCAGACACTCAAGCTGATATTGTATTGTCTTCCAGAGGGAACGACAGGTGCGTATGATCTGCATAGCATTGATAAAAGAAAACATGGGATTGGATGATGGAGCCCAGCAAGTTGGAGTGCAAAGAGAAAAGTAGAGGACCCTGCACCATTCCTTGTGGCACCCTTGTGTGTGTCTGATGCGCCTTTGACAACTCTCCTCGTCAGGAAACACTGTAGGACCAGCTTAAGATGTAGGACTCAAACCATCATAGAGCAGTCCCAGTGATACCAAGGTCAGAAAGGGTAGCTAGAAGGATGTGATGGTTGACAGTGTTAAAGGCTAAGGAGCAATCTAGCAGGATCAGGACCGATGACATGTTAGTAGCTCTAAACTGTGTGCTTTAAACCACAGTTAGTAGAGCATGGCAAGCATGTTTTAGTTGGTGCTTATTTTTTTGTTGCTTTTTTTATTGTTACTTGATTGAAAAGTAATATTATTGGCAGTTTGTCCATTGTGGCCACAAGTGGCTGCCAGAAAACCCCAAAGCACCGACACAGTAAAGCACCATACATTGATAGGGTAAAATAAAGGATTTTTCTTTCTTTCCCAGGCACCTCTTCTCAATCCACCCAATAACAAGCCATAATTATACAATAAATATACACAATAAACGGCCAGTTCTTTCACCCTCTCTACCTATGAGTTTCAGTTGCTGCCTCATCACTCTGATTCGTCCTTGTGTGACAGCAGGCTTCCTTTTATTCCGGACCTAGGAATGCGTCCGTTGTCCTGTCACATCTTCAGGGAAGCACTTCAGGGCCATAATGAAAGTAGATGGTTCTCTGCCGACAGCACCCTCTATTGGAATGTAGGGACCTCAACATGGTTGCATTTCCAGACTCTGTTTCCCAAGAACCCCCTGTGGGTGTCCCAGCTAGGTTCCCATATGAAGACCACTGCCACATTGTGTATGGGGGATGAACCTTTCCTGAATCGCAGAGACATAAAAATTAAACTATAAAAGTTCTGGCAAAGTTAGTGTCTCCTGAAATGTAAAACAATTTCTTATACTTTCTTTTTTTTATCCTTCTTTCTTTAGACAGATGATAGACTTGTGTCAACAGATGGGTTTATGTTAAATTTCTTGTGGGTCCTTCAGCAGTTGAGCATGAAGATTAAGCTGGAAACTGTCGACCCCTTTTACGTTTTCCATCCCAGATGCAGATTAAGTGTGCCTCCTGATGAAACGCGTCTCAGAGCCACCATGGAGGAACTAAAAAGCTGGTTGGCTGAGCTCCGTAAGTGTGTTTGCCTTTTTGGCAGCATTCTTTTAAGATGATTTATTATGGAGTGCTGGATTAATTTTTTTTAAATTATTAATTTAAACAGTGACAAGAAAATATTAATGTTACCTATGAATGAATTATCACAATAGTTAATGAAATCTGTCTGTTTACAAAAGGAAATTGCAATGAGCTTTCTTCAAAAGTGCATTTATCCTTCCATGTCTCATGATTGATAATCTGTCATTTTTAAAGAAAATAAACATTTTATCAGCTGCAGAGTCAAAGTAGTGTTTGCCTGAACCATTTTAGTTTTATTTTTTATTCTCTATTTAATCTTCCACTACAATAAATATACTCTAGCCTGATTAATTTAACCAGTTACCAATATAATAATATTCCAGGATGGATGGCAATATTTGTACAGTAAAGCTGATTTAGCTGATCTTGATAATATTTACTTAAGCAATATTTCTGTACAAAAAGTAATAATATCACATTACTCCTGGAATTTTTCATTTTCTAAACCACTTGAAAACATTGTTTTTCATATTATTACATATTGTGTGGCTAGGTGTCAAATATTTCATAAGACAGGCTCATATTCACAATAATTTGGCCTAAATAAGAAATGTCCTAACTTATTCCAAACAATCTTTGCCATGTAATTTTCTCAGGACAGTGAATTATACAGACATTGCATTGGGCCCTTAGTTACCTTGCTAGTTGTGTGTTGGTACTGTGACTTTAACCACAAATCTGACCAGTTAAATGTCGTTGTTGTAAAGCTAGTGAGTATGCCAAAGGATGCTGGCCTGACAACCTGCTTTAGTTAAGTATGAACACTGTAATAGATAGCACCAGATGACAAATACTGTATTCTGAGAGAGGTGAGCAACTCCATTAAGCGAGATTTTTTTCTTATTCATAGCACCTCAGTAACTTTGTTACCTGGGTTTAATTTTTATTTTGTATCATCTGAAATCCAGCTTTCATTTTCATGCCTTTTTGGTTGTCATTGTGGGCTTGACATGAGTAGTGCATTAATAACTTACCTTAAATTATTTAATTGGCTGTGTAGTATCTTAGTTCTATGGAGGAATTGAATGTGTTACTGTAATTGTGTATGAATGATATGAATGTGCATTCTAGCAGTGGCTTGAGAGAAGAGAATTTAAAAATATGATTGAAAAAAATGCATTACCATACTGAGCACCAGAGTTCAGCAACCTATATTGGTTCTGTGAGATTCTGGCCTCCACACGTGCCTTAAATGTAATATTTATCTAATATTTCTTTTATCTTTATATAATGTAATTTTTCTTTTTTGTTTATATCCATTACAGTATGTACCATTTTCTAGTCACTGTGTATATTATTGCCAGTATTTAATGGTTAGGAATCTGGTACCAATACAGGAGGAATTATGGTTTGACATTACTATCATTGAACTATTCAGAATTTAGCTTGCTGTGCTGCCAATGAAAAAAAAACATTTACTTGACATTTGAAAAGTTTATATGAGATTATTATTTGTAATGTATTTTCTTATTTTCTAAACTTTCTCCTTTATTGATTGTAGTGAAACTGCCTTTAAACAACCATAGTAACAAAGGAGTCATTTGTACATTGTTAGGGCCTACACAACCAATCACCCTTAGAATCCCAGAAGCAATGTTGGTAGGAAGGCTATAATCAATTACTACCAAGCTACTCTTATATAATACATTACTCCTCAATCTGTGCTAAATGCAAATTAAAGTTGCAATCTCTGCATACCTGTCTAAGCTCAGACCTTCTAAAAATCTATGAAGAAGGACTTGGACTATGTTCTTTATGTTGTCTTTTGATATCTATTTTTACTATGCTGTTTAAGGTCTTGGGCATTTTTGGTAGGCCAATCATCGATTTATTTCCATCTTAGGCATTATCCAGGATTGTGTAACTTTCCTGACCAGTAACTCTATTGTAGAGACCTTTATTAGCTTCCACACTAATCTTGCTTAGCTGGAAAAGTCTAAGTCACTTTTTCCACCAAAAAAGAAATGAAAGATTTTTGGCTTTGTGCCCCATAGTGATAAATGTTTTATTTGTTATGTAGTGACTGTTTTTTTCTGTATTTTTCCCATTGTTTTATTCAGGGCATAGTCAGTTTGGTTTATTACATTGCTCACTTAATTTGTTTTTTGTCTCCTGTGTAACATTAGTAAAATTACAAAATCCAATCCAATGAAATGCATATAACTTCTTGTGTTAATGTGTGTGTTTTATTTTACAATTTGTTAAACAGATGAAGATCCGTTAAAGTTCACCGAGCCAAAATTCCCCACAGAGTGCTTTTTTCTAACATTGCACACTCATCATTTGTCAATACTCCCTGGCTGTCGTCGCTACATTAGACGGTTAAGGGCCATTAGGGACTTGAACAGGTAAGTTATTTCTCTGGCCTGTTTTTGTTTCCTTAAAATTTTAATATTTATTCTGCATTCACATTGAGGAAATCTGAATCAAGTATATTTGTTTTTATGTTTTACCTTTTGTTAAAGTTTTATGTGTTAACTGTGAGAGTTACTACTTTGTATTACTGTGTAAAATAAAATATTATTATTAAGGTTATTAGTATTAAAGCTGCTTAATATAGATTATTGGGGTGCGCATGGTATAGCAGTCTTCATTTCTTCCATGACCTACAGGACTGTAGAAGACCTGAAAAACAGTGAGAACCAATGGAAAGATTCTCCCCTTGCGACAAGACACCGAGAAATGTTAAAAAGGTGTAAAACTCAACTTAAGGTATGTGTGAATCCTTTGTTTGTTTAATTGGCACTTTTTGTACTTCCACCAAGTTGTTAATATGTATTTGAACAGAAATTCTATTTACATCTTATTTATACTTGTTACATCTTCTTTCCAGCTACATCCAGCTTTCATCCCCATCTATCTAAAACAATTTTTATTTGCATTGCTTAAGCATCATTGGATGTTATTTAGTGCTGTAATTATTAGCATTTCCCAAATTTTCAGCTGTTGATTCAGGATTTTTGTTTTCCCCAAATGTTATTGATACATTCTGATGTGATTTTAAAGAAACACTGTTAATGTAGTATATTTCTTGAATACAAAATCCAGGTGCTTAGAAGCTGACTTAAAAAAATCTGGTGATTTTAAAATATACTGAAAGGGCAACATACAGCACAAACTAAAAATAGCAACAGAATGTAAAATATCAAGGTAGTTTCATGGGTAAGTTTATGCTCATATAAAATGCTGGTGTTTTATTTGATGAGTATTCTTAACAGACAAGTGCATCTCAGCTTTCTTCCCAGTTTGGCATCTTTTCTCATCCTATAGTGTTCTCTCCGTTAAGCCACACGAGGTAGTGAGAAATGTACAGGTAGGTTTGTTACACAATGAAAGCAAAGTGATATTGATTGATTTGTCTAAATATGTTGAGAATTAAGCGATGGTTTTTTGTCTTTAAATATTTTTAAACAAATGCTTCAACTTTTCATGCTTCAAAGATCATGAAATAATACATTTTGCAAAGGTTTTCTGGATTTGTTCAAATGTTGTTCACATATGTAGTGTGCTTTAAATATACATGTACAAACTGTTAAACCTTTTTACTACTAGGTGTAATGTTTGCCCAAAATAGCAAAAATTCATCTTCATTATGTTATAGTCATTCTAAAGCAAAACTGATATTGACCATGTATGGTTCCATATTGTCTTGTGTAACTCTAAAATGATATATTGTATATAGAGAACATTTTTATTGTTTATTTTGATGCATCTTATCAGTGACTGACACTGGGCATACCTGCAGCAGTTTCATCCTTGAGTTTATTTTTGAGCCAAGTTAGTACATTACAAAATGGCAAGGATGCAGACCTTATTACTGCAGCCTTCAACAAAAGCTAGAAAAGCCAGATAAAATACCAGCCAAGACACATGCCCACATTCCATCATATAGGAACAATTTAGAGTAACTTTTGGAATGTGGGAAAAACTATACTATCTGAGAACTTCCCAGTAAGGAAGGGAAATAGTATATAATGCTATATAGTGACTAGTCTAGGATTCAAAACTGGAATGATCATGTTACAGTTCTAACCACTGTGTCACCATGATGCTTACTGATGATGATAATTTCAGGTTAAAACACACACACCCACACCAACAAACATTTCAGTATACACGTGCACTATAATAATGATGATGATAATAGTAATAATGATGATAACGATGAATTATCAGTTTTGAGAGTTTCTGTCAAATTCATCAGTTAATGCGATAGAGAGCTATGAGATATTAAGATTTTTTTTAAGTAACTTCATGTATTGCTTAAAATTTAAAAAATGAACTTTAGCGCTTTAGTATTTTACTTTGTGAGGTATTGCAACTGGTTGCTCTGCTACTGTACTATAAAGAGAATTTTACTAATTTCCATTTCAGTATTTAAGTAATGGGTTGTGTAAGGCTGGAATCTATTCCTTTACTGGCAAATATTGCTTACATTGCATATAGGTGAATGGAATCATTGTTGTGTTTTTCTGTCTGTCTAAGAAAATACTGTGATACTAAAAAAGCAATGTGACAGTATTAGCAGTGTATTTTTAGATGTTTCCTACCTGTGCAAATTGTGCCTTAGTGAGTTTTGTATTAGACAGGCAAACACAAGTTCAAGTCCAGTACACATGTTTTATTCATGTGGAGTAGCACCTTTACTTCACTCCCCATAGCACAGAACAACAAAGCACCACACAGTCAGTCCTTTCTGTATTCTTCCTCTTCCTTCTCTTTTTCTGCCACCTCCACTCCTCTCTCAGCAAGCTTTGTTCTCCACCTCCCAACTCTGGCTCCCCAAATGGAGTGAGGCAGCTCCTTTTATTCAGTTCCTGGGAGTGCTCCAGGTACCTCATTAGTATTACCTGGAATCACTCCCAGGTGTGGTGGAAGTCCACTGTAGGGCTCTGCACCTCATGGAATCCAACACGGCTGTACCAGACTCCCAAGTCCCAGCATACCCTGTGGGAATCTGTGGTGTCACAGCCACCCAAGAGGGCTGCCCTCTAGTGTCCCAGGGGAGGTAGTGCCTCAAAGATGCTCTCTCCCCTTGTCCTTCCAGCTTGCTGGTGTCCTGACCAGGTAATGGCTGAGGCTGCCCATCACAATCTAATATATAACTACATAATTACAAGGTACACCTGTTCTGCAGCCTTGTTCAATTTTAAAGTTTATTCCAAATTTTATGTCTGAAAATGTCATCATGCCAACAAAAGACTCAATCTTAATCCACGTTAGTTTTATAATTTTTCCATTACATTTCCTGCAGTAAAATAAATATAATAAGTAAGACTTCATTATTTAAGCAGCTGACTACATTTCTTCACCACAGATGGCACAGAGAAAATAATTCAACACAAGAAAAAGCGAAATGTAAGGATTTAAATTTTGCTCTAAAATGGTGTCTTCTACTCAGTTCTTTTCCTTCATAAAATGAGAATTGCACAAAATGTGATAATAAAGGAAAGTTGCATTAAAATGCTTTCCTTATTTTGTCTTTGATTTTTTTCAGAAACAAGTTTTATTTTGATATGTTTTTTCTGATTAAATATATAGATGCTTTTAAGTAAATGTATTATTTGTATTAGATAGTCTTTCAGTTACAATTTCTGCAAAATTTACTGCCTTGTGTAGTACACTAGGTTCATTAATGTAACTGCTCTTAATAAGATTATGTTGAATTGAGGTGAATATTAAGCATTTGCTTATTGATTAGTGTGCAGTTCTATATATCACTTTTAATTGTACTTTCAACTGCCCCTGCTGAATGCTTTATAATTTCAGCAGTGTGTTTGTCTGATCGTTAGCATCATCTTTAGATAATATGATCAGGAAATCTAGGAAAAGCATGTTAATACTTTCATAACCCTTCCCATCAGCAGCATTTGACAGCATTGTCATTTTTACCCTGTCCACAGTCAGTGTTGTTAAGGAAGGAGTCTAGTTATCAGCCATGTTCTGCAAGGTGCCTAATAAGAACAGAACACAGAATCTGGTAAAATCATAATGTACATGCTTTTTAAATGTTTTTGAAATAACGTTGTAACTATGAATTTTGCATTTTCAGTTGAATACAAGTGATTTTACCACTGTGTACTTTTTTTGGACTCCACCAGAAATCACAGTTTGGATTAAAGTTTTTTTTTTTTTTCCCCTAAATGTTCATATCTGCTTTGATAAAATATTGTATCAGGATTCAATGGACTCTTCTTTTAATAGTGCTTTTTCCCCTCCCAGAAATTAGTACGGTGCAAGGCCTGTGCAGATGCTGGTTTGCTGGATGAGAACCTTTTAAGAAGGTGTTTACAGTTTTATGGCATGGTTATTCAGCTGATACTACGTATTATTGATTCTGCCTATCCAAAGTAAGTTTTCACAACAACTGCAACTAATTGTGTATATCTTGGAATGTTTTCATTAAATATTCTCAGAGAGTCCAATTTTTTGTGTGTTCTCAGGTGTTGCACTTGCTAGGTATTGTAAATGAGCACTCTAACATGTTTTCCAACAGTAAATGAAAAATGCAAACCCTTCCATTATTTGCTTACATACAGGCAATATTTTTATTTAAATTTTGAAAAGTGTCTATGTGACAGACTATAGGTCATATGTGAATTTGGGAAACATGATGAAGTAATATCTTATTTCTTGAAATATTTTTTTTAATCTGGCACAACTTTTTTATGAGAAATAAAGCACACATCAGTACATCACTCTACTTTAGTTCAGTTTCATTACTTGAGAAGTGAACCCTAATATTTGTAGTAGCATTAGAATGTTTCATTTTTAAAATATATTATTTCACTGTATGTGCCATGATATGGTTCGTGACACTACAAAATGACAGTGTTGACTATCACAATGAATTATTAGTCTTTTTATGCTCACGCAAACAAGTTATTTTAGATAAGACTTTCCTCTTAATTAAAATACTTGGGACCAACAATTCAGAGTAATGGGGATTGTGGAAGAGAGGTGAAAAAGAGAGGGCAGGAAGGGTGGAATGGGTGGAGAAGAGTGTCAGGAGTGATTTGTGACACACGGGTATCAGCAAGAGTGAAAGGGAAGGTCTACAGGACAGTAGTGAGACCAGCTTTGTTATACAAGCTGGAGACAGCGGCACTGACCAGTAAGCTGGAGACAGAGCTGGAGGTGGCAGAGTTAAAGATGTTTAGATTTGCATTCGGTGTGACGAGGATGGACAGGATTAGAAATTAAGACATTAGAGGGTCAGCTCAGGTTGGATGGTTGGGAGACAAAGTCAGAGAGGCAAGATTGTATTGGTTTGGACATGTGCAGAGGAGAGATGCTGAGTATATTGGGAAAAGGATGCTAAGGATAGAGCTGCCAGGCAGGAGGAAAAGAAGAAGGCCTAAGAGAAGGTTTATGGATGTGGTGAGAGAGGACATGCAGGCGATGGGTGTAACAGAGCAAGATGCAAAGGACAGGATGATATGGAAGAAGATGATCCGCTGTGGCAACCCCTAACAGGAGCAGCCGAAAGAAGAAGAAAAATAAATATCCTCGGTACAGGACAAGATAGAACCTTAGTACAAATGGTGTGATTCTCCTCTTTCTTTTTGACTAATTCAGTCTGAGTATGGAAAATTTGTAATTCAATTAAATTTCAGCTTTAAGCAGACCTGTTAGCCAGAGGGTAAAAGCAACCGTAGTTTGTAATATTGCAGAGTACTTGATTTTCAAATTACATTCCTTGAAAATTGTATGTTTTAATTAAAACCCTTTCTTGACTGTAACACTTAGAAACCCAAATAACCTCAAATAATGCTGAACTTAAATGAGAACAGAAGAGTTTATATTAAAATCTAAACAGCAGTTCCAACATTAGTTTAGTACCATCAAAGATAATGTTTAAGTTTGATTTCCAAACACCAATAAATGTAGGAATTGATGCATTCTTACAGAGTTTAAAAAACGGCAAAATATTCTCATGCGTGTTCCCACCTCAGTGTATCAAATGATATATCACAAATGAAACATATTGTAATGCCATACTGTATTGCATGCACCACTCCTGCCACATCTAATGGTTCACCTACTATAGCTGCTTCTGCCTTTTCTGGCTGCCTTCTACAGGCAAGCATATTGTGACCTGCTGCCTCCAGCATCTAGGGAGAAGCTGTTGAACACATTTGTGATGTACAGTTCAGTTCCATGTAACATTTTTTTTTTCTGTGTGGGTTCCTACCTTCTGCTGCTGTAAGAAATATACTTCAGTCAATTATAAGATCCCAGTGGCTTTAATATCATATTAGTACACCATTATTTTAATTTCAGCACACAACCTGCTAATTTAATTGTTCTTTTTTGTATCCTCAGTATAACACTACCTTTACACCCTGATATTCCTAAAGTGTTTGCTGCTCTGCCTGAGTTTTACATTGAAGATGTTGCTGAATTTCTTCTGTTTGTTGTACAGTAAGTATTGTAATGATTTAGGTAAAACATTCTCAATTGACATTGTCATTACACTAAAGCTTTAGCTCATTCTGTGCTTTCTAGCCTTGTTCTTAAATGGGAACAGTCACATTTTGTTATCTTTTAGTAGAGAAAATTACTTTATGTGAAAAACTCGTATCATTTTATTGTCATATGTACATACAGTATTACAATGAAATTCATACTTGCATATCTCTTCAGAACAGTTGGCAAAATATAATTAAAAATAAATATATATATATATACTTGTGACATATATGCAATGTATACATGTATTTGCAGTTTCTGTACATTTATACACTTTACACATTACAGTATTTGAATTTTTATAATTGACTGTTGAGCCAACTTACAACCTGTGTGTAAAAATTGTCTTTGAACCTACTAGTGTGATTGCCAATGGTAATCGGCACACTACTCTGTGGACTGTCTGTGTTAAGGGTCAGTATTAAAGATGTAATGCTGTGAATCTGCACATGCTAAGGTCTGTTGGTTAGAAAGCTCAAAATTCAGTTACAGAGGGTGGCACTAAGTTTTCATTTGAGTACTTTAGTGGACAGATTTGCAAGTACAGCAGTGTTGAATGCTGAGCTGCAACCTATAACCTGGATTCTAGCATAGCAGTTTGTATTATGTAGATATGTCATGATGGTATGAAGTGTTGGGGATATGGCATCCTGTGTGGATTGGTTGTGCTGATATGTAAAGTGATCATTACTATCAGAAATATTTTGTTTGTTGTGTCATGGAACCATTTGTGCATGAAACAGTGCAGCTATTCTTGTATAATTTTCCAGAGAAGTGGTCTAATATTGATCTGTTAGAAGAATTCAGAATCTCAAGAAAAACTGGACTGTCCCCCTTTAAAAATGTATGCATGTATACAATAATCCTACAGTACTTAGGTATTCATTTTAAAAACTGAATGAAATTTTTATTTTTAGATTTTCACTGCAATCATAAAACTTTGCCATTCTATTTTACTTTGAATTTCTATCAAGAAATGAATTGATATATACTTCAGGGAATAATGAAGATGGTGGTGTCACTTATCTGGTGGAAACTAAATTTGATGCAGTTTATAGGAACATACAAATACCATAACATACGCCTTCAGAGCCTTGCAGCTTTGCATTTGTTTTTCCGGTATTTTTTAATTTCTGTCCATAGTAGTGTTTATATTAAGTACATCTTTGTAATTCAAGTATGTTGGCAGTAAATAATTAGATCAATAGAACAAATGCTGCCCTTTAACATCAATAATTTTCATCATAGATCATTTAAACATCTTTTTTGATCACCACCCTTTTATTTGAGGCTATATATCAAATATTATGAGCTAGGAAATTTTACTGGTTCTTACGTGTGAATAACGAAGTACAAGTAAATTCCAGAAATGGTTTTCCTATACTCTTTGTGTGAAAGGCTTTTAAAAAAGTTGTCAGAAATGTAAATGCTAAGCTATTATAATTAGGTAGGATTAGTCTATATATAACAACAAAAGCAATATTAAATTTTTTGTTATGCAAGTAGAGAACAAAGTATTTATTTACTGTGCACTGATGGTTCTAGAAAAAAGCTAATAGCAAGGTAGGAAGTGGTAGCTATGCAGACTTTTCTTTACATATGAAAAGAAACATCTTGCAAAGGTAGTCCAATAGGCAGTTTAATGTGAAGCTTTGAAACACTAATATTCTCTTGAAAAGTAGCAACATCTGCTGTCACAACTGCAGTTTGGCATAACTCTTGTCATTTAAAATCTGTGGTGCACTGTTCCTGTCTGCCATTCAGGTCACAATATTGTAGTGCTAAAATTCTTTACTTTCAGCTTTTCACCTTTCATCTCAGGTCTGTTATTTAAATTCAAGAAAGCCTGAATTACACCATCTGATTACATACTGTAGTAACAATGTTTTACTGATTATCCTAAGTCTGAAACAAAGAATATCAAATTTAGTTAGATCTGTGCATGGTGATAATAGCATGCATCAGCAGATAAACCTGTTCTGAATAACAGTAATTGTGTTAGTACCCAAACAAGTACCACTATGTTTGCTCTGCTGTCATTAGATACTTCCATAAACATGCTTACTGATGAATTGAAATTGTTTCATTTTGTCAGCATCATTTATTTTTAATAGATTTTTAATAGCAGATTGGCATCCAATAAGTATAGCACAAAGTTCTTTCCAAAAACTACAAAAAATTGACATTACAAAGGCAAAAAAAAAAAGTCATTGAATTAAAAAATGGGAAGCCCCTAAAGGAGTTAAACATTAAATAAATGAATGTTTATTACAGGCAGTTTTTTAAGACACTAATAGTTACAGTGGCAAAACTTGGAGTTGAATCTGTGATAGTTATTCATCTTAGAAACTTTTATGCAGGTTATCTCAGTAATAATAGTTGTATCCATATTCTACAAACATCATCTAGCTGGCCAAAAGCAAATGCGTGTATTAATTCTTTGGCGTAGATTTATCATTTTTAGTATTTCTTAAATGAAAAAAGCAGTGTTAATAATATGGTTAATGTATGATTTGAAGTTTAACTTGGGGTCCATACCAACGCTTAGCAGGAATTGCCTTATACCGGTTGATCTGATACCGGGTAAAATTCTTCCTTCTTCTAAGTATTTGTTATCTAAAGTTAAAACTTGCATGATGAGCTACAGGTGTGAGAAAAACTTAATAAATCGTTCAGAATTTTCTCGATCCTGCCAGGAATGACTTCTCATAATATAATATGTAATATGTATGGTTGGTTTGTTTCTCATTAAACAAGCAGTGCACTAAAATTATACATTGTTATACCTTTAAATAAACATTTTTTTAAATATTCAAGATCATGTGTGGAGGAAAAAAAGTGTGTGAATGTATTCCTAACAGAGTTAAACGTGTTTTCCCTGGAGGCAACAATTGCATTTAAATCTACATGTTCAAATTTTTGGTTTAAATTATTTTGTTTAATCTGGAACCATTTATGCCTTTCTTTTTTTTTTTTTTTTTGGTTTGAGTTAGTTCTGGTGTTTTCTAAAGCATTTGTAGTGTTTGAGTCTATTTCAATTAAATAGCCAGCAAAAAACCTAACTGTCTGTTTTTCACTCCAACAGGTATTCCTCCCAGGTTCTATATGAGCCATGCACTCAGGACATTGTAACATTCCTTATTGTATTTATCTGCAGTCAAAATTACATTAGAAACCCCTATCTTATTGCCAAACTTGTTGAAGTTCTTTTTGTGACAAATCCTGCTGTCCAGGCTCGAACACAACGTTTTTCAGAAATGATAGAAAATCATCCATTGTCTGTCAAACATCTTGTTCCTGCACTCATGAAGTTTTATACAGGTAAACCATTTTGTTGAAATTTGTATATTCAATAAAATGTTAAAGTAAGGTTTGTCAAGACAATCATTTTCTTATAATAGAAAAAAATCAAAATAATCAGGATTGTGTCTGAATTGTATTAAGCTTCATTGCTTTCAAGATGGAGGTTTTTGTTTTGTTTTTCTTTTGGTAAGGAATGTTTTTGAAAGTGTATTTTTTTATCGTATTGTGCAAATCATTTCTGTTAAATTTTATTATACATTTTCTTCCATTCTCTTATAGATGTGGAACACACAGGAGCGACTAGTGAGTTCTATGACAAATTTACCATCCGATATCATATCAGTACCATTTTTAAAAGTCTGTGGCAAAACATCGCTCATCATGGTACTTTCATGGAGGAGTTCAAGTTAGTAAGATTTATAATAGTATTGCAATATTAAAGTTTTTCTTGGTCTATAAAAGTATACATGTTTGACGTTTTCTTATTGAAAGTCTCTTCTTCCTTTTCTCTCCATTTGTCAGTTAAGCATATTGCAGGTTTCATAAAACCTCTGCTTGTGCAGAGACAGCTTCTGAGCATATCTCCTTACTAGTTTTACATTGACCTTGACCCTTTTTCTTTTCACAATAATGTCAAGCCCAGCTTATTCATGTAAACTGTTACTTATCTATAAACATTTGATATCTGTGGGGTTCACCTTTTTGCATACTATAAATAAGATTGCTACAGTTGTATGAAATAATGAGTATTGTTAAAAATGTTAAAGTTCTTAAGCAAATTTTCAGTATTCCTCATAGCCTAATTAATTTGTTACGTATTACTTGCCATTGCTGCTTCACATAGCCTTGTCTTACATTTGTCAGAGGTGCCCACTTTTAACTAAACAGGATTAAAAAATAAGTTACTTGTGGCATGTACACACACACAATATGATGCAGATAGGAGTGAAAGGCGGGGAGAGGTAAGCACTTGCCTTAAGATGTTGCAATAAACCAAATGTTTTGGGACATGGAAACCCATTTACTGCTTTGTCCATTTTGGATAAATCCCTTGTTTATCTGACTCAGTATTATTTTGTTTTTAAGTAAACAACACATAATGTTACCATAAAAAAAAGTCAAATTAACTTGAATTGTGCAGCTAATGCATCTTGTTTCTATGGCACATTATATAAGCATTGCTGACTTGTGATGTCAACAAATTTGTAGTTAAAGCCAGGCCTTGGTTTTTTTTGTTTTTTTTTAAAGAAATGATTGAGCTACATTGTATTGGGTAAGTCATGTTGTAAATACCTAGGACATATACTTATCTTTCTCATTTTGCATTTGTGGGTTTCTGTTTATTCATGTGTATTATGATAAGAGGAGTTCTCTGATAGTGACCCCTTACACAGTAACACCAAGGAAACAAAAATATGTAAAAAGAAGTGTATTTTAAATTCAGAATAACACAGGAAGATATAAACAATGAAAAATAAACTACGTAAGCAGCACAGAAGTGAATCCTTTTGCTTTGTTGGGCCGATTTGGTTTCAGAATCCTTCTGCCCGGTAAGGTGACTTGACAGTCTTTAGCGAGAGTCTTTAGTTCCACTAATTCTTTAGTGGAACCAATTTCTGTCTTTTAATCTTAGACAATTCCCCTCACCAGCTGAATCTTCAATTAAAATGTACCTTTAAAACCATTGTTGAGGTCACTTCTTGTTGTGCCATACTTTTGTTAACAGGGCACCAGCCTACAACTCCTTTTAGGAGCATATGTAGTAGTCATGTGATAGGGGTAAGCCTTGGTAGAGTTAACTGATAGTGCCAGATAAAATTAGGGTGCCTGGTTCTTTGAATAAGTATTGAGGGTCAGAAGGGCAGGGAGACCTGTGGCCACAAGTGGGAGCTCTGAAGACTTCCCTGACCTCAGGATTGACTCTGTTTTTGTCTCAAAGGTAACCTCAGGATATAGTATAAAACTGCCATATAGCTTTTGGTATTTTAACCTTGAAGCCTGGAGATGGGTTAAGGCAAAGGGCCCACCACTATTGCGAAAGAGCTATTATTTGAGTGTTTGTGGCCTTTCTGTTAGTTAGATACATAGAAACTTATTTGTCTCCAGAGGGAAATTTGGCTTTTTACAGAAGCAGTTTAAAATAAATAGATAAATAAGTAAATAAATAAATATACACACACACTTTTGTCTCAACTGACAACCAGAATGATTATAAAGCAAAAAAAAAAAAAATTCTGGCTTGACTGTCCCAGTCACAGTGAGGTATTATGTAGACATATTGCTGTTGGTATAAAGGCGCCCCATTAGCGTTTTTTTGACACACTTCTGAACAATTTCTTGCCTGAAGGTCCTCAGTGTTGGTGTGTCAGAGAGGATGTGCAGCATTGTTCATTGTGGCATTCAGTTTTATTTTAATTCTGCTCATTGCTACAATCCTCCAGGGGGTCCAGAGGGCATCCTGTAACAGAGCTTGCCCTTTTAATTAGCCTGTTGATTCAGTGGGCTTCTCTTGAAGTGATGTTACCAGCCTAGCACACCACAGTGTAGAAAATCGCACTGACCATCACAGAGTTATAGAAGATGTGAAGGATGTCACTTGAATGAGTCTGGACTCTCTTCTCTAAATCCTCGTATTAACCGACATTTTTTGTCCCATAGTACTACTGGTCAATGGATGTTTTTTGGTTAATGCCATTTTTTGTAAACTACATGGAATTAAACTGCAAACAAAGATGGTTCAGTAAACTGTTCGACTTTTTATATGTAAATTGTTTTGCATAAGTTGAAAATAAAAAGCAGGATAAAAGTTTTAAGAATTTTCCCTAAAGTTGCCTTTTGATTTGACCAAGGCATTGCATTTGTGTTATGCAAAAGGATAACTTTGATGCTTTCTTTACTTACCAACAGTTCCGGGAAGCAGTTTGTGCGCTATATCAATATGTTAATAAATGATACCACCTTCTTACTGGATGAAAGCTTGGAGTCTCTTAAAAGAATCCACGAGATCCAAGAGGAGATGAAGAATAAAGAACACTGGGACTTATTACCAAGGGTTAGATCATTTTTATGTTTTTTTAGCAGTCATAGTCTGCTGTTTGCCATCACATTTGCTTTGTGTAGTTTAGCTGTATGTACTTAGGAATTTTACACAGAAACATAGCTGCTGTCTGAGCAGCATAGAATTTCAGCTAATAGAGCAATAGTCTAAATATAAAACAGAAACCTCAACATTTTCAAAATATGTTCACTTTGACGCAACACAAACCCCCTTTTTCAGAAAATACGCCTGGATTTATGTCTCTGACAACAAAACAAAGTTGGAAATAATTTTATTGCAGGTTTTGCAGATCTAGCTTGGGTGTTTTTTCTTTAAATAGCAACTACTTCTGTGGCATAGTCTTAAACAATACACACGCTGTGTGAAAACAAAATAAAAATTGGTCTGTGTTATCTCTATGATTATAGACATAACTATAGATCAAACCACAGTTAGGTTTAACGTCACAACTTGGACTATACAGGGATGCACCAAAGTGCACTGTTAAACTAGTAAGATTTTAGGCAACATCATGACAAATAGCTAGGCAAGTAATCACAAACTAGCTGAACAAGATCCACAGTCAGACAGACTCCAATGAATTTGTCCATTTGGTGTTTCCAACCTTTCCTTCTTCTGTGAATTTTTAGAAAGTCAAAAGCTTTCTCCAGAACAAAAATTCTCTTGCAATACCAAGCTGCCTTGTGGTCTGGTATGTCAATGTTTTCTAAAGGCGGTAGTAAGATGTCCAACTTCCCACATCATAGGCATTATAGTTCTCAATGGGCATTATAGTTCTCAGTGGTCTATTGAACCTTTTCCTCATATGTGTACTCTGAGTGAAAAGAGATGAAGCAACACAAGTGAACATTTTATCAGCACAACTTTCATACTCAGCATGTATGGATTATATAAGTGTTAATTTTTCTAAATGTTTAGACAATTGAAAAATAACTTCTCAAAGCTATAGCTCAAAATCTTTTAATTTCTAACATATAAAACTAACCCTTTAAGCCCAACTCTGTTGCTGATAATGTGAATTTCTACGTAGATAATTAAACTTTGGTAGTGGCCTGATTCCAGTCTTTAACCTAAAGAAACCAGCTTCTGATGTATTTTCTTGGATTAGAGCTTTATTTAAAGGAAAATGTAAGGATGATCCATGTTTGATCATTATTTTTCTCTATTTACTATTTAGGAGCAGCAGCAAAGTCGACAATCTCAACTGACTCAAGATGAGCGTGTATCACGTTCCTACCTTGCTCTAGCAACAGAAACAGTAGACATGTTTCACATCCTTACCAAGCAAGTTCAGAAACCTTTTCTTAGGCCTGTGAGTATTTGTGACTAATATAAAGGTACTTGTTTTTTTCCCTGTAGATAAATAATTGCACATTGATTTTTATTAAAGTTCCTATTTCCTGGAACCTATTAGTCTGTAAAAGTTGTCTTGTTGTTTTTTTGTTTTTTTTTATATATTTTTCAAAGCTGCGCTAACCTAAGCCATGTGAAAAATGTGTAAGTTGTGCAGAGATGTACAGAAAGTGATCTGTGAATCTAAATTATATCCTTAAATTACTGTATATAGTTTCATTCATCTCTCTTTTTATGATTTTTATAGGAGCTTGGGCCACGTTTAGCGGCGATGTTGAACTTCAATTTGCAGCAACTATGTGGTCCTAAATGTCGAGACCTGAAAGTGGAAAACCCGGAAAAGTATGGTTTTGAGCCAAAAAAGCTGCTGGATCAGCTCACTGATATTTACCTGCAGCTAGACTGCGCACGGTTTGCCAGGGCGATTGCAGATGATCAGGTGGGTTTTAATGAAATTAAAAAATGTCTAAAACGGTAAATAAAGATGCTTTAGGTAGCTATAAACATCTGCTTTCTAAACCAAATTAATGCAATTGCAGTGCATACTCTTATCAACATTCACACTTACTTGAACTTAGTCAGTGTTCCTAACACGTACACAAACACATACATTTCCCTCCACTAATATTGGCACCCGTAGTAAGTAAAAGCAAAATCAATTGTGAAAAAAGTTCTTTGTTTACCTTCTTGGTAATTTCATTCAGAACCTTTAATTGAAGTAAGTTATCTGATAGGGGAAAATTTTTCATTATAAAACATATCTTTCCCAAATATATGTATGCCACAATTATTTAAATTTTTAGAAAGTTAAATAAGTAAAATCTAACTGAAGTATAATTCCATTCATGTTTTGCACTTTTAAGTTTATTTTAGTCAGTTGGAACACTTCAATGGTCAGCAATGACTTTGTCTTTCACTGGGGTATAAATATGATGTGACACACACACCAAATTCGTTTAGTTATCCTTTGGAATGGGAAAACCCTAAAATGCAGAATTAAAGGTTTATTGAGCTGCATGAAATGAAATAGCAGTAAGAAAATTCTGAAATTGTTGAAAATGCCCCTTACTACTATCAGGGCAATAATTAGTAAGTTTAAAGCAACTGAAAAATTGGCCTGGAAAAAGTCATGTCTATATTGACCTCACGCACAATGAGGAGAATTTCTTTTGAGTGGTCAAGTAATCTCCAAGGATAACAGCTGGACAAAATTGAAGTCTTCAAACACTGTGATGAGACAGCAACTACATAACCAGTTGTTAGGGATGGTTGCCAAAAAAACCTCTGCTGTCAGCAACAAGCAAGCTTGAGCTGCTACAGTTTTCCAAAAGCTACTGGAACTCTTAATGGGCCCAAGTACTATGGTTGATGAGACAAAAATATGTCTTTTCAGCAAAAAATACCAGTGAGAGGTTTGGCGTAAAGGCATGCAAAAAAGAAGTACAGTAAAATTTTGATTATCCATCAGGAGTCAGGACCGAGGCTTTGATGGATAAAAGAAAAGATGGATAACAGAACAGGTACTTTAAAAATGATGTGCAGTAGATTACTTTAGTGAATAGTCATATTTATTTACAAAACAAAACTGTATTAACAAAATGTATATTTTAACAAAATTAATTAATTCATATAATATTGTAACGACCAAAATAATATGCAAATACAACTCAGAGGTACTGGAGTTTTCTATATTTTACTTGGAGTCTTTGTTCCGTAACAAACGGTGCCCTGACTTACACACCATTATTTGGGTTACAGAGCACACCTCTAAAACAAAAGAAAGCTTTCCCTATTCATCAGTTTATCCCCTGCCACTTACATTCTTTTTTTGTCTATATCACAAAGACTCCTGCTTATTGTCTCCTACTCAAAACTTCCTTTTGCTGCACCTTCCTTTTTTCTCCTAACTTCTCCTGTCACTCGTCTCGTAAGAGGCACGTCCACCCCTTACAGAACAGAAACCCTTTACCCAGTCCCATCACTTACAGCATTCATATCATTCGCTGTTCTTCCTATTCCGTAAATTGAAGCAATACTTAAAACACTTTTGCCATTTTGTAAATGTTTCATTTCAATTTCTGTGACAATTCCAATACCACACACATACAATTTATCGGCCATAACAATATATTAATTATTACAAAAGAGAAAAGTTATGAAATGCTATTAAAACTGAACGCATGTAACTGACACTGTGGTTTGTGGAATTTTTTTTTTTTTGGTCCTGATGGTTAATCAAGTCATGGATAATCGAGGTTTTGCTGTACTTCATCCCTAATTTGAAGTATGTTGATGGATGTTTGATATTGTGGGCTCTTTTTCTGCTAAATGCAGTGGACAGCTTGTATAGATACACTGTTCTGTGCACTCAGTATCAGTGCATATTAAGTCAAAACCTGACTAGCAGTCCCAGAAAGCTTATGTTTGGGTAGTGGATGGATTTTCCAACAGGACAAAGATCCAAAGCGTACCTCAAAAGCTCCTGACCTAAACCTCATTGAGAAGCCAGTGGCATTGTCTGAAAAAGAGAGCCCACAGTGATGGACCTCAATATTTGAAGGATCTAGAGAGATTCTGTATGAAGCAATGGTCTCGGATCCCTTGCCATGTGTTCTACAACATCATTAAGCATTATAGAGCTGTTATTTGGCTGTAAAAAGTATTACATGAAGGGGTGACAGTTTTGTGGCAGACATTTGAGAAAAATATTTGTTTTGATTAGATTTTCGGTAATTTTTTGAATGAGAGAGTATGAAGAATATAAACAATGTCTTTATGCTGCCTTTTTTCCAATTATTTGCTATCTTTATTTAAAATATTTTTTGAGTGTGCAAGCACTTGTGTGTACCTCCATGTATGTGTACGTGTATATTTAAATTTATACTAATAAAAGGCAAAGCACTCACTCACTCACTCACTCACTCACTCACTCACACCAACTAACTTCCCGTGTAGGTAGAAGGCTGAAATATGGCAGGCTCATTCCTTACAGCTTACTTACAAAAGTTAAGCAGGTTTCATTTCGAAATTCTATGCGTAACGGTCATAACTGAATCCTACTTACGTACATATATATGTCCATAGTCTACAGCTCGGTCGCCGTGTGAGACGGAGTTGCGTCCCCCATCACCACGCCTCCCACGTAGTTGGCTGCCTGCCTGTATTGCGTCCCCCATCCCCACACCTCCCACATAATTGACTGCCTGCCCATATAAGGCCATCCGTCAGCAGCAATCCAAGCTGTGAGAAAACAGTAAAAAGGAGGCGTGTCAGACGTTGTGGTACATTTTCTGATGCAGCTAGACGGAAACAACTTTGTGACGCTGCCGCCAAATACTCGCAGAAAAATCCACAAGTTCATAGAGACTCTGTCGCTAAATATTTGCAGGCAAATCCTCAGGTTAATACCGGGAATGCCTGTTAAGCATCTTAGATTCACGAGTAGCAATTTGGGTGGTGATGTCTATCGAGGTGATCACCATCAATCAAAGAACTGTCATTTACAGAGTGGTTCCCATGCCCGGAGATGCCGCCTGGCTTTTCCATTCTCTGTGTTACATATTGCACAGCCATATCAGGATCAATCTTGATATCTGGAGGAACATTGTGTCTTATGTATTGAATGACTGGGACAGGTTCAAGGTGTGGACTGATGACGGTACAGGAGATAATTATACTACACAGGGGCACTAGAAGAGTGAAATGCTTAAGCCCTTCACCTATGCTTCTGCATGTGAGTTGATGGCTGCCGCTGAATTGTTTGGTTGTCGCTTTCAAGTGTATCAAAATGGCCAAATATTTTACACCTTTGGACAATCGCCAATGCCTCTTAAACATCTTAGATTCACAGGTGACAATTTCAGTAGTGGACACTTTGATGTTTATGAATGTTTAAACTCTCAAAAGCTGGATGCGGAGTTATCGATGAAGCTGGTTGTATGCTTACAACGCTTGACAGATGCCGAATGTCACTTCAACACAAGTCCTGCAAATACTAACGTAATTGAAACAAACCATGAAACTCAAACCGATTATGACAGCAGCAATCCAAGCTGTGAGAAAACAGTAAAAAGGAGGCGTGTCAGACGTTGTGGTACATTTTCTTATGCAGCTAGATGAAAACAACTTCGTGTCGCTGCCGACAAATACTCGTAGAAAAATCCACAAGTTAATAGACACGCTGTCACTAAATACTCGCAGGCAAATCCATAAGTTCATAGAGACGCTGTCTCTAAATACTCGCAGAAAAATCCACAAGTTAATAGACATGCTGTCGCTAAATACTCGCAAGCAATTCCACAACTTAATAGAGGCACTGCCACTAAATACTCGCAGGCAAATCCACAACTTCATAGAGACGCTGTCGCTAAATACTTGCAGGCGATTCCACAAGTTCATAGACACGCTGCCGCTAAATATTCGTAGGCAAATCCACAAGTTAATACCAGGAATGCCTGTTAAACATCTTAGGTTCACGAGTAGCGATTTGGGTAGTGAACACTTCGATGAATGAAACCTGTTATCTTTACAACGGTTGACAAACACGGAATGTAACTTGAACACACAACGTCCTCCAAATACGAACCTGATTGAAAGAAATAATGATAATCAAATCCTTGATGACAGCAACACTCATAACAGTGACAAAACAATTACATTGACAATCATGTTACATTATTTTTAAAATGTTTCCTTTTCTTTTTCATAACTTCTTTAACACACTACTTCTCCGCTGCGAAGCATGGGTATTTTGCTAGTAAGCTATATATCTCAAAAACTGCTCATGCAACTTTGTAGTTTAAAATTCTTGGTCACATGGCTAAACGGAGCAAACGACAAACTATGTAAAATAAATTCGGGTATGACAGAGCTAGTCACGTAATGATTTACTTCCAGATACCTTATAGCTTTACATCTTTTTGCATTTTACAGGCAGTCTCTCTTTAAATTTTCTGCATGTTTGGTACTCTGAAAAAGCCACAAGACCGGTCATATATGATTGCAATATGATTGCTGCTTTTCAGGAGCTTGTGAATGAATACATTCCCGCCAGTCTTATAGACAGGCAAATAAAGATACTTCCAGCTTAACCAATGTTTGTTGATTTTAATACATATAAATATTTATACTCGTACACACAGCTCAAAAAAGTCATCACAGTCTAACATCAAGTCAGTTAAGCTTCAGGGATATCAATCTGTCCAGTTAGGAAGAATAAGTGATTGTGAATTAGGTTCACTTGCTTGGTGCGAATGAAAGTGCCAACAGTTGCACTAGAGAGGCAACAGCAAGGCAATACCCAAAAAGGGAAAGAATTTGCAGGTGGAGACCACAGAAAATGACTGTCTACTAATCCTTTCTGACTGATTCTTCTCTAGTTTTGCATTTTGCTAGTGACCTTGTCGCTAGTAGAAGCATAAGGTGGTACCTGCAGCCAATTCTGGTTGCATAGGCAGTTCAGCTCTTCCAGGATGGCACATCCATACGTGCCATCGCAAGAAGGTTTGCTGTGTCTCCCAGCACTGTCTCAACAACATAGAGAAGATACTAGGAGATGGGCTGTTACATGCGGAGAGCTGGACAGGGCTGTAGTAGGGCATCAAACCAGCAGCAGGATCAGTATCTGCTCCTTTGTGGGTAAAGAAAGGAAAGGAGAACACAGAGAATACAGTTTAAACCAAGAGAAAAAAAAATTGTTTATTAAGATGAGAGGTTCAAAACGATGGAGGCAAGGATGGTAAGGGAATAGAACTGGTTCAGAAAAAATAATGAACTGAACTATGTTCAGTCTTTTCCACTGCTCTGACCATGGGAAACACCTTCACTGAACTGTGTTCGCTGCTGTTTCTCTCGTTGGAAGGGCTGTTATACTTGGTGAACTAAAACCAAGACTTTTTTTCTGCGTCCGTTCTCATTCACAACATTCACCTGGGCCATGCTGACACGCTTGTGGCTTCCCCTTCATCACACCCCTTCTGCTCTCTCATCCGTCTTCGAGCAAGTCTGGTATCTCTGTAGTCATATACATACATGGAGTCTGGCGTTGATTCAAGCCACCTGCTTACATGCTGTAGTTTGTTGCATCACATTTTTATTCTGTATCAGTACCACATGCATTGGTAGTCATTGCAGAGTCGCTACATTGTAATGTGGTTGATGTGACTAACATAATAAACCTCAGAAGTGACGAATATATAGACTCTATTTTAGTTCCTTTTTAAGAGGGCCAATGCTACATGTTTGCGCTGATGTGTTTTTGTTGGTTAATCTTGGCTACTTGTTGTCACTTACCAGAGAGCTGGCCGTCACATCAGGAATATCTCGGCCAACCTTCTCTCCATCATGCCCATTGTGCTGGAAGACATTAACTGACTGACTAAGTTACTACATTCTGTTTTTGTATGGTGTGTTTCAAATTACATCATTTGGTGCAAAAAAAAAAATCAAAGGCTGTTTCATGCCAGATTTTAAAGTGCAAAGACAGGTTTATCACCATTGTCTCTGGAAATTTCCAATACAGCTAGTACCAACATAAGAATGGATGTCACGTTTAGACTTTTTCAGAGAGATTGCAGATAATGTAGCAATATGAATTGTACAGTTAAGTATTTAGATGTGTGGTTCAATTTTTCTCTCAATTTGTGTGTAGTGTTTCTCCTCATGTATTTTGCTTTACCACATATTCTTAAAATAAGTTCCTTTATTTTGCATTGGTTTCATTGTTGTTAACAAATTTAATTTTCCAGTGAAGTGAGTAAGGATATCTGTAAGAACAGGATTTTAAAAAGCTGTCCAGCAAGTGTGTTTAATATGTGTGTAACATACTTATAACTTGGAGCCACAGTGGTGCTCAGTCACTTATACCCTGGAGTTGCATTGGCACTCAGTCTAACTCCATAAGTTCATTTGCATTTCTAGTTTGTTTTATAGCTTGAATCATGTGATATGCCCTGTTATGTTTAAACTATATTACAGTTGTAGCTCCACAACCCTGTGCAAATGTAGGAGAAATTATTGTCCACTGAATGGGCCCATCCACTAATCATAAGCTTTCAGGTATTGATCAGTGCTGTTTGATCCAACATCTTGTACTATGTTTAGGATTTTAAATGGTGCTGCAGACACATTTTGCTTTAGAGAAATTTACTTAAGCCTGACTTTTCTGTTTGTAATATATTTGATAAAAGGAAGTTATAGCGTTGAAGTGATTAGTGCTGCTCTTTCAGAGCTTTTTATGTTGTGTTTGTGTGTGTGTTTCTGTTTGTTTTAATGTTTTATAACGCTCAACCTTATTTTCTTAATCTTTAAGAGGTCATATAGCAGAGAGCTCTTTGAGGAAGTCATCTCTAAAATGAAGAAGGCTGGGATAAAGTCAACAATAGCAATTGAAAAATTCAAACTTCTGTCTGAAAAGGTTGAAGAGATTGTAGCCAAGAATTCCCAGTCAGAGATTGATTACAGTGATGCCCCTGATGAGTTTAAAGGCAAGTGCTAAGTGACTACCCTTCATGGTTCTGCTGATGTGGATGAACCATAGAAAAGTTGATTGACCTTGCAGTATTGTATTTACCTAAAAGCTTTTGTAATTCATTTTGTTGGTTATTAAAGGTGACCATTGAGTGTGTAAATTCAAAATTTTCAATCTATGCTCAGAAATACTTCCTGAAATGTTCTTTTTTTAACCTCAGGAGATGAATAAAAACATTTTTAGGATTTGTAAAGTAATTCTTAAAGCTTTTTTTTTTATTTTTTTCCATCCAGTTAATGCCAGGTGTTATGCTACTGTACCGATAATATTGGAAATTACAGGACCTTATGAAGAGGACTGCTGAAGCAAGCTGTTAAAGTTTAATTTTGTAATTTATTACAGATCCCTTAATGGACACCTTGATGACTGATCCAGTGAGGCTACCCTCTGGAAATATCATGGATCGCTCAGTCATATTACGACATTTGCTGAACTCCTCCACAGATCCATTTAACCGCCAGCCCCTTACTGACAACATGCTGGAGCCAAGTACGTAATCAAAACAGAGCCTATTATTAGTTTACCTTTGACAATCCATCTTCAGACACTATTTTAAATTTAGCAGATCATGGTAAACACAGCTCAAAGTGCTAAGCATGAGACAGACATGAGGAAATTCGTAGTAGGTTTGTGTGTCTCTTCTTCAAAATGAATACAAACCTAACAATATAAAGGAAAAAAAATCAAATACAATTTTTTTTTTTTTGTATCAGGCCATTTCTTTGTCACTTATGCTGTGTTATCACTCTGTCTGAGTGAATCATCAAGGGTCCTACTATGTAATGTAATATTATGCTCTTCAGCCTTCTTTTAGTTAAGGGTAATCAATTTTAGCAATTTTTTTGATGCAGTATACTTTTGTTTTCCCATGCCTGTCATGTTTATGGGTATGAAAACCCATTTTCTTGGCACAACATTCTTATCCTTTCCCTATGCCTGGAATTATTTTCTGGATATGTTCCTCCAGCCAAGACTAGTGGTGTGTCATTTATCAGAGTAAAGTATTAAGAAAAAATCATTACTGGCTCCTTTTTATTAGTTACCAGGATATCTATAGCCATGACTTCTGCAGGGATTTTATTTTCCAATCTTTTGGCATCCCATTCTATTAAAAATAATTTGAAAATATGTTTTCACTGTTTGTTTTTGCAGGAGTCATTACAGCTAATATTTTCCTCAAAATATCAATTTCTTGCTAGGGATTCAGTGATAAGGTTTTTACAGGGCCAATACCAGTCACCAATTTTATGTTACAGAATTGGCTGATTCCGATACCAATATTTTGTTAATCCCTTTCAAAAACATTTTACACTAAGCTCTCGCAGAAGCCTTATGTTCTGTATAAAGTGCTAACTTTATTATACTGTATTTGTAATTAAACTATAAACCACAGGCATATAAAAAATAAAGTACTTTTCATAATTACAAGCTATTATATTCTGATATTTCTGTAATGTACTTACCTAAAACATAGCTTAATTTACAAAGTAGTTTTCACCATTCAAATAACAAAAAAAAAGTACAGTATATGCACATATGTGTATATGCATGTGTGTGTATATGTATGTGTGTGTGTGTATAGTATTTTTAATAGAGGTAGGTAATTTAGATATTTTAGCTAATGATTTTTTTTGTTTCTTTTTTGTAACAGTTCCTGAGCTTAAAGAAAGAATACATGCATGGATGAGAGAAAAGCGACAGTGAGCTTCAAACTGTTGTCAGATTAAGAACTGCTTGCCATTGGAAGCCCAAGAATATCAGATGAGGATTTGTGATACGATAGGCTCATGCCATCCTATATTGTTTTTAGATTTTTGCAGGGTTGTGTGGGGGGAGGGGGGAGGTTTTGGGGGTTTGGTTGGACTGAGGCCATCAAGGTTTTTAGTACTTCAAGCGATCAAGAATAAAGTACGGACTTTGGAAAATTGTTGTTTATGATTTTGTATATATATAAATATATACACAGATATATTTAAAAGTTTAATAACATGCAAAAGTTTGGGGTGTTAATTTGGGACTGAATGTTGTTAACTTTGTTCTGAGGTTTCCTTTTTCGTAGTCTCGTAGAGATCTAAATGCTGTATATACAGCAAAGCATTCAACTTCTTGTTATATTGCTGTATTTTAAGAAAAGGTTTATGGGCAGGATCTCTGTCCCACCGGGTGCTGCCTCCACCCTGAATAAATGCTAGCCAGAAACCTTGTTCTCCAACTACACTACTGTAGTGTTACTTAAACCAAAGTGAACAAGACCACTATAGTTGTCCTAGCTGAAGAAGAAATTGGGCTGAATGTATGCAGTATGCTGGTATTGTAAACGAATGGTCAGTGCCACAGCATTTCTGTGTTTGGGATATTGCCACGTACTGAGGATTTCCTAAATTTCAGCAGCATAATCTCTGCAGTTTTTACTTTCAACTTCTTGAAGATGTCTTGAGCTGGCTTTCTTTTTTCTTTTGTTTTAATATGTTTGCTTAATGGTGAAGACAAAAGTACAGTAATAATTTTTAAAGTGATGGTTGTTTGGTAGCTTCCCCTGGAGCTACCGTTGTCATCTGTGAACTGGCTGAAGTTTGGGTGTTAAATCTTTCAGAAGCCAATATTTGTATGGCCGCTTTTAAAGGTACACTCTCAGACGTGTTTTCACTGCTGCTGCTTCCTTTGCATTGTGAGAAATGCTTTGTCTACATGCAGCAGGACAGTCATGGTTGTTTAGCTGTGAAAGTCCTACCAATCAAGACACTGAAACTATTAATTATCCCTTTTTGTTAGTTTTATTTTTCTATTTTATTAAGGCTTTGATCTTAAGCCTTGAATGTTCTTGTTTACTATAAGGAAGCTGCAAACAAAAAATGTAATCTTAGTATTTTAAGAGTACAAATGTACTGTATAAAGCTTGTCCTTCAGCGCAGACTTTGTTCTGTGACACCAGATTTTAAATTCCAATAAACAGTGATGCTCATTCATATACCAGAAATGACTGTTTACTTTTACTTCAGAATGGATTATTTGTGCATTACATTTTTTTTAAATTTTTATGACTAATTTCTGTGTTGGAGTTGGGGGCAGGGATGAGTTATTATTATGTACTTAGCTATTTCAATTCACCTAACCTCTCAGATCAATTTCTAAGACTTGTCTTTTGCAGCTGATGTAAATCCAATATTGTTTCTTTGTCATTGAGCTGTTTTGTAGCCAGGGAATGTTGACTATGTGGCATCTAATTCCTTGTGTGTTCTTGAAGCAGTTTATTGCTTAATATTTTGTTTTGCACAGGATCATATGTGTTTAAGTCAACAGGTAGATTTCAAGCAACTTTAAGCTCCCAGAATCCGCACTTCTCCAAGACTCAAGATGAGTAATTACTTTTTCTCCATCAGACAAGATGGTGTGGGTCGGTGTCCATATAACACTGCACTTAATAGGGTGTTCTGGAGCACTGTGGGTAAAAGGATTTGTGTTAGGAGACTCCTGCTTTAGGCTCTTTTTAAACACAATAACTTTATAAAAGCAGATGAACTGTAAACAATTGTTCTAAGATGTTGCTGCAAAGCCCTGTTAATATGCGGAAACTATTGCAAGTTGTAGTGTACTAATTGAAGAATATTGTAACAAATGCTAAGGAGCCTGTTTGTCACTTTTCATGTAAAGCATCCATTTCATAACTTCTCGCAAAAAGATATCTCAAGTTGGATAATGCAATTTTCTTTTTCATTAGGCTATCACAGTTCATTGAAAAATACAACAGTATTGTATCTTTATGCATAATTTTTTTTACAATAAACAGCAAAACCAATAAGGTTAACATGAAGTGGACATTTCTTTTAAGGGAAAACAATGTTCAGTGTTCTTTATATGACTTCTCTAATATGAGTTGCCCTTTGCTGGCAAATATATTTACACTGTGCTTGTGTGTAATTTTTAAATTAAGGCCTCAATTATGTTCTTCTCTCTTCATACTTCCAAAAGTAACAGTGATTTCTCAATTGAAGAAGAGCTATAGCTGAATTCAGAAGTTTACCTAATTTGGTAAATCTTATAGTGTACAGTGCAAAATTATGATAAAATGTGGGTAACAAACAAAATTTGAATCTGTTTGCTTATTAATTTAGTTCCATGAAGCAGTGGCACAGGGATGAGAATGAAAAGCCTGGTACAGATGAGGAAGGGGCTTACTGTATGCCCTGTCTGAGATACTGCATAGCTTTTTCTCCCAGCACAGTCATCTGTGTGTCATAGATGAAATTGTTGTTAGGTATGGGCTTCATCCCTGCTGTCAAGTCAGACATAAAAGATGAAGAGGGAGACAAAAACCAAGATCGATTTTATAATATCTTGCAAGGTGTTCAAATACATTTAGTTTGAAGATCATGGTCATACTTAAACAAAATTCACTTAGGACTGGATGGATCAACTGTAAATGTCTTGTAATATTAATAAGGAGAAAATATCTTTACCTTCAAGCTTGTTTTGTTATCTTGTAGTTTAATTGTCATAGTATCTTATCATGTTGCTGGATCTGTGATTTTGCAGAGGTATAACAGCTCTGACACTGAGCTACTCCTCTATCATCAGATGCCTGTGTTTACTGAATAAGAAACCACTTGCTTCAGGCTCTCCTAAATGTAAGAGTTTATAAAGATTGTAAATACTGCAAGGTCAAACAGGGAGAGGTAAGACTGGTTTTTAGAATTTTTAAATTTGGTTAAGCGGCTGGCTTGCATTAAAAAGTATTTTAAGGCAGTCAGTCTGCATAATTTTATTGGGAGTACAAACATTGACATTACGTTTTTGACATCTGGTTAAAAGTTAACTAAAGTGTTACAGCTTAAAATTATAACATGCACTTTATTTTTTCCATCTTCAGTTTCTTAATAGTTTAGAGCGTTTTTGTTTACATACGTAAGACAAGATAAACATGTTCAAAGGATAATCTTGGATGCTAGTTGTTTGAAACTCATCAGACATTAACATTTTCCAAGCATTTTAGATGTTTCATTAACTAGTGCATGTTTTTTACTTTCCATCATTTTATTAGACACCTGCTGTGTGTGTAATTTATGGAACCAAACTATCTTAATTGCATTTTATATTTATAGCGTTTTTGTTTATTACTATTTTTTTTTTGTTTTTTTGCATTCTTGTTTAATTTGATATACAGTACAATGGTATTTGCTAATCTATTGTAAAGAATGAGTTGTGTTGAATGTAACTTTTTGGACATCACGGGTTCAGTTTGAATCTTCATGGGGTTTTCTGTTTTTTTTTTTGTTTTTTTTTTTTTATAAAGATTTGTTAGGTTATAACAGAAATTGTGCAGGTGTATGTGGGGCCCATTGGACTGGACTGGTGCTTTGTCCAAGACTGGTTATTGTCTTTGCTGTTGGCTACATTACATCCCACACTTGTGAATTTAATGTTCTTGTTTTTAGTGCCTATTTTAACCATTATCAATAATTCATTATTGCATGGCACAGTACCTGATGCACTAAAAGTGTCAGTCATTAAACCTTTACTTAAAAAGTCAGACCTAGACCCACACATACTAAATAATTATAGGCCTATTTCAAATTTACCATTTCTCTCTAAAATACTAGAAAAAGTAGTCGCCAGTCAGCTTCAGTCACACCTTACGCATTACAATTTATTTGCGAAATTCCAGTCTGGTTTTCGCACCGGTCATAGTACAGAAACTGCACTAACACGGGTTGTAAATGACATTCTGATATCCTCTGATGAAGGAAACTCCACTATAATTATGTTGTTAGACTTAAGTGCAGCGTTTGACACCATTGACCATTCTATTTTACTGCACAGGCTAGAAAATGACGTTGGGCTTACAGGCCCCCATGCTCGCTTGGTTTAGTTCTTATTTATCAAATTGATTCCAATATGTACAGTACTCCATCATTATACACAGAAGTTCAATATGGTGTCCCGCAGGGCTCAGTACTGGGACCTTTACTGTTTTCACTTTACATGCTTCCACTGGGATCTCTCATTAGGAAACATAATGTTAATTTTCACTCGTATGCAGATGACACCCAGTTATACCTTTCATTTAAATCAAATGAAGTTTCTCCGATGTCGTCTTTAATTAGTTGTGTTAGTGAATTAAAGGAATGGATGAATGAGAACTACTTGTCTTTAAATACAGATAAAACAGTGATGTTAATTGTTGGAGGGAATGACGCTGATCACAGCAATATTTTGTCATCATTTAACTCAGTTGGAATCCCAATTAATTTTACTGAATCAGCCCGCAATCTAGGAGTTATCTTTGATTCTAGCATGTCATTTAAAGCGCATATTACAAAGTTGTCCAAAACATGTTTCTTCCATCTTAAAAATGTTAGGAAATTAAGGCGCTTTCTAAATAAACAGGATTCTGAGAAATTAATTCATGCATTTATTTCTAGTAGGATTGACTACTGCAATGCGGTGTTCACTGGATGTTCAAACTGTTCTCTATACAGCCTCCAGTTAACCCAAAATGCGGCTGCAAGAATTATTACAAGAACAAGAAAATACGAACACATAACTCCAGTTCTTAAATCCTTACACTGGCTCCCGGTTAAGTTTAGGGCAGATTTCAAAATCCTCCTTTTAACATATAAAGCATTAAATGGCCAAGGTCCGGCTTACTTGTCTGAACTTATCATGACTTACAAACCTGAGCGCACATTAAGACGTCAAGATGCCGGTCTGCTTATGATTCCAAGGATTAATAAAATAACAGTTGGAGGTCGAGCTTTTAGTTACAGGGCCCCTAAACTGTGCTATGGTCTTCCTGCTTCTATAAGAGATGCCCCTTCGGTCCCAGCCTTTAAATCTCGGCTGAACACTCACTACTTCAGTTTAGCATATTCTGACTAGAGCTGCTGATTAACTGTACATACTGCATCTCTGTTGCTAGTCATGAGCACTAAAATATAAGTAACATGATCATTATAATTTGTTACTAACCCTCAGCTATTCTGTTTCTGTTCTCAGTACTCAAATGTGGCAGTTGGTGCCACGGCCCACCTGCCAAGTTGTTTGCCTGCCTGTGGTAAAGTCATCCCTGATGGAGGATCACAGGAATCATGGGAAAAAGTGGTCCTTTCATCGGATTTGCTGGCCGAGCAACGTTTCAGCTGTGGAATGGCCAAATGGGGAGGCAGCTTGATGGATGAGGTCTCCAGGACTCTAAAAATATCCAAATCTTCTTATGTGATATCATCTACTGTTAAATTCTGCTCCGTACTTCTAAAATTTTTATTATTATGCTGTATTAAGGATTTGTTCTGTTCTGTGTATTGTATTGTATTGACCCCCTTCTTTTGACACCCACTGCACGCCCAACCTACCTGGAAAGGGGTCTCTCTTTGAACTGCCTTTCCCAAGGTTTCTTCCATTTTTTCCCTACAAGGTTTTTTTTGGGAGTTTTTCTTTGTCTTCTCAGAGAGTCAAGGCTGGGGGGCTGTCAAGAGGCAGGGCCTGTTAAAGCCCATTGCGGCACTTCCTGTGTGATTTTTAGCTATACAAAAATAAACTGTATTGTATTTAGGTAATTGTTCATTATGTATGTAGGCTTCTTAAGCCACCAAGGTTACCATAGAAAGTCATGTTTGTCAAGTTTTTTGATTCTTCATAGATGTTGGCATCTATCTTAGTAATTATAAAAAGAGTTCATCCCAGTGGTGATCTTATTTTATTATACAATATTGAATCATTGGAAATTTAATTTGCCTTTTTTAACATTGATAAATATAAAAAGACTCTTTTAATGTCAAATTTAAAGCAGATTTCTGAGTAGTCTAAATTAATTACAAACATAAAACACAAAATTGATTGCATACAAGTTCACCTTCAGGTTAGTATTTAGTAGACCCACTTTTTGTAGCAATGACTGTGGGTACAGGTCTGTATGTATAGGTTTTACAAATCTGGCCATTTTACCCTAGTCATTGTTAAACTGTCCAAGCTCTTTCAGGTTGGATGGAGATCGTGAGTGAGCAGCCTTTTTTCTTTTTTCCCAGCCACAAATTCTCAGTTGGACTGAGATCTGGACTCTGGCTCAGCCACTCCAAGACATTACCATTTTCTGCTTCCAAGGTTCAGGCTTCTTGCAGAATGCATATGGTTTTCTTTTAGGGTTTTCTTTTATTTTGCTGTACTAATTTTTTCCCTTTATGAACCTTCTAAGGCCTGGTACAGAGAAGCATCCCTAAAGGATGGTGTTGCCACTAACATGCTTCATGATGGGGATGATGTTTTTGATATTGTGCAATTCTGGTCATACTCCAAACATCACATTTTGGTTCATCAGACCATAGAATCTTCTTCCATCTGTCTTCAGGGTCTCTAACGTGCCTTCTGGCAAGCTGTAGCCAAGATCTCATTTGCATTTCTCTTTTCCACTCTACCATAAAGCTGCAAGAGCTTGCTCCAGGCAGATTTACAGCTGCTCCATATGCTTTCTGTTTCTTAATGGTTGATTTAACTGGATTCCAAGGGATATGTAGTCAATTAGGTGTTTTCTTGTCTCAGTTTCTTGACTTATCTTCCATCATCTCTTCATGGAGGTGTTTGGAGTGTTCTTTTATTTTCTTAGTGTAGGTTAGACCACCATACTGATTCACCACAAGTGGACCCTTTCACATACAGGTGCTTTTATATTACAATCAAAGGAAAACCCTTGACTATAAACAGGTGATCTCTATCGAACTAGTTATATGACTCCTAAAACCCAATGGGCTGCACCAGTGGTGATTTAGGTGTGTCATACTTAACGGGGTGAATACTTACATTATACAGCCAGCTATTATCTGTATTATAATTAATTTAAGTCACTGTTCAGATTTCTGATTTCACTGTGACATTAAAGAGTCTTTTGTTTGTTGGTCATTCTCAAAATGCAAAATTAAATCAACTGTGATTCAGTGACATATAAAAAAAATGTGAAAACCTTTAAGGAGTGAACACTTTTTTTATAGGATCTGTATATATATTTTTGAAATTTTTCTATAAATTTCATTACTGTTGTGCTTTAAATTTTTCTGGATCCTGAGTTGGTTTGTCGTGGGGTGGGTATGGCATTGCGCTGTATCAGTGCGTGCTCCTAACCTCCCTCTCTCTCTCTCTTTAAATTTTATATTTTCAGTTTTTGGTGAAATCCTTCCTTAATAAAGATTGGCCCTTTACTTTTCTGCATCTGCAAACCCCTGTGTGTTGTTTATGGGAAGTGACGGATACAATTGAAAAGTAAATGACAGTTCATTTGTAAAAGTAAGTAAAGTGCAAAAGTCAACAATATTAGTGTAACCAGGTGGGAAAATATTGGAGCAGCAAACTAAATAATCAAAAAGACAATCACTCAGACAAAGTATTAGGTGACCTTAGGGCTAGGCGATAAAATGATAAAGATAATTATCGCAAAATAACTTTTCCTCGATAGAAATTAAGACATGGTCCATACAACGTTAAAAGAACTCATTCCATCCACGTTTTGACAGACAACATGAAAAGTCAATGATAATGAGAATAACACCATGCTGAACTAATCATTTGGCTGGAATAGAGTTACAGCAATGTCCGGTTAGGTTGACACACACAGCACTGAGAGGAATGTAGCTATGCTCACCAGTATATCAGGAGTGGAAGAGAGGTAAAAGAAAATAACAGAAAATGTTAACAAAAAGTTGAAAAAACATCAGTGTTACCGAAGAAGACATTCCAACGGGCATTGTCGAAAAGAAGGGCCTGTGGAATTTAGTAGTGTGGAGATAATTTTTATGTTTAAATTCTGACAAGAAGCAGAGTAGTATGAACTGCAAATTGTGCCAAAAGGCACATTCCCACAAAGACAGGTAGTACCACTAATCTTTTGTACCATCGGAAGCAGTGCCATCCTTTTGAGCACACACAATGTAAGACTTTGCAGTCCCAGACCCTAACAAATGCTGGCGGCCCCCCAAGACAACCAGTGTCATACCTGCACAACAGCAACAGACCATAATGTCCACTTTCTTCAGCACCATGCCTTATGGCAAAAACACGAAGACAATAATATCGCAAATGCAGTAGCCTACTTTTTATGATGCCAGTTAGCATGATCAAAAATGTCAGATTTAAGCAGCTTTTTAAAGTTAATTGACCCTCGTTAACATCTTCCTGGCAGTAAACAGTTTTCTCAGACAGCACTTCCCCAGCACGAAGTGTAAAGGCACAGTTGAAAAGGAGCTGCAAAGTGTGTCATACTTTGCTACCACATTGGGTTTGTGGTCAAGTCGCACATCTGAACCATATGAGCCTCACTGCCCACTTCATTGACCAAGATAGGAATTTAAAAAGAAAATGTCTTCATGCTGCCTACTTTCCTGAAAACCATACAGATGAAATCATCGCTTTAAGGACGGACGGAAGCACTTGCAACCTGAGGATTGAATGAAGACAAACCAGTCTGCATCACAACAGAAAGTGGGATGAATATATTGAAGGCCACATCACTAAAGAGCTGGGCACAGCTGCAGTGGTTTTGGCATGTACTTCACTCAGCTATTAGTAAGTTGGTGAACATAATTATATACAAATATAATGATTTCTTTTATTTTTGTCTTGGAGCATAAGCTGACCACAATTTAGTGAATGTGTCAGTTTTGTTTGTGTTCTCCATAATTTTCATTTGAAAGCTGGTTGAATTTGTACTCAGGATATATACATAATGTTTTTTGCCTATTTATTTGTAGGCTTGTTTCCCAACCATTTAAAACAGTTTGAATCTATGCAAAGGAAAGGATACAGTATAGAGATGTTTTTTTGAGATTTTATTTTTTATTATTTTGTATTTATTTGGAACTGAGCAAAGAATTTACTTTGATTTCTCCAGTAAAACTTGAAAGCTTTAAGATTTTAGTTTTAGATTTAAGATTTAATAATTAAGATTTTATTTTATTTATTAGGAGTTGATGAACAAATGTGTTGTGTTCTGTAAAACTGAGACTTTTTATTTTGTATTACCTATTTTATGTATTTAGAGTTGACCTAAGAATTTAGTTGTGCATTTTGTTTATGTTCTCTTGTAACATTTGAACATTTTGCCTGGTCAGAATTAAAATTTTAGTTTATTATGTATACCTATTTTATTTATTTGAAATACAGTTGTATAATGTTCTAAGTACATTTGTCATGTTCAACTTCTGACAGAAAATAAATATTTAAACCAAAATTTTCTGATATCTTCACATCTCACTTAGAAGATAAATGGAACCTTAAATTTTGACTAAAATCAAGCTTTGATTTAAATCATGATATATATTGCTATCGACTAATATTAAATAAATTGATATGATTTTTTTTCCATATTGCCCAGCCCTAGGGTCCCTGTATGAATTAAAGATAAGAAACCACATTGGTCTTCTCCATATGGGATAAGGTAATAAATACTATATGATTTTAAAAGATCTTAGATGTCCTCAGGAAAAATATTGTAAATGCTAGAAAAATATAATTCTTCAAAGTTATTTTACAGATCAGCCAGAAAATGACAAATGTCCAAAGGAACCCCAGAAGATTAAAAACAATATCCAAGATAATTAAGGAAATGATAAATTAGTTGGGAACAAACATTGACCTTCAGAAAACAGCTTTTCTGCATGCTTTAATTTTGTGTGAGACAATATGGAAGAACCTATAAAGTTTTGGTAGAATATTTTGTGAGTTAATTAATCTTAAATTCATCTTTACAAAAAAAAATAAAAATTGCCATGTTATTAAAATTTGACCGGTGCCTACCTCCAAAATATCCTTATGCTTAATTGTGGTGGTCCAAATAAGTTATTGATTTTAGTTTCCTGAGCCTTGGCCTATTTTTTGTGATAATTGTTATTAAAGAAATGAGTAATTCATTTTAATATCAATTTTTTTTGTGTCCATCATACTGATGATTTCAAACATTCTAGCATAACTATGAAAAAACAGATCAAGAGAAAGAAATTCTGGATTTTGCAAGGTAGTCTACCATAAAGATTCCTGTTTTGTCTAAATATTAGAAAACTTTTTAAAGTCCAAGACCCAATTTTATGTGCAAAGAATTTCCAGAATGAAATTTTTCTTTTTTTTAAGGTTTTATAAGGAACCACACAAGCCATTTTAAAAATCATTATTTTTAAGAGTGTGGGACTTCTGAGCTATGATTTTGATTATTAAAATGAAATGTGGACCCCCACAGGTGTGTGTGTGTATATAGATATAGATGTATGTGTATATATATATATATATATATATATATATATATATAATATTATATTTTTTTTTTTCAATTCCGTCAACTGATGTGTGCGTCTGCCCCATTAACTGTCCTTATCTCAAATCTAATACAAATTGACTAACTTGACATAAGTTTATATTGGATTGAAGTTTGTTCAACCTAATTTATGTGTTCATATATGTAAGTGATGGATTGTTTAATTATTTTTGTCATTGCTTTATAGCTGACCACTTCTACTAGAGCTCAAAGCCTATACTTGGAGATTAATTGAATCGAGTTTTTTAAGATAGAAGACCTGAGGATTGGTATGCTGATCATGAGGAGGATAAGCCATGCTGCTCTTCAAAACATGTGAATATTATATTTTCTGCAATTCTGGGGAACCAGAGTTTGTTTCTCTGAAGCAAACCCATTTAATTTCACATTGGGAATGTTTGGCTCTCCTTATTCGTTCAGATGCTGAGACCTGACAGACATTATCAGTTTTAAAAATCGGTTACCCACAGAGAGAAATTCCCATCAGGACTCTGTAGCCTGTCTGATAATTAGGATGGATTCAGTCCTGCAAGTTGTCTGCAGCTCACATGATTTCTTAATGAATGAAGGATGTTGAAATTAACTGTCTAAGGCTGATCTATTTTTGAAAATGTTATGCTTGGGAAACTTCTGATTTGGCGCCGTGTGTTTATGCTTTTTTCCAGAGGGTATGTGTGGTCAGTCAAATGGCAAAACTCCATTCGGGAGCCCAGACGTCAACAGAGGCAAAACTCAGAGTGGGACCACAGCCCCCGTCTAGCCGTCCACAGAGGCAAAACTCCAAGGGGGACCCAACCCTGTTGTCAACAGCGTCATTAATTAGATTGGTCCACAGAACCATTAGTTTTCAACTATCATTGGGCCTGTAATATTTCCAGGACCTGGCAACCCTGCACTGTCTTATCTTCTGTCCCTTAAGTTTTATTTTTAAATGAAACGGCCACTGCACCTTCTCTGTTCATTACATTCTACAGCTCATCTTTACTGTATATAAAAAGAAAAAAAACAAAAACTGAAGATTGTCATCAGATTCTATTTTTATAGAGATGGCATTGTTAATGTAGTCTATATAATTTTTAATATCAAATACTAGCTGTGTAAGCAGCACGGGGTCCTAGAAACTATTGAAATTGTCAAGAAAAAAAATTGAAATATAGAGATGTCAGGTAATTGAAAGGAACTACTCTGGGTGTCTCTCTCCTAGGAGGTTTCGTTTTGCAGACGTGCTCGCATCATTTGTGCATTAGTAGCTAAGCAACTGTCTTTCTTTGGAGGTTTTATTTTGTCAATATGCTTGCCTCACTTGTGTATTAGCGGCTAGTGGAAAAGTAAAAGGGATACCGTTTTGCAGATGTGCTCGCCACGCTTCTGTAATAGCGGATAAGCCAGTGACTCGCTCTTCGGAGGTTTCGTTTTGCCGACGTGATGGCCTCACTTGCGTATCCTCGGAGGTAGAGCCCTTAGCCTGATTCCACTTCTCACTTCCGGGCCAGACAGACACACATACTTCCACGCATAGACGTTTATATATAAGATTCAATAAAACATGGTGTTGGCTTCATCACAGATTCTATTTTTATAGAGATGACAGTGTTAAGGTAACCTGTATAATTTTGAATATTTATCAAATATTCAATAAAACATGGTGTTGGCTGTGTTTTCCTACTTATATTAAATTTGTGTATTTTTAACAGTAAAGTTTATTTAAACAAAACAAAAAATTGAAGAAATGTAGCTAGGATATTTAATGGTATTTTACTGCTTAATCATTCCAAAAGTCTTAATTTTATACCGATTCTCTGAGATTGATTTTATCAGGGTCAGCATTCAGTAACAAATAAATCAATAAAAGTGAAGCATAGTGGTCATCACAGCACCTTGACCCTGAATCCCAGATCAGAATAAAAGTCCAGTCTCCTAGAAATGCAAGGTGGTAACATTAGCCACTCCATCACCATACTGCCCTTGCCTGTCATTTCTTTTATTATTCATCATACCAGAATCTGCTATACTTTGCTAACTTGTTGCTTCACACTAACAAAACCGACATCTAATTCTGTTTGTGACACAAAATAAAACATAGTTGGCATCATTTCTACCCAAAAATAACATCCAAAGTATTGGAAGGAACAGTCATCAAAAAGTATGATTTGGAAGGCAATTAACTTCAAGTCCAGTTATCTCAACTAACTCAGTAATGGGACCTCTGTCCTCTCCACCACAGGCTGATGCATTACATGTCACTGTGATGAATTGGAAATTGTTAAATGTGAATGTACTCTGTCTCCCTTGGTGAAACAAGATGGGAACTCTGGGGAGAGCCATTATAAACAGGGTTGAGAACTTTAAATGTCTTAAGATCCTACCCTTGCCTTTATTCAAGAGGAGTTTGCAAAGGGCAAAAGTGGGAGAGTGTTTGGCCGTTCCAGCCATATACTGTAGTTCTTAAAAGTGTATATGATGGATGGAAGAGTAGCTTGCTTATGGTACAGGGTTATGTGGAATCTGAAATGTTAAAGAATGGCTCCTTCTGGCATAGAGATCTGACTTTTAAATGCTAAATTCTTTAAGAGCGGTGTCTACACCTTTAGAAATTAGGGATGGAAAATTACTATGGACCGATTTATTTTACTAAAATAAAGCAATAAATATTACTAGTTTCAGTGAACTATGCTGGACGTTATGAACATTGCCATTCCAGAACAGAAACCCTACAATGTCAGATCTACCAGACAGGTTATGTGTTTATGATGCAGCCTTAGATTTTCTGTCATTGTCCAAAGCCATTTTGGTAGGTTACATTGCAACTCTTACTTCACTCAGAGGATGTAGATATGGATGGGGCAGTGAGTATGCTGTGGGTACTTCCTGCCTTGTACCCAAAGCTACTGAAATAGGCTCCAGCTTACACTTACCTGAAACTTGCTTACAGAAAATTGATGGTTACCAAAATTGATTAATAATTTACTTTTTCTCCTTTTTAGACTGTTCCATGTTCAGGTATGCTGTCTTTTAGCTCTTATTGCCGTTTGCCTCCTATATAATTTTTTTGTTTTGTATGTACTTCATATTTGGATATCTGAAAACTCCACTCGATGTCTCAAGGTTTCCCTTTTTAAAGACAATAAAACTGAGTCATTTTAGAGTCTTGTTTGTGTTCCTCTGTATAACTGCTTGCTTTCTTTGTGAAAGGTTCAATAATAAAGACTAACTGATATCATTGAGTATTGCATAGTGGTGGAGTGGCTAGGAGCCCTGGGACCTCATTTATAAAGCTTGCGTATGCACAAAAAGAGGCTCAAAATGTGCACATGGAACTTCCCATGCAAATGATGGGATTTATAAAAGAAAACTTGATGCAAAAGCTTGAGTATATAATTATGACAACTCTGACCCATACATACACAACATTAAGGAGAAACTGGGAAGTGACCATACCCTTGATCAAGCAGGGTAATGCAGCCAAACTAGCTAAATGACGACTCACTTGTACAATAATTCATATCACTGAACTGCTATAATAATGTGCATTGACATCAATGAAACATATTAAACCTTAAAAGTGTAGAATATGGTGTACAGACTGTGTTTTGTTCCCTTTAAGAGGGCCAATGCTGTGTATTTGCACTTATTTATTTTGCACTGGTTTTTTGTCAGTTTGTCGGCTACCTCTTGCCACTTGTCAGAGAACTGGCCGGCATGTCAGGAATATATCAGCCAAGCTCTAGTTCCATCACTCCCGCTATGCTGCAATTCTTTAGCAGACTGAGGAGGCACTACATCCAGTTTCTGTATGGTGTGGGTGCACATACTTAAAACATAACATATTTTTGCCAACATAAAGAAGACTTTTGCTGCAGTATCTGGTCCTCTTAATGTAATCAAAGCACTTTATTACTGCACTCCTGTTGCAATAAGGGCAACTAGCAAGAATGACGCTGTTTTTGTTAACTGTAACCCAATTACATTTCATTAATGCACAGGTCAAATGTGATGCCAAGATGAGACTGACAAACGTCATGGGTTGGTGGCCTAGGTCAACCTGTGATTCATTTATTTTGAGGCAAAGTAGCTTTGACAGATGTGATGGTACTGTACGTAGTGGCTGACGGCTGAACCCTCAGTTTTTCATATGGCCTGTACTATTTATTCATTGTATCAGCAGTCACGTTATTTCATGTGCCAGGTCATAGCAGCTACCCACTTAGATACTGGCATGTTATGCTTTTTTGGGACCCCCAGAATACAGAGGAGAGGTGCAAAATTGCTGCAATGGTCCTGTGCGCTTGACATGTTACTAGAGAGGCTGCTTTACCAACCAATGAATGTCTGTAGCTTTGTAATTTTTTTTTTCTCCCCCCCCCCCCCCCCAATGTACTTTTTTCTTTCCATGTCTCAAAAATAAGAGATGCTAAATTAACTAATGACTTTAAATTGTTGGTGTATAGGTGAGTGGGCTCTCTTGTCATACCATCTATACACATTATACAGTGGTAGGAACTTGTGTTTCACACAGGGACACAGTGCAATATCTAGACAATGACAATATAATAATGCAGAGGGGTGTGTAATTTACATAAGGCAATGTAGATTAAGTAATAACATCTGTAAAGATCAACATCATATTGACAAACAGCAGTCAGTAATGATAGGAAATGTACAGTGGACAAAGAATGCAGATAGAAGCAGGGATAACAGATTGTGGGAGGGGAAGGATGGATCCCCCACAATGCTGAAGGCATTATTAATGCAGAATTTTGCCAATATGTCTATAATGGAAGAGACGGAAGTCTCGGTGATGTTCTCCACAGTGTGCTCTATCCATTGTATGGACATGATCAGATGCTTTATAGTTCTCATAGCAGACAGCGAAGCGACTGGTCAGGATGCTTTCAGTGGTTCCCCTTTAGAATGTGGTGGGGATGTGCTTGGCTTGCCCTCTTCAGTTATGCAGAAAGTGGAATCTCTATTGTGCCTCCTTGATTAAGGAGATATTGATAGACCATATCGGGTCCTCTGCCAAGTGCTCACCAAGGAATTTAGTGTTGTAAAGTGGAGCTTGGCCAGGGTGAGAAGTCCATGAGCATCATTTTAGTTTTATCAATATTGAGAGAAAGGTTGTTGCACTTGCACCTGTCTACCAGCTACTCCACATCCATTCTGTACTTTCTTATCACTGCTTACGAGACCCACTACTGTCATGTCATCAGCAAACTTGCTGGAGCTGTACATTGCAGTAAGTTCATGAGTTAGCATAGATGAACAGAAATGGGCTGAGCATTAAGATGCTGGAGATGTCATCACTGATGTGGGCTGTCTGTGGTCTTTTTACCAGGAAATCCAAAATTCAGTTACAAAGGTAAGAACTGAAGCACAGTAGTCTGTTTTTCTTTTTATGGATCATGTCCTGAGGGATAAAGGTTTTGAATGCCGTATTGAAGTCAATAAACTGCATTCTTATGTAGGGTTTTTTTCCTTGGCCAGGTGAAGGGCAGATGTTTGGCATCTTATGTGGATCACCTGCCAAGCTGCAGGGAGTCATGTGATATGCAGGGTGTTGTTTCATGTGCCTCATGACAAACCCCCCGAAGTAATGGGTGATGAGCGTGAACTCCCCCAGGGCAAAAGTTTTTGAATTACAATAGGCCTGATTTCTTTGCCGTCACATTCAGTGTTAGTTCTGGCTGCGGTGATCAGCAACACCCCACAAGCCTAAACATGGATTGACCATGCTTACAAAAAATGTCTATGTAAAAAAAGTATAGTATTATTACAAATATAACCAGGCACCAGTAAAATACAGCTACATCAAAGCATTGAACTTTAATTAAAAGTATATGTTAGAGCGGAATTTAAAACAGCCGCTATTTAAAAGGGCAACACTATCGAGATCTAATGTTGGAGGTGGCATGACCCTACCTTACTTTCAGTTCTATTACTTGGCACGAATAATCACCTTAAAAACATTGGAAAGTGGCAGAAGACCACAGACCAACACTGGCATTGTTAGCCATGACTGTAGAATCCTCTCAGTATGCTATGTTCTGTGTTCCACTTAATACTAATTATCATCAGTTTATCAGCAATCGATATACTCCATATATCCATATCCAATACTTAGCCACCAAGTATCTCCGAGGAGGGTAAATACTGTACTTTCTATAGGCACAATAAGTGCTATTCAATCAATGTAAGTCATTGAAAAACATGAGATGTAGAGGTGTTTATATTGATAATGTACTATATATGTTTCCTTTAAACTGTTATGCTCCAAATCTAATCTCCCACAGACTTTTTCTTTTTTATATATCAACACTAACCTGCTCAGCATCCCTCATCTTTCATCTCTATCTATTCCTGGAGTTCACTGTGATGTTCCAGGTAGCATCTCCAGTGTATGACAGCAACTTTCAAGGAATTTACTCTTTGATCTTATGGAACAATGGGAAATGTATATTTCAATTACAATTCTGAAAAAGCATTGAAATTCAGCCATTCACAAAACACATGTGAATTCAATATGCATCATGTATGCAATAAATCAACTGAAAAATGTTAGCCAGTGACATATATCTGATCTAAAACTGTATTAAATAAAGCCAGGGCAAGAGCCAATCTGTGAACAATGTTACATGTTCTTGTATATCTGTTATCCTTAAATATAAAATAACTCCTAATATTTTAATGGCAATATTGGAACTAGCCGTGCTATCCATCTTAGATAGGCTGAAATCTAAATAATCAACGTAGACCTCTGCGTTAAAGTTTGCAATGCACTACACAATGTATATGTCTCTTTTAAATGCCTTTTTGGTGATGGATTTGTTAAAGCAGTGTTAATGTTTGTAATGCACTATCCATTGGAATGACAGAGACATATCAACTGGATGAACACACTGACAGGCAGACATATACTTATCCTTTTATGAGAATGATAATTCATGTGTTTGCCATATACACTCTTAAAAATAAAGGTGTCAGAGTGGTTCTTCAGAGTGATGCCATAGGGGAACCATTTTTGGTTGCAAGAAGACCCATCCACATGAAAGTTCCAGAAAGAACCATTTATTTATTTATTTAGATCCATAACAACCTCCATTACAGTAACCATGAATACATGGTTAGAGATTTGTGAAATACCACTGGGTTCTATGGTTTTAAAATGCCTCTTGCTGCATATGGTATCATGGGGCAAGACCAAGTTTTCTTAATCTGTTAGTCTCCTGCTCAGTGCCTACCAAACATTTAAATATTTCAGTTTTTTCCCACATATCAGGAAGTTTTTCCAACCACAAGAACCAACTTTATATGCAAAGAACTCGTCCCAGAATGAAATTATACTTTATCAAGTAATAGTTCTGTGATGAACCACACAACCCAGTAAAAAACCACAAAGTGCCATTAAAGAAAGAGTAAACAATTTCTTGAATTAGGAGATTGTCCCCTTTTTCGCATACCCAAACTTACTCTCTAGAGACACACAGAGAAGCATGGGGTCAGCTATTTGTACAGCAACCCTGGAGCAATTGTAGATTAGGGGCATTATATGAGCTGCACTCACTCTCAGTGGACAACTGAACAGGACAGCCCATATGACCAAGACCAAAATGATCACGTGAGCCTTGGTGGACTGTATGGCAGTTACCAGATTCTAATTTTCTTGTATTTCCAAGATTAAAAATAATAATACAGGATAATGATATATAATAATGTTCTATATACTGTATATGTATGTATTTTTTCATTTAATATGGGAGCCCCTTTTTGTGGAATCTGTTTCAGTTGCACCATTTGTAGTTTTGCACCATAAGGTCCATAGTAAATCTGTCAATAAAAACTTTCTGTGGTAGCCCCCACTCCCTTCATGTCCTAAGCACATAATTATTTTGCTTAATGGTTAATCCAGCCCTAAATATTCTCTACCACCTACATGTATAAAGACTTAATTCAACTCACTTGGCAGAAGACCAATCCATCTTCTATAACTTAGTGGGAAAGTGATGCTCTGTATTATCTCAAATTAGAAGAAAATCAAATTTTAATTATGATGACCTGCTCTGATTTTTTTCAGACTTTTACAAGAATTCAAAAATGTAATTGCAGCTGAGCCATTGCTAGACGAGGCTCGCTTGTAGCAACGTTTTCCGAGTCAGCTGGGAGTTGAATGTTGAGTTTCATGAATTATCCTCAGAATATAGGCCTACTATTGTGTTTGCTTTTTATTGGGTTTTGTTCATTTGTTTTGTTCTTTAAATTGAAAGGAAAAAAATTAGTCCTCGAGTAATGCCTGGCTGCACAGTAAATGCACACTTTACAGTGAATAAAAATTGGTAAAAATGATAGAGAGCAAGAGTCTGGTTTGGCTGCTGGCATATTAATGCACTCCTACACTCATTCATGCTCTATGTCGATTCGGATCCCGACAGTCACACGCACTGCTTGTGTTTGAACTGCTGGGGAAAACATGAACACGAGATGAACGTGCCAACCCCAATACCTGGCATCCCAGACAGGAATCGAAATGCTATTCAAGAGATATGCGATTACAGAGGCACCAAATTCCTCTCAATTATTTTGCGTAAAAGTTGAAACGAAGCACAAATTGCGATAGGCTCAGTTGTTAGGGTCGTGGGAGTGTCACAAATGGCCTTTGCGTCACTCATCTAATGCGGAGACGTCCGAATTGGCGCAAGTTGAACACGTAAACAGTGCAATAACGTGACAAGGACAAATAATTGTGAGATACAGGGTTGGTACCCCCCAGTGGACTGGCATTCTGTTCACTTTGAAAGCCTGCCCTATGGTCGTTGCGTTGTCGGTGTGGAACATCGTGCTTGTGAATCTTCGACAATATAAATGAGGCATTTGTGACGTGGGTTACGCCAAACACGTATTGTATGAGTTGGCGTGACTGTCCATTGTCGCCGCGTCGTTTGTTGCGCCACTGAGGTTATGGACGGTGGCACACTGCATTGCTTCTCGCCGGTACATTAATCCTCTGTTACCTTGGCCCAGATTCGTTCCATACACGCATCTCGCCGACAGACCCCTAGAGGACGCTGCGTGGCGCTCTGCCCATAGAAAGAGAGCGAAATCCTGCAGTGTTGTGTCATAACTAAAGCCCGCCCTCCTCCACCCAAAACACCCCGTTCGTTCCCGCTCATACCCTGTAGGCCCCGTCTGGGCCCCGCCTTCCGCCCTAGCTTTGTGGCTTTTTGATTCGCTTCGATTGACATCAATCTTAAGCACTTTTTTTTCCCAATTCGTTTGTTCGTCGCGCAATCAAGGCGGTACCGGAGGATGATGACGTAATTGGCTGCCAACAGACTGGCTGGGAGGCTTTCAGTCTAATCGAAGCCGGGGGAATCGCTGTTTGGACTGGCTGTTTTCTTCTTCTACGCTGCTGCGTGACTTCGTGCTTGTGCTAATTTACCCTTTTAAGATCTTCTCGAGCTGCCACCCTGAGCAAGGGGTGATAAGTAGCGAAATGGAGCTTTACAATAATGGAGTGTTGTGACAGCGGAAGGATTGCAGTGTCTCCTTGTGTGTGCGGCCAAAGCTGCGGGCAGTGACTCTTTTGGAGCAGCGGCCAGGTAAGTGAGCTGTCGGTGCTGGTGAGATGCCCTGGTGTGGATATCATTGTGTTTGTGCCGCCGTTGTTGGGGTGTGGAGCTGCTGAAAGAGGGAGTGAAGACACGAAACGGACTCTGTAGGGGTTGCAATTTAAAATCAGTGCACGCATCCTTTAAAAGAAAAAAATCTGCAAGGCACCAAAACTAAAATGTGCGGGAAGTGCATGCGGCATTCCAGACTACGTCAATTACAAAAAAAAAAATCCGTTAGGTGGTGGCAGCGCCGATTACAATGAAATACATATGGGACAGCATTAAAAAAACAGTACGATTAATTGATCGGACGGTACGTATTGTGTTGTCTAATCATTTATGTAACACGCTAAACACCACCCGCCGATTACGTTCATGTGGGTAAGAAAAGCAACAAGCTTCCTCTCCATAATTAACGAGCAGGGTGTCTGAGGACATTTTCCCATTTCTGGCTTGTGTGGAACATCTGCGCACTGTCCCATCCTAATACGAAAACGAAAGGCTCCAGGACATGTTCTAGATAAGTCATCGCCAAACGCAATAACAGCTTACCCAGCAGTTTCATTGCATTTACTCCTCCTCAGTTGATTTTCATTTGTATGGTGATGGATTTTTGTCAAATTATTTTCATCTGGCGATCACAATGAAAGGCGCTATATAAAATTACTGGTTCATCCTGTGTGTTTTGGCATGATATTAATATATTCGTGGATACAACCTGATACATAAAGAAGATCTGTGGGAACACGTTATTCCAGGCCCTTTTAATGTGGGATCATAGGAAGCAGTGTGGCGCAGGCAGTAGTGTTCACTTGTGGACTGGGGTAACTTCTTTAATTTCCCTTTGGGGCAAAGAAAGTTTATCTATCTGTCCTATTCTCTTGGTACTTTATGGTCTGACTGCCATGTTGCAGATGAGTGCCCACTTTTGATAAACTATTGTTTCATGTAATGTCAGACTATGCTGTAGAAAGCACCCGCATATTTAACATGCGGGCATTCTTCCAGAATGCATAACAATCTTATAAACTCTTAGAAAACGAAGGTACCAAAGTTGCTATTGGGGGAGGTGGCATAGGGGAACCATCCAGGTGAGGTTCCAAAGAGAACTTTTATTTATTTAGATCCATGAATAGATAACGGATTTGTGAAATACCAAATGGTCCCTGATTTTAAAAGAACTCTGGCTATATGCAAAAGCTCGGGCAAAGTTTGGGTTTTCTTGATCAGCTAATATCCTGCAAGGCGTCCCACTATGCATTAAAGATTTCTGTTTTGTCCACATATTGAGAACCTCTTCAAAGCCTAAAATACCAACATCATATGCAGTGACCCCTTCCCAGAATTAAATGGTTATTTTTAAAGCAAGTTGTTCTACAAAGAAAGAACCACGTAACCCGGTAAAGTGCCATTGATGAACCATGTATGTGCGGGGGGCTTGAAGGAGCAGAGCCTATCCTGGCAGCATCGAACGCAAGGTAGGATCAAACACGGACAGTTAGCAGGCCACTGCAAGGCCCACTCAGGCAGACACACCTACAAGGAATGTAAGGAGGTGAGCAAAATTACACAAACGAGAAGAACGTGAAAGTTACACTAGGCGTCCTTCCGTGTAATATTAACGCTGCACGGGCATCAAAAACATGCGCCTGGAAATCGATTTATCGTTTATCAGCGCCGGAACGCTTTGTCTGTGTAGCAAGATGTGAATGTGGTAAAAGTTATACTGGTAAATGGAGGTTTGCACATATACGCGTACATACTCGTTAAATAAATTACATACGGATAACATTGTGAAAACGTTTTACGCGTGTATCGATTCCAAGACTACAAAAAATAAGTTTTGGTAGTTAGCATTAAATATTTAGAAATATAAACAAAATCTGAAAGTTTAATTGGAGTCTATTGACTGTCTGTACCGCAAGGCGGATGAGGAGATATCTGGCCTTAAAAAGCTGTTAAAAGAATATTTATCTAAAACAAAATCCAATGAAAAATATCTGTGAATGCCGGCTTGGACATCCGGGCATTTATATTTAAACATGAATAGAAAGCAATATGAAATTCGTACGAGAAAGGCTGGCATAATTAAAGCGTAATATCCACTAATGGAGAATCCTTTAGAAATGTAAATCATTCTAGTACAAAAATAGCGAGTGACGTTTGGGCGAAATACTGAATTTGGAGACTTCCTGTACGTCACGAGAAAAAAATCCACAGTGATCTCTCTGCGGAATAAATGGAAAGACGTCTTAAAGAAAAGGAACCTGGAATCTCTTCGTTAATGTTTTAATAAATAAAGAATTCAGTTGTCTTATCCTTGCAGTGAACGGCGCTTGCCATCTATTTTAGTTATACAGGGATGTAAAAATAACCATATAAATTCCGAACATGCCATAATGGCGAATTATTACGAGATTTCTATTCAGATAATACGGAAATACAAAAAGAGAGAGAGAATACCGAAAATCGGGTTCCCCCGACTCACCCACCACTCGACAAAAACTGTCGGGATGGATTTGAAACCCCAACCTTTCAGAGATTTTTTTCAGTATTTACGGTGCGATTACGCCACACCCTGCAGATTTGAGGAGAGAAAAAAATGGTTAAACAACTAATTAAAATAAAAAAAAACAAGCGGCTGTTGCGAACGGAGGACCCATGGCAGCCACCGCAGTGTAGTAAACAGCGCGGCCGCTCGCTGTTTTGCAGGTGCGCTACCTGAACGGGCTAAGGGTCACGTGGTTGCCTTCGCCGATGACTGCCCGAGTGATTTTGCTTGCATCACTCCAGTATGCGGCATTGTTTCACGTTTGGGATGCTGCAGAAAACGGCAGGCCGCCTCCGGGCTTTCATCAATTGCTAGGATCATCACCGCTGTCTTAACCCCTATCACGCGGGATGTTGTTTGACGTTGGCTCCTCTTATGTTACTCGTCGGTTTTCCATCATGCGGGTTTTAGTGAAGGAGATGTATGGTGCCATAATATGTGACAGGGGAGCCCGAGGCCTGCGCATAGGGAGGCGGAGTGCAGTGACACTCAGGATGTCAACAGAGAATAATGAAAAGGGGGTGTTAGGGACAGATTGTACACACATAAGATGGTATTAAGCTGAGTCAGGAGAAGACTACAGCAAGCATGTTAAGAGGATAAAGGATTATTTTTAGATTTATGTTCAGGGAGGAGAGCTGCAGCACAACTAACTGCAAAACTAAGCCTGTGAACAGAGCTTTTTTCCAAATTCTAATCATTGCTTAGTGATTCATGCAATTATAAAACCAAATCATGGCTTTGTCTTAAGCAGTGGCCCTCAATTTCAGTTCTGGGGGACCCTTATGGCTGCAGATTTTCATCTCTGCCAGCTTCTGCCTGTAATTGGACTCTGACCTTAACTAAGCAAGTGAGTACTTTCCAGTTTGTTTTATGTTAAAGGGATACTCTATCCAAAATGATATTTTTTATTCTTTTCGATTACACTTTATTTGTCCATAAGGAGAAATTAAATTACAGAGATTCCAAATAAATTAATAAAAACAAACAACACCTTCCACCACCACCACAAAAACACATAAAAAAACCTCTGGCTTGGATAACGGGGAACTGCTGCTGTCAATAACAAGTTTGTAGGTGGCAGTAAGATGAGGTCAGATCTGCTTAGACTGTACCACATTCAAATTCATTAAATATTTAAATCTATAATAATAAAAGGCAAAGCCCTCACTCACTCACTGACTGACTGACTGACTGACTGACTGACTGACTGACTCATCACTAATTCTCCAACTTCCCATGTAGGTAGAAAGCTGAAATTTGGCAGGCTCATTCCTTACAGCTTACTTACAAAAGTTAAGCAGGTTTCATTTCGAAATTCTACACGTAACGGTCATAACGGTCGATAACGGTCGACAACGTCCGCCATGTTGAACTTTCTTATTTATGGCCCCATCTTCACGAAATTTGGTAGGCGGCTTCCCTGCGCTAACCGAAACTTATTTCGATGGTATGACGCCACTGTCGGCCGCCATATTGAATTTTCCAAACGTCACTAATTCTCCAACTTCCCGTGTAGGTAGAAGGCTGAAATTTGGTAGGCCCATTCCTTACAGCTTACTTACAAAAGTTAAGCAGGTTTCATTTCGAAATTCTACGCGTAACGGTCATAACGATCAACAACGTCCGCCATATTAAACTTTCTTATTCATGGCCCCATCTTCACGAAATTTGGTAGGCAGCTTCCCTGCGCTAACCGAAACCAATGTGCATACTTATTTCGGTGGTATGACGCCACTGTCAGCCGCCATATTGAACTTTCCAATGTTACTAATTCTCAAACTTCCCGTGTAGGTAGAAGGCTGAAATTTGGCAGGCCCATTCCTTACAGCTTACTTACAAAAGTTAAGCAGGTTTCATTTCGAAATTCTACGCATAACGGTCATAACGGTCAACAACGTCCGCCATGTTGAATTTTCTTATTTACGGCCCCATCTTCATGAAATTTGGTAGGTGACTTCCCTGAGCTAACCAAAACCAATGTACGTACTTATTTCGGTGGTATGACGCCACTGTCAGCCGCCATATTGAATTTTCCAACATCACTAATTCTCCAACTTCCCGTATAGGTAGAAGGCTGAAATTTGGCAGGCTCATTCCTTACAGCTTACTTACAAAAGTTAAGCAGGTTTCATTTCGAAATTCTACGCGTAACGATCAACAACGTCCGCCATGTTGAACTTTCTTATTTATGGCCTCATCTTCTCGAAATTTGGTAGGCGGCTTCCCTGCACTAACCGAAACCAATGTACGTACTTATTTCAGTGGTATGATGCCACTGTCGGCCACCATATTGAACTTTTCAACAGTCTTTGTTACTTATGGGCCCATCTTCAAGAAATTTGGTACACGGGTTCCCAACGCTAACTGAATCCTATTTACATACATATATACGTCCATAGCCTGCAGCTTGGTCACCATGTGAGGCGGCGTTGGGTCTCCCATCCCATCACCTCCCACGTTGTTGGCTGCCTGCCTATATAAGGCCGTCCGTCGCTCCAGTCTCTACATTCCCTTCCTTGCTTCGCCACGGGATTCACGTCTCCCTGCTGATAACTACAGCCTTTTTGTTTAATCCACGGCTTCTCCGCTGTTTTATTGTTTGTTTATTACAATTATAGTTATTGTATAGGTATTTTACACTTACTTTACATTACTCAGGTACCCATTTCCTTCATCATTCCAACCCCCATTACCATGTCTATCGAGGTAATCACCATCGATCAAAGAACTGTCACTTACCGAGTGGTTTCCATGCCCGAAGATGGTACCTACCTTTTCCATTCTCTGTGTTACATATTGCACGGCCATATCAGGCTCACTCTTGATATCTGGAAGAACATTGTGTCTTATGTATTGAATGACTGGGACAGGTTCAAGGTGTGGACTGATGACGGTACAGGAGATAATTATACTACACAGGAGCACTAGAAGAGTGAAATGCTTAAGCCCTTCACCTATGGTTCTGCATGTGAGTTGATGGCTGCCGCTGAATTGTTCGGTTGGTGCTTTCAAGTGTACCGAAATGGCCAAATATTTTACACCTTTCGACAACCGCCAATGCCTCTTAAACATCTTACATTCATAGGTGACAATTTCAGTAGTGGACACTTTGATGTTTATGAATGTTTAAACTCTCAAAAGCTGGATGTGAAGTTATCGATGAAACCGGTTGTAAGCTTACAATGCTTGACAGATGCCGAATGTCACTTCAACACAAGTCCTGCAAATACTGTCGTAATTGAAACAAACCATGAAACTGAAATCGATTATGACAGCAGCAATCCATGCTGTGAGATTTGAAACAAGATTACTGTTCACATGTCCAACTGTAAGTTGCATGCTCAAGAGTAAGCTCAGCGCACAGCTTGGTCATATTACAACCGGAGGGCCGAACTGACAACGTGGTATACAAAGAGATCCTTAACAAATAATTATTGCCATATTTTCCCTCACTTTAAAAAGGTTAAATTTTCTTCTTAATAAAAATTTTAATGCAGTACTTCGCCGCTGCGAAGCGCGGGTATTTTGCTAGTTAATTAATATTTGGATAGAGCGCGTCCAGCTTGTAGTGTCCACAAATGGAAAATGCCTTATAGACATTTGATTCGTTGTCTGAAGTCACCCGCATTCAAAATGATTCATTATTAAGATATTGGTACAGAGTGAATTATTTCAATGTTACTATATATATATATATTCTATGTTATGAATCATTTATATGTGTCTTAACCCATGTAATTGGTTTTGAAGGCCTGGAAAAATGTTTAATCTCATGCTTTCATGCAGAATGGAGACAAAGAAGTTTATGACAGAACTCAATGGTGGCCAGTGCTGTATGATGGCAAACATTGTAACAGACATCCATGGAAAAAAGAAAAAAATATAAATCTTGTGTTACTCTTGTCACATTTTCCACACATCTGTTTCTCAGTGGCTTGTTCAAAACATGCAAAACAAACGTTGTTTTTGCTCAAATATTGTTAAATATATATATTTGGAGTTATCAGCACATAAACAAGCAGTAAACCCAGAGACTTATGGCAGTGGCTTTTTGACATGAAGGCCTGTCCCTCCTTATTATTCATTGGTAAAGAGTCCTGTCTTCAAGTCAAAAAGTCCTTCCCACGAGTCTTTGTTTTTACTGTTTATGTACAAACCGATTAAATTCAGAAGGATTTTAAATTTTAGCAAACAAAAGCATTCATTTTGTACATTTTGAACAAGTGACTGGATAACAGACCTGTGGATTATATGACACAAGTGAAGTAAGTTTTTTTTTTTTTCATTCTTCCATGGACATTTTTTTTTTTTTTTTTTGCTGTTGTACAGTGCTGATCAACATTAAGTTCTGTTATATTATAAACTTTATTTCTCTTTGTTCTGCAGGAAAACTTTAAATTAAAAATTTTATTTGTCCATGACTCCAAAGTACATGGAGTATGACACATACTCAAAAATACTATTTTTGGGTGGAGTATTCCTTTAATGCAGTGATTACAAACTGAATATGCTAAACTTTTACAGTATAAAACAAGAATTCACAAGTGTTAGATTGATAAGAATAGATTTTCTTTTGATATTCTGTTTAGTTATTATTTACTAAAAAAAACCCCACAAATGGCCAATAATGAAAGAGCTGCCCATTTGCATTCTGTGTTGTTTTTACTGGTATCATCTCAGCACACCCTATTTTCTATTCTTCATTTTGTAAAGCACTTTGAGCTACATTTTTTTTGTATGAAAATGTGCTATATAAATAAATGTTGATTGATTGATTGATTATCATTGGCTGAAAATAGTTGTCTCACTTGTTAAGATTTTGAACCCTTACTTTCTTATTTTAGTCTTAAACAACTGTATTCATTGTTTTAAGTGCTCCTTATTACCAATAAGATGTACATTACAAATGAACCAGCAGTTCTCCATCTAGCTTGTCTCCATTTCCACCCATGTGTATTCATCATTCACTATTTGGTTTAATTAAGTACTCGGAGGTAAACTGAAAAATGAAGAAATGAAAGTTACTCATCTGTTTTAGGCTTAAAAATCACTTGGATGATACACGTGTCTTTAGAAAGGGAAAAGAAATCTCTGATTTAAGAATGAGCTGACATGGTAGAGTTGAAACACTAAGAAGCTATGAAATTAAATAAGATCTGTTTATGCAGAGGGGACTGGGCGGTCTCATGGTCTGGAATCCCTACAGATTTTATTTTTTTTTCTCCGGGCCGTCTGGAGTTTTTTTTGTTTTTTCTGTCCCCCCTGGCCATTGGACCTTACTCTTATTCGATGTTAATTAATGCTGATTTATTTTGTTTTCTTATTGTGTGTTTTATTTTTCTATTCTTTATTATGTAAAGCACTTTGAGCTGCTGTTTGTATGAAAATGTGCTATATAAATAAATGTTGTTGTTGTTGTTGCTGAAGATTGGGTTCTAATTAAGCATCTGGGTTGGAACAAAAAGGTTCAGGCACTGCAGCTCTCCAGGATCGGCCCTTACCACCCCAATATATATGAACACACACACACACACACACACACACACACACACACACACACACACA
>JANRMT010062815.1:39760467-39836234 GCA_026402145.1 Polypterus bichir lapradei
ACACACACACACACACACACACACACACACACACACACACACACACACCCTATGTACTTGAAGAAAGTGAAGATAGCTGATGGCTTATTTGCTCTGCCAGAGCACATGCGGGATGATGAGCAGAAGGAAATGAAGGAACACACACACATGTCTAGATCTGTAAAGGCCAACGTGGACAAGGGCATTAAGTCACCCTGTAGCAATCTGCCTATCTAGGCAGCCTATTTACTTCAGCTGATCCAACATGTTTAGCTTCAGATTAAATATTATTGAATTCATTCACTTGATTCCGTTTCCTTCTGTTTATTCTACATTTATTTTTGTACATAATAAATATGTACTTGATTTTTTAATATTATTAGAGTACAATAGATTGTATTGGATTGTAAAATCCTTCATTGAGTGACTTCCTGCAGTATCACCAAAGTGAAAGGCAGTACTGAATGGATCATTCCATACCGATTTTTATTATAGTGAGATAACAAACTGTATCTACACATCTCAATCTGTAAACAAGTTAGATCTCATATTTGCTAAAAGACTGGTTACTTTTAATAGCGTTCATGACAGGCAGTAATTATTTATCATTTCCATTGTTGGCTGTTCATTAAAAATACTTTTAAATGATTTGGTCTGACTCAGAATTACAAAACTAAAAACATTTTAGCAGCCAAATCTGTTTATGTTTATTACAAAGCTAAGATGTGCATTCATAGAAATTAGGGAGTCCAATTCATTTACAGCTGGGGTGTCAGATTTGGGTCCTGGGGCTCCACAGTGTTTGCAGGTTTTCATTTTAGGCAGTTTTATAATTAGATGGTATTTACTGCTTCTAATACAGTTTTTTGGTTTTAAGTTTAGCCCCACGACTTTGTAGAATTCACAACCCATGATACCTACTCTGTAACCTAAACATTTCCTTAACCAGCTGTTATCAATATGATGCCAATAATAAGGGAATGGACAAGTATGCAGTTATCATGCCATTAGCATTACCATCTGTGTGAGTATTGAAAGCATTTGTGCCTGTAAAATATTTGGAAAGAAATAAAAGAGGAAAAGCGAGCAGTTAAACTACTGGTCTGCTTTGGACCACTAAACATTTTGATAATTTTCTTAGGAAAGAAAATGTACAATATCAGAAATGTGTAATGTGGAAAAAAACAGAACACTACCACGCAGTGTTGTTAAATAACATGCTTTATTAACATTAGAAATAAGCTTCTTATAGAAAAACCCGTAGCCATTGTGCCCCCCATGAAACTGATTTTGTTATACTGATTTGCCAACAGCATTCTGTTATGGACGGGAGTTTAATTTAGTGTTCTTCCCCACTTGGAGCTAGTGCTGCTGGGATGGAGTTGAGTTTTATTAAATAAAAGATGCAGATGTTCTGAGCTTCTGTGTTTAAACTTATGTTATAAATGATGGCAATGCAAAGGGAAGAAGGTGGTTGTGTCCTATACGAAAAATTATAAAAATATTGAGAGGCGTATGAAAAAATGGACAGAGATTAAAGTTAGCAAGAGTGATAGATAAGTGTTTGGGACTAGTGAAACAGCTGGATTTTATAAAAGGAAACATGCATTAAAAATAGAAGAGTACATGGAGAAGTATAGAAAATAAACAAAATGTTTATCCATGAATGACACTACTATATACATGACTTGAAAGTTACAGGGTATTGTTAGTAAAAGGCGCATTTCCCATTTTTACTTCTGTTTTGTTTCCTCCTTTATCCTCGAGTGCGAGTTTAGTATTTGAAGCAATTCATTATTTTGAATACATAAGTTAGTGTGTACAAAAGTCCTTTCATTACATATCCCGTTCATTAACCTGTCTGGGTGTGAAGTGTCCTCATCTCAATAAGTGCTCTCACTTGCTCATTCCAGTACAAAGTGCAACTACTTTGTGTGCAGTGGTGACCGGAATCACTTTAAAAATGTGAAATGCAATTTTATCAGAATTTGAATTAATATTTGTCTTAATTTCTGTTAATACTGAGTATGGCATTGCAAGAGTTAAAGAGGGATGTGTGAAATAAAGGTAAAGAAAAATAATTAAATAGCAAGACACAAATATTCAGAGGTGAAAAGAGATGTCGCAAAATATTTTACTGTCCATCAAAAGTGCCTGAAAAGATAATGTGAGTTATGTTAAAATGTTAAAAATCACAGAGTGACATGTTTTTCAGGTCACTAAGGTTTGGAAGATAAAACTTGTACATTACCATCTTTAGAATCCTAAGGCGTTCCTGAAAAAACACTGTAAAGCAAATGTTTATAATTATCACCAATAATTTCAATAGGGAAAAAATATGTGCATTCCAGAGTCTGAAAAGAGACTCCCAATTTTTCTGAAATAACACCCAACTTCCATGAAAACGAATGCAATCACTTAAGTAGTTAGAAGCAATTACCAAAACACACTGTAAAGAGGCATTTTCCCCTTCATTAGTGGTTCGCTAATACATTTTTTTTCTGACTGGTTTTACAATTGTGTTTTTTAGCAATCATTTACGTTCACAAGAAAAGCAAGCATACAGTACTTATTATTATTTATGAGCACAGTTCTCCTTTAATCTAAAGGATTAAACAAAACAGTAACTGTAGAATAAGGACAAAAGAAAGTCATCAATATCAATTTCATTGAACAAACTGAGAATGAATAGAAGACAGGAGGGAGGTGGTGTCATCTTTACTGTGGACTGATTGTTGATTGCAGTGGTGAGTGAAAAGGTGATGAAAAAGATTAAAAAAAAAAAAAAATGGTTTAAAAGCCATCTCTGGATTGTCCTCATTCAGTACATTGCCCAAACTAGAATACACTGTGCGGCATCAGTGCCCAGATAAGAACAGTATGCTGTGCTCTAGATATATGCCACATGGCAACTAAAATGCTGTGTGAAAATGCCACCTTGATTCTAATAAGTGTGAAGAAGTGAGAAAAGTGCTATATAAACAATGAATAATAATAATTATTATTATTATTTATTGATATGCCTCATAACTCAAAAAAGGCAATTAAGTGAAACTTCTTGTAACTGTCAACACGTGTAAGTTGAACTCTAGTCTCTTGGGCTGTACCTGTACCTTAATTTCCCAAATTTGCTTATTCATAAGGAGCCATCCCAGCAGAATCAGGTGTAAAGCAGAAACTAGCCGCGTCAGAGTTCATTGCACATGCGTCAGCATTCACTCATGCCGAGCCAGTTCTGATACCCTGATTTAACATAAAAATGGCTTCTTTGGGTTGTAGGATACAATTGTTGTATCTGAAGAACGGTCAGGCAGACACAAGGAGAATGTGCAAAATAGCTTGTGAGAAATCTGGGTTTGAACTCCGGATCAAATCCAGTATTGAAAAATTATAAGTTGAAATCATTTATTACTTAATATACCATAAGGAAGATTTTTATGTTGGCTCTCAGTGCAGCAATTTAAGTGGTGGAGCTGTGCAGTCATACTTCCTGTTTTCAGTTATTACTGCCATGTTTTTCAGTTTAACTGTAGTCTGGAAAGGGAAGAATAAGGGCAGGCCTGCGATACTGCATTATAATAATAAGGAGTTGATGTTAATGCAGGCAGAACCTATATGTAGTTCATCTGTTTGACAGGAGCTCCAGATCTTTCTTTTATTAAAGCAGTGAGACACCGGACCTGCCACTCTTATAAAATTTGTAATTTCTTCTTCAAGTAAATCAAGAAATGAAAAATCAAGAGAGAAATTTCAATAATGAAATGGAAAGAGAGCTTTTAAATGAGCAGGAAAAGCATAAAGATAAATAAAAGAATGATAAATGTTTTATAAAAGCAGTATATGTTCTACAAAACCCTTTCCTGCGCTAATTTCACAGACTTAATTTCCAAAAGCACTTAGTAATTTATATAGCACCTTCCACATAAGTATGGTAGCAAAGCAGTATCCTGAAGCCACCAGTACAGGGATGTCTAGTAGCAGTTGGGTAAAGAAAGAGAGATGTAACGACTAAAGCCAAGCACATCCTTCTCCTAGTGCAATGTCCTAGAGTGACAGCAGGGTACAAAGCCTGGGTCTTGAGGATAACGTCTGGGTTTATTAGCATGGACAGAATTTGTTTGTGGTTTGATGACATAAGAGTAGAGTAGAATTAGTGAATTCAGTACTGTAAAAAAATAGAGACATAAAAATAGAGTTGCGCAACATTACACTTTTCTATATTCAGTGTTAGCTGAATCTGTTTAATCCTATGGAAGATAACATTCATGTCTTGGAGGTGTTGCTGTAGGTTCAGGGAGAAAACAATATTATTATCAATATACATGAAGCACAACTTGCCGACCAATCCCCTCAGGACATGCTCCATTAAATGTTGGCTAAATGGCATGACCCGAAAATAAAACAAACCTTCAGGCGTGGCGACTGCAGTTTTTTGTTTGCTGTTTTCAACCATCCATACCTGCCAATAGCCGTTTCTCTGAGCAGGTGTGCTAAAGATGATCGCTCCATGTAAGATTTTGTGTACCGTGCAAATTGCCCAAAGCCTCTTCTTGACCATGCAATGCAGCATGTGCTATCTCTCTCCAGCTGGTCTCGGTGTATCAACACCTCTACCTATGGAGGCAAATGGACCTGACAACCTAAAAACAGTCTCTCCCATGTGTTCTAGCATTCAACAGGTGTCCACCTCTGAGCTGTTCTTTTTCAGTGACTGGCCTCCTTTCTTTTTTAGCTCATTTACCAATATGTGATTCTCAGCATGGTAGGAGTTGCAGCTCATGCACAGGTAATGGTGGCACTAATGCTGCCTGCTGTTTGAAGATGACCATGAGCAAAACTATGGACTTCCCCAGATGATGTTGAACCTGGTGAAGATGCTGTGCTCACCTGTTTTGGGTGGTTGGTTTAGTTAGTGAAGCTGAGTCTGCCACTTTATGTAATACCATTAACCCTCAGTTGCAGTAGAAGACAAAAAGGAATTCTCCTTTTAGTGCAAATGGATGAGCTTTAGCTTACTGAGTTGAAGATCTCTGGTTTATAGCTAACATATCCATGGAAGAATGTGGCATGGACACAGGTGTGACCCCAAGTGATTTCTAGCAGATGACAACTCCATTAAGAATACTAAAAAAGTATTTTCTGAAGGCAATTGGTATTTTATATTGCATCTGTGCAAAATAACACAACACTGCCCCAAAACCAGTATTTTTTGAGTGAATTGCTTAGAATATCCTTCAGTTTTTGACAAGTAACCCCCTTCTCTTAGAAATTTATCATTAAATTTCTAGGCCACGGGAATGATTGAACAAAGCCAGGCTAAGAATCCAAAGTAAGTCACCCTGGGAGACTGCCCGGTTAAAATACACAAATTGCTTTGAATGGCATATGTCTGAAGAAAGTGAGTTAACTGCCATAGTAATCGCCTCAGTCATCACGGTTGTAGGACAAAATGGGCATTGCCCATTCTGGTGGGTTTTTAGCGCCACACAATGCCTATTAAAGACAGCAGATTTAACAGGCATGTGTAAATCCAGCACTCTGCCTAGGCAGAGTGGTGGCTCTGAGGATAGGGACCTGCACCAGCAATTGGAAGGTTGCTGGTTCGAATACCGTAAACGCCAGAAGGGACCCTACCCTGTTGGGCCCTTGATCAAGGCCCTTAACCTGCAATTGCTTTGTCCTGGGTATGACGTTAACCTGCATCCAGCCCTGGGAAAACCTGACGGTTGGTGGGAGGATTGGCACCCCAGCCACCATTTAAAAAAAACAAAAAACCTCACACTGTTCCAGTGCGGTGCTGAGGTGTCACCCGCTGCACTCGAGTCCCAGTGCAGGTGGTTTGTCATGTTTTGGGTGTGGAAATGCACCATCAGCACATGCTCCCAACCTCCTCTCTCTTGTAAATCCAGGTTCACCAAACCCCCCACTTGCATTCCAATTAAGTGGCTGTACTGCGTTTCATCTTATAATAAAAGTGCCAATCAGAGTTGAACTGACATCTTTGCAGAGTCCCCTTGAGACCAGTATGCTCCAACTGAACACCCGACAGAGCTATATTTCAACAAGCGACATCTATGAAGGACAAAATAACTCTCCTGTGAGCGGCACTGATTCTGTAACTGCAAGTGACTTTAATCCAATCACCGGAGGTTACATATTCCTTCAGAAACTAGCTGCACTCTCCTCTGTTTGAAAGCTGATGGCCACTTTCTGTTTGGGGAGTAGAAAATGGACAATCTCTTATTTTTGTGGACATGAAAGCTGAGATCCACTCAGGCAAGCCCATCACCGTGCCTGTGACTGAACCACATCTGAGAAGACTGAGAAGTAGCCTTTACTTCAGGAAGGGAACTTCAGCATATAAAATCTTGTATCAGAAAGAGTAACGATTTTCCCTAAAAAGTTGCAGAGGATACAACAGAAAGCTTAACTGTGAGCTGAGAAAAGCACAGCATGTCTCAACAAAGGACCACATTGCAAAGAGAAAGGGAGTGCACTCCAACGTAAGAAGAATTCTCCACTTGAACCCAGAACAACAACAGTAACAACCCCATGCAACATCGGATACCATCCTTAGACTTACTGTCGGACAACTATCTGTGCCAAGATAATTTTGATCTCTAAATATCCAGTAAATAGACAACCTCTTCTGCGTTACACGTTTGGCTGCCTCATCTGTCTTACTTCCTATATTCTGTGTCAATATATATACATTTGTCATGTTTCTATAATCCTTGTTTTTATCAATAAATTGTATCATTCTGTTTCTTAAAATGAGTGTTTTTCAGTTATCTTGATATAAGTCTGGCAGCTGTAGAGCGCCTCCTACAGAGAAAGGTAAGCGAAATAAAGTAGGAGCTTTACCGAATTAAGTCAAGTCATCTCAAGTGGTCATACCATCCATACACCATATTGCAGCATACAGTGGCATGAAATAACATTCCCCAGGATCACTGATACTAATAATTTAAAGTAGATAGCAATAAATAAAAACAACTAATAATAAAAAAAACAACAGTAGTAACAATTGCTCTGCATATAAAGAAACTATTATATCTGGGTTAGATGCTACAGTGCCTTCTGCCACATGGTAGTGGGACAAACACGGTGGGAGCGGCCCTTTATAATGCTGTAGATTTTGCGGGTGTAACGCTTTATAATATTAATTTTGGACAAAGAGGTCCCAGCAATCTTTTCTGCTCTGGGCACTATCCATTGTAGGATTGTGAGGTCAAAGACAACTGCAGTTTCCAAACCAGACAGTAATGCAGCTGTTCAGAATGCTCTGGATTGTGCCAGGGGTCATAGACATACTGCACCTTCTTGGCTATGGAGGTGGTGTTAATTGAACAACTAAGGTCAGCCTCCAGGAGAACACTAAGGAATTTGGTGTTCTTTACCAATTCCACCAAAGAGCCCTCGATGTGCTCTGGGTTATGGACAGCATGGACTTCCCTGAAGTCAAAAATCATCTCTTTCATCCTCTCCACATTAAGAGACAGAGTTTTACACTTGCTCCAGTCTGACAATCGTCCTATTTCCATTTTGTAAGCTGACTCTGCCATTTTTATTTATTTATTTATTTATTTTTGCATTGTTGAAGGTAAGACTGATAATTAATTAACCGAAGTAAAATCCCTTATTTTTCCCTACACGGTGTTCTGCTTTAAGTCCCACTGCAAGTGAATCAGTCTTAAAGACTTGCTTGATGATAAATGTTAAGTGTAGTTGGGTGCTTTCAAGAGAGTCATATTATTCTGAATGTTGTATCTTTGAAAGGTCTCTGGAAGTTAAATGAATTTTGAAATAAGAGAAATTTATTTGCAATAAAGATGTGGTGCTGTATGTCTGAAATTGCTTACTTTCTCAGGGTTGTAAAAGCAAAATTGGAATTGGTGGTTATGGAACTTTTGCTTTTCCTTTCTGGATGCCTTCCTGCTTAATTAGGATGAGACATTTATATATAAACACAAACAGTTTTGAAGTTGCCAGCTTGCCCTAATATGTGTAAATGAACAGATCCCAGTAGATTCTTGGGCTGGTTATCCTGGGATTTTTCTTGGTTTATATTTGTGAAAGGACTATAATGTTTTAATGATACTAAAATATTCTCAAAAGTGTTTTGTTTGGGTTTTTTCTAGGGCATGGGTCTGCAAAGTTGGTTCTAAAGGGTCACAGAACCTTGACCTCAACCCTATTCAACATGTTTGAGTTGAAGACCAACTCCATATTAATGGACCAGCACATATAGATGTGATGGTCAGGTGTCTACAGACGTTTGGCCATATAATGCACTTCTATGTTTTTTCATTGCATTATGTTTACATCCTCTTTTTTTTATTTTGCATTATGTTTTGTTTAGAAAACTGCATGCTTACATTTTCGCAAACCAAACTGAGTCTTTTTTTACTGGCTGTAGCAGGATAACAGGCTAAAACATTCTTTTAACAGGTTAAGCTGATGTCACATTACGCAACTTCTGGTCTTGGGGTAGGTCAAATTTACTGACTGCAGTTGCTGATCTCGTTGCCAAGCCATGTCTGAAAAGTGCTGACCATGTCACATTTACCGACTGAATGCCGACCACCTAGCACAGTCGCAGTCGCCCATTTTTTCTGATAACCAATAGTGTGCTGCCTGGCGGAGCTGGTGCTGTACAAATTGTTAACAGCTTTGGTGCGTTAAGCTGTAATTTCTGTTCTCCCCCCCCCATTCTTTTGTGATATTTAAAACACATAATATCAGTCTTCTCTTCTGTTAGTGAGGTCCAAAACGTCCATATTCCTTATTCCTTGCCATTGCATTCTATGCATTGTACTTCCAAAAGAGCATTCATTGGTTGTCAACTCTCATGTGTAATGTGCCCACCCCTATGACTAAAGACAATATCTAACCTACATAATGTGACATGGTAATTAGAGGTAAGCTATACTAAGCTATTAGTACTAACAGCATGTACTTTTCTGTTTAACTTTGCATTTTTAAAATCAAGTATTTCTACTAAAACTAAGGAAACACCTGCATGTGTATTTATAGTATAGCATGAACATTAGCCTAAGAAGAATGGCATTTACATATGACATGCTGGAAATATAAATAGTAAACCCAGCCAAATCATTCATTTCCAGTATCTGCAATGCAAGGTATTGGGAAATAAATACAAGGTTGATGTTTCTTATGGTAATATCTGTTGTAAAGTTCCTTTTTGTAGGAATGAACAAAATTCACAGTTAGCTAAGTGATCGTGGCAACTAATAATACTGTAAATCAGTTAGTCTGTTTATATATACTGCTTAAATAATTAAAGGAACACTTAATCATCACAGTCTAACACAAAGTCAGTGAAGCTTCAGTTAGGAAGCATGAGCGATTGTGAATCGACTTCACTTGCTTTGGTGCAAATGAAAGTGACAACAGGTGCATTGGAGAGGCCACAGCAAGACACCCCTAAAAAGGCAATGGTGGACTCAGACAGTTGCTCTCTCCTTATCCTTCCTGACTGATTCTCCTCTAGTTTTGTTTTGCTAATGTCCTTGTCACTACTAGTAGCATGGGACAGTACATGCAGCTGATTCAGGTTGCACAGTTAGTCCAGCTCCTCCATTTTGGCACATCCATACTTGGCATCACAAGAAGGTTTACTGTGTCTCCCAGCACAGTCTCAAGAGCATGGAGGAGATACTCGGAGATGTGCCGTTCCATGAGGAGAGCTAGAAAGGGTCAGCTGCAGAACTGGTATCTGCTCCTTTGTGTGAGGAGGAGCACTGTTAGAGCCCTACAAAATAACCTACAGCTGGCTACTGGTGTGCATGTTTCTGAATAAACTATCAAAACAGACTCCATAAGGGTGGCATGAGGGCCCGACACCCTCTAGTGGGACCTGTGCTCACAAGTTCACACTGAGCACATGTGACAGATGTGAAAGAGTCTGAAGAAGCCATGGTAAATGTAATGCAGCCTGCAACATCATCCAGCACGACTGGTTTGGCGGTGGGTCAGTGATGGTGTGGGGAGGCATATCCTTGGAGGGTTGCACAGATCTCCATGTGCCAATCAACGGTACCCCGACTGCTGTTAAATACCGAGATGAAATCCTCAGAGCCATTGTCACCTTACACTGGTACAGTGGCCTGGGTTCCTCCTGGTTCAGGACAATGCCTGACTTCATGTGGACAAAGTGTGTAGACAGTTCCTGGATGACGATGGCATTGATGTCACCGACATGTTCCCCAGACATGAGTCCAATTGAAAACCTCTGGGACATTATATATATCGGTGCATCCGACGCCGCCAAGTAGCGCCATAGACTGTCCAGGAGGTCACTGATGTCCTGATCCCACATGATACCATCCACCGTCTCACCAGGAACATGACCAGACTTTGTTGGGACTACATACAGGCACGTGGGGGCCATAGAGACCACTGAGTCACATTATAAATTGCTGTGATGAAATTCCCACAAGTTGGATCATCCTGGGATTTCAATTTTTGATTTTGGTTTTCGGTGTGATGTTGAATCAGCCCGCAATGGGTTGGAGGTTTTGGTTTCCACTGACGGTTGCTACATCATGTTGTTCTCAATGAATTACATAGTATTACTCAGTGAAGATTTTCCACTTGAATATTTTGTTCGAGATCTGATGTGTGATTTAAGTATTTCCTTAATTTTTTTTCGAAAAATGTAGTTTTTTTCATAGCTAGCACTGGGTTCAAGTAATTTGCAAAACAATTGCTAATGTTAAATTAGTGTTTCAGTAGGCAATTATTTTAAATGATTTTAAACTGCATATAAAAACAATTTAAAAGGCAATTAAAAAGATTCGCTGACAGAATTTTTTTCTGTGTTATCAAAGTGCTTTGGAATACATTTCAAAATTTCAAATCAGTCATTCTTTTTGTGCCTTGAACAGCAAACTGTTTTTAAAAATCAATTTCTAATTTTGCAATTCAAACAAAACTGAACAATGTCCTCAAATGTGTGAAAAGTATTACACGCCAATTGTGTAATCCATTGAAAGGGCAAGTGCAGAGAGAAGCAGTTGAGAAATCATCTTTAAGAACTGCCTAGAGAAATGGTGAAGCCTCTTATGTTTGAACTCCTCACTTACGCCTTAGGCAGATGTCTTAAAAACACTACTTTAGTTCTCCTGGCACTGTTTGATACAGACATCTGTTCTTGTAGATCTTTCATCTTAAGTCAGTTTTGTCTTTCAGGGTGGATGTGGCTGCTGCATTGTTGAGTAGACCACCTTATTTCATAAGTAGCACACACACTTAGATTTAATTAATTTCTTCATTTTTCTTTCCTCATCTTGCTTGTAATGGTTTGCCCCAGTTGCCCTGCTTGTAAAACCATATTAGCTGATTGGCCATATGGCCACTGTGATCCTGATTAGGATATATTTGACAGTGAACACAGGATGCTAGTTCTTCAGTCTGCTTCAGTTTTTATCCTTGGAGTCAAAAATGTTTTGTGCATTTTGATCTTTTTTTTCCATTAATTTACTGAGTTTTATAAAATCAGCACAGACAGTGACAGAGCTGGAATTTTGAATCTGGTTCCCTGGAACTTTGATGCTGAAGTTCTTGCCACTGTACCTCTATGCATATTTTTGTGATGTTTCTATAATGATGTCTTTATATATACGAGGTGTGGCAGAAAAGTAATGAGACTGATTTTTTTATTTACCAAAGTTTTTATTTTTTTCAAACATCAATGTTATCCCCTTCAAAGTAGTTCCCTTGGGCAGCTACACACCGATGGAGACGTTGTTCCCACTGTTGGTAGCAGCGCTGGAAGTCTTCAACCGGTATGGTCTTCAGCATGTCCGTTACACTCTTTTGGATGTTTTCTAAAGTCCTGAAATGACGTCCTTTGAGGACATTTTTCAGTTTAGGAAAAAGGAAAAAGTCACACGGACTGAGGTCAGGTGAATAAGGGGGCTGGGGAACCACAGGAATGCCTTTTTTCGATTGTCCTTCTGCTCAATTGTGAGGTTTTTCGGCACCATTTTGGCACAGACCTTTCGCATGTGCAAATGTTCAGTCAAAATTTGATGAACGGTAAATCTGTTCAAATTTAATTGTTCACTCAACATTCTTAATGTTAAACGACGGTCTGATCTCACAAGAGTGTTCACACGTTCGATGTTTTCATTGGTTTTCGAAGTTGAAGGCCTCCCTGAAAAACTTGAACTCGGGATAAAGAATGTTCCCCATAGGCCTGTTTTAACTTTTCAAACGTCACACTTGCCGATTCTCCAAGCTTAACACAAAATTTAATGGCACAACGTTGCTCCAAATTCCGCTGTTCCATTTTGCGTGACGCACAACCAAAAACACAACTTCGCTAATAGCAGTCACAAAAATCACGTAGTTAACGGAAGGAGTTGAAACTCGCACTGAGCTATGGGAGGGTACTGATACACGTGCTCTATCAAGGACAACAGCACAGTGTTGCCAGATCGATATATAATATATATATATACTTTGGTTTTTGTGTTTTTTGTTTGTCTGTGCTCATAACTGCAGAGCTTTTATTAATGCTTATTGAAACCATTTGAACATTTTGCAACCGAGAGGTGATGGTCATCGTCTGTTGTTGTTAAGTGCGTTGTGGAGGCAAGGAAATACACAAGTCTCTCCAGTTTATTGGTGTTTTAGGTGATCGTAACCTGGGATTCGGATCAACCAAGCCTGTCAATTGCAGTTGCAAAAAATCTTTATTTTTACTGGGACACATTTAAAATAGTTTGTCAGTCTAATAACCTGCTTTTTGACTGTGGCTGAAAACAAACACCAGATGAACATGAAAATTCCTTACAAAAGACAGTGCATGCTTAATGCAGTTTCAGTATTAATGATACCCATATTACTTTTATATATACAAACGTACATAAACTATATGGACAAAAGTATTGGGATGCTTGACCATTACACCAACAGGGACTTTAATGACATTTCATTCAAGTACATAGACTTTAATATGGAGTTGGTCCCCACTTCACAGCTGTAACAGCTTCCACTCTTATTGAAAGGCTTTCCAAGAGTATTTATGTGGGAATTTGTAGCCGTTCTTTCTGTAGAGCATTTATGAGGTCAGGCACTGATTTTGGATGAGAAGGCCTGGCTCAGAGTCTCTGTTCCAGTTCATCCCAAAGGTGTTTGATGGGGTTGAGGTCAAGGGTGTGTGTGGGCCAATCAAGTTCTTGCACACCAAATTCATCCAACCATCTCTTTATGGACCTTGCTTTGTGCACTATATGTATGCACACTCCCACACAATACCATACCATTTTCTAAATCAGCTTAATCCTGGAGCAGGGTCAATGTGGCAGACAAATTGGAAAATGCTGTCATTGCAGTTAGATATATAATGATGATCTGGACTAACTGGAAATGCAAGTTATATATTTTTAATAGCCTTGGCTCATTGCATTGGACTTGTATAGCCTACCTAAAAATTATTTGCATTTCCAGTTATAATAGCTCATTGGAAAATTAATCTTTTTGCAGACAGACAAGGAGGTTTACAATTTAACTAAAAGACTTCTTGTGTATATATGTGTGTCTGTCTGTAAGTACATATGTTTATTGTGTTTTTTTATATTAAATGGCTGGAAGTGCTAGGGTCTACTTGTCATGCATGAGTCCTTTCTTGACTTTTTGCAGATGTCTTTTGCCTTATGTTAGTTTGCGCAACTTCTGTTAATATTATTCTGTTTTGCTTTGTGAGAATACCTCATTAAAGAGCTGTTTCATTAATTCTGTTATGTATGTAAATTTTTTGCAAGTACTTATGTTTTACTCCATATTTTTTTCTTCTTCTAGGTGTGTTCATTCCCTTACTGGAATTGTATAGCACATTTTGAAAAAGCAGCAAGATGTCTGGGGCCTCAGTTAAGGTGGCTGTCCGGGTTCGGCCGTTCAACTCCAGAGAAATCAGCAAGGAATCGAAATGTATTATCCAGATGCAGGGCAATTCTACCAGTAAGTCTGTATTTTTTTTTTTTCTTCTGTAGCAATGTTGTTCCTAACAGCAAAGACAGTTATGTCAGTGGCTTGCTGAACATTGCTGCACAGCTGGTCACTTGACCAGGGTGGTTCAGGCAATGGAGAAGGGCCAGTCCTAACAATTGTGTGCTGTAATTTTAAAATGTACATTCCAGGCCTGATTACATACTTTTTGACTGCATAGAGCCAGGATTTGAATTCAACAACCTTGTACAAATGGAAAATAGTTTATCTCTTAAAGGTAATTTATACTGTTACAAAATAAAAGTTTCAATGGTTGACCAGGCAGTGCTACCACAATAGGGAAAATACTTTACATGTGGGTCATCTGGTCAATGGGCAGGAACCTTGTGCTCTCCAGTCTAGTGCTTTACTCAGTAAAGGCCGTGCTCTTTTCTAATCCCTCTGTTGCTTGACATTTTTCTCTTTATTTAGGTCTTAAGTGGTTTTATTTGGTGAAGTCATATAAAGTAAATGATAAAATACTGTGGATTGTGCTTATAGGGTTTTATCTGTGGGACCAAGGGTTTTAATTCACAGTGACATTAGGAAATCGCTTGCAGAGTGTTATTATTTTATATATTGCAGGAACAAACCTAAAGGGATATTGAATATGATCAGTCAGAAGGAAATGCAGAAAGCTCATAAACAGCAGCACCTAGCCCATCTTTATTGATCTAACTGAAGAAAACTGACAATGTGATTGTAGTGATTTTTTATGTAATCATTTTGATTGTGTTGTGGAAAAATGTATTACTATTGTGTTTAAAGTACTCACTGAATTTGTGTCCTTAACATGGTTTGGTACTGTGAACCACCTATTAAGTCTTAAACGCAAAATATCACATGTAGCCAGGTTTAATGGAACACACAGGATGTTCCAGTAAAGCTGAATAATTTTACAAAAACGTATGTAAGAGCTCTGTTGCAATAAACAATATACTTGGCCTTGGTGAATCTTTTTATTTCACCAAATGTGTTCTGTCAAAGTTTGCCAACCCTTCAAAAAGATTAATTCATATTTCAATTCAGAACAAATGTCCATTGAATCTAGTGAGCTATGTTGCCATTTAGAGGGTGTTTGATATGATGGCATTTCTATTAACCAATACTAAGGGGCTCTGCCCCCTGCTCGCTTTGCTCGCCCACCCCTGGGTTTGGTTTACCGGATATACAATTTAAAGAAATTGTTATTTTCATGGGAATTGTTACATATGCATTATTTTCACGTTTACTTTAAAACTTTTGTAAAAACAATACTGTACTTGTCTTTTATTTCCGGCCCCAGGAGTGGTTAAATGTCTTTCTCGCAGGACGTATAATGCTGCTCGCGTTTTGGGGGGGGGGGGGGCGGCTGAACACACGCTAAGGAGAAGCGGTTGGATCATCTACTGGCTTGTTGTTGCTGCTGCTGGCGAGTTGCGTGTTCTGCTTGTCACGCTGCCCGTCGATCATTTAAAAGCCTGTACAGTAGCTGTCCTTTTGCCACTTTGCGTTTCTGCCGCTCGCGTTTTGAAAGGGGGGGTGGGGGTTGGCTTTTCGCATGCTAAGGAGTAGCAGTCTGGTCGATCTAGTAGATCATCTGCTGGCTTGCTGCTACTGGTGAGCTGCGTCTTCTGCTTGTTGCTTGTCGTTGTTTTAAGAGCTGGGAGCACATGAAGCATGTCTGCCAAAAGCATTCCAACAACTGCTAGGTTAGATGTCTGTGAATTTATTTTAAATGTTATCTCACTGCCCTGTCTCGCATAACGTTGAAGTGTCTCTCGCGGGACGTCAAATTGTCTTCCGAGAAGATCAAGCCTCGTCTCCCTCCAAGGATTTTTTTTTTATAATAGAGGGATGTGTAAACCTGCAAACCACAAAGACATAATGTCATTATGGTGTATACTTCATTGTGATACTTAACTTGATGATGCACCTGCTGTTACCACTTCATGGTGAAAAGAGAAGGAATGGCAATATTCGTGTTAGTGCTGCCTGCTGCTTCTGTATCCTGACTAGACTTTACAAAACTGTAACAAAGGAAATTATTTGGACTGAACCATCTGATGTGCAAGTCTTCCTTCCAGCATGGAAAAAAGTGCACTGCTTGAGGCTTTAAAGCTTAGAGGGGAGCTCTGGGAATGCATTTGCACAATTGTTAAGTCTGACTGGAGAACAACTGGCTCAATTGTTCTTTTTATAACTGATGTAATGTTGACAGTATCATGTATTCTGTAAAATCCAAAGGAGATTGTCTTATACCACTGCAAAAGGACTTTTCACTGTTACGCAGGCTTTTTGTTTTAAAGATCAACTGGGAGGTAGAATTTAAAAATAGTTATTTCTAGTTCATGCATATTTGGAGATTTGGATTACTGGAAAAAAAAAAATCTGCAGTCTGCATAGTGGCCTGTGTGGTTGGCAGCAGGCCTGTTTCACCCTCCCCCATTTCGCTGATCAAAGCTGACTGCAGATGGTATGCTAAAAATGCGTCCGGGGTCCGGCTGCTCAAAGAACTGGTGGCTTTGCCGGGAGAGCTATGTGGCATAATGCAGGAGAAAATCTGCAGAGAGGGAGCCAATGCACCAGACAGGCATGTGAAGAGAATAAGTCCATCTATTGAATGATTTTGATCTAATCTTGTTGCCTGCTTGTGGTGTTACAAGCTTAATAGTCCCCTAAAACCTAATGTTTGAATAGGCACCGGGTCTCTGTCTGGTAATTAATAAGGCTGCCTCTGGGCCCTATCTTTTTTAATGTGTGAGAGAAAGCTTTCTGAAGGTTATTCTCACTGCAAGCTGATGCACAATGTTTGAGCAGAGACACGTGCTGTGGCGCAGTCCACCTTGCGTTTGCTCTTTTGTCTGTAGTGCTGTGCTACTCAGTTCTGTTTCTTTAGTCATGTGCCTGGCTCTTCTTTTCTTGTCTAAATTCTATTTTTTCTTGCATTCATAATTCAACTAACCTGTATATTTGCTTCCATTTTTTTTAACTTGTTTTCCTCTAGAATTATTATAACTTTTTAAACCTGGATAGGAATTGGCACAAAAATTTGCAAACACACCAGATGGTGAGAATGAAAAATGAGCCATTGTGTTTCTAATGTTTCTGTCACTTCACTATACCTCAAATGTTAGACTGCCTGTTCCTGAATCCTCTGCATCAGGAGTTAAGATCCTGTGGCGCAATGGGCAAGTAGAGTGCCTTTTGTAAGATGTAGTATACAAAGTACAGCCACAGTACATTTAAGGATATCCCACTAACTGCTGAAGTTTTCAGACTCCTGCCGTTTTCTCCTGCTGGCATGCTCAGTCCACCAAACAAAGCAGAATCCATCAATCACCCTTTTAATTTATATAGTGCCATTCACAGAAGCCACAGCCAGAATGCATTTGTCGTGATCATTGTTTAATGGATTGCCTCTCACATTGAACATTGTGAGCTCACTGGGCTCTTTACTTCGATTTCTCCATCATTCCCCCCCTTAACTACTAGTATTAAATTACTAGCTAAAGTAATTCTGTGCAGATTGGAAATTGTTATTCATAGGCTGACTCACCCTGACCAGGTCCATTTCACGTTGTCTATATTTCTCTACTGATAACATGTCGCCTTTACCATGTTGCTGATACAGACTCTTAATTTCAACACTGCATTTGCTCTGTTTTCTCTGATAATACAATGCTGTGTCTTAAGGCCAGATGAGAGAATTATTTTAAAAAATAGTCATTTGTGAGTTAAGTGTTTATTTTCTCATGATATAACATTAAAAAACCCAAATACACATTGATAGAAGAAAGTGTTGTGTTTTTAAAATAAATGAGTGTTTTGTATGGCATTGATTAAAATGCAAAACTGAAGCAATTCGCTATACAGTAGTATCATTTAGTAATCTTTTTAGGTATGCCTGAGGGATGGCCAGGACCCTTTCTAGGCCAGGATACCTTCAGATAAGGATGGGCGGGGAGGTCGATGTTTAATGGGTAGAATATTGTGCAGAAAGCATTGTCTCCCCCAAATCACTAGATGGCAGCCCCCCGGGTTGCAGCAGTGCCACAGATTACCACAGGGCCATATGGGAACTGGAGTTCTTTAGCTCAGCCCTGTTTAGTTCTGTGAGCGCTGCCAGTGGGCGCTGTGGGGACTAGTGTACCCTACCTTGTCAGGCTTCGTCCTAACCTGGAAGCACTATTGGGCCACAATTATGGGACACCAGAAGTACTCCAGGGGTTCATATGAAAGGAGCTGCCGTCCACTGCTCCAGGAGCAAAGTGGGGAGCAACAAGATGAAGCTTTCTGGTAGGAGTGGAGGAGGCAGTAACAGAGAGAGAAAGAGAAGACAGAGAGAGTTGCAAAGCATTGCTGTGTGCTTATTGTAACTGTACTTATGCTGTGGGGTGAGAAACACTTCCTGTAAGAGTTTCCCACAATAAAAACTCTTGTTTGTGGTAGAGTTGTGTCCAGAGCTTTTGTGTGTCAGGTGTTTGGAGCTCCCCCTGGTGTCCACGTTGCTTTTTAGTTCTTTTCCCTGTCCCATAGCTTGAATTATGTTGAGTTCATGGCTTTGGACAGTTTAACACTACCAATATTCTATCTATAGACTTTCACTCTATGCAAGTCTAAATAGTGTGTGCAATGTGTTTGTGGCCATTATTGTTCTGAAAGGATGCAGATGTTTGTTATTAGGTCGTTTTTTTGAAGGTACTGCATGGCGAACAAAAATCTCTGTCGGCAATCGTGATTCAATCGTGAGATCTGCTGCACCATTGACTGAATTTACTCCCAAACCATCAGAGAGTTGCCAGTATCCCCCACAGAAATTTAAAGACTGGTATTTCATGAGAACTCTTGTTTAGGCTTTCTGGTGCCTTTGTGAACAAAAAAATCTAAAAACATTTTTACTTCTTACTTCCTAAGTCTTTAGGCCTCTGGTCATCACCCAGTGCTTTATAGTCTATTGTATACAGCAGTCTCTTCTTCTAAATGCCTTTCCTCAATAATAGGTTCTTAGCTGAAGCACAGGCAAGCATCCCCAACAAAACCATTGCTTTTTAAGCTTTTGTTGAAGCTTTTGTTTAAATGTGTCATATGACTTTGCCGAGTAGGCAAGCGCTTCACTGAATTTCCATCTGTCCATTAAGGGAGTGACATTTAAGTACTGTTTTTAGATGCAGATGGCATTTTAGGACTTCCACTGACTTTTCTGCCTTCAGAAACTTGCACTTTATTTTTTTATGACAATTTAAACATAATATCTTGAAAATCTGATTTGGTGTGCTATTGCTCACTGACTGTACCATTAGTGATACAAACCAGTTATTTTTTTGTTTTTCAAAGAGTGTTAACTTTAGTCAATTTAAATAGTATATAGTGTTGGAACATTACCTGTTATTTATAAAATTGCTATAAGTTTATACATTTTCTGTACCTTTTGTAACAAATTAGATTACCCATGTTTGTGGCATGATTTCTGCTTTGTTTTTTTTTTTCTGTTTGTTCTTTCACTTCGCTGCTTTCAACATGAGTTTCATAGTTCTGATCAGGTCACCACTGTTTTAAAATGATTTTATTGACTGCAGGTTTTCATTACAATACATACATCACAAACCAGTAAGACATACTTTATAATATCTCATTCAGATCCTGGATTATCTGCTTTACTCCCTGTTAACTGTAAAGTTAAAGAGCTAAGCTGTTTGGTTTTTATAATTTCTTTTCCTGCAGTTTTTTGCGTCCAGCAACCTTTTGTTGTCAAATAACAAAGAACATTTATATTAATATCTATCTATTGTGGCATCCGGCCGGGAGTGGAGCCCAGCCAGGACGCCCAGGAGGACCGGAGGAGGGCTTGTACCTCCTCCAGACCGCGAGGGGGCGACCGCCCTGGTTGTGTTGGGGGCCACGGGTAGGGGGCTTGGAAGCCCAGCCCTGTAGGGGCCCGTGGCCACCGCCAGGCAGCGCCCCAGTGCCTGAAGAAACCTGGAGCCCAGCACTTCCGCCACACCAGGAAGTGCTGGGGGGAAGAAGACAGGGGACACCCGCAGGGCTTCCGGGTGCGCAGCCGGCACTTCCGCCACACGGGGGTGTGTCTGCGGAGGAATGCCGGGAAGCAGCTGGAGCCCATCTGGGTTCCTATTTAAGGGGCCGCCTCCCTTCAGTCAGTAGCGGAAGTTGGGTGGAAGTGGACAGAGCTGGAGAGAGGACTGGAGGCGGCCAAGAGAGAGGCACGAAGGACTGTGTGGCCTGAATTAAGGAGGATCGGTGCTGGAGGCACTGGGGTTTGTTGTGCACAAAAACTTTGTAAATATTAGTGTAAATAAACAGTGTGTGGTGGAGCCAACGATGTCCGTCTGTCTGTGTCCGGGCCAGCTTCCACACTATCTATCTATCTATCGTGACAGATAGGGGGCACTATCGCTCCCTTGAACCCTCAAATCAGACACCAGATAAAAGTCCAAATATTGACTTTGTTATAATAACTCAGTGCACAAAGCCCCCCACTCCACAATACTCAATAATAAACAATAATCAATCACAATTCACATATCCTCCACTCCCACCAGCTCAGTCACCCTTCCATCCAACTCAGCTCAATCTGCTGGGGTTTCCCATCGTCCTTTTAGGTCCTTGTCCCGGAAGTGCTTCTGATCCCTCAGTCCATATGATTCTTAACACTCCCGAGTCAGGTGAAAACTCCTATTCTTCATCCCCAAAGTACGTCATTTCTTCTGTCCCTGTGACTAGGACGTACTTCCTTATGCCTCTCTGCAGTGTCCCCTGGCGGCCCCCATGGTATCCAGCAGGGCTGTGAAGGAAAACTCCAATGTCCATAATGCCCTGCTGGAATTCGGGGCACCTCCATGTTGCCGGGAGGGCTCCATCTGGCGTGATGGGGGTATTGGCCGGGATGAACGTCCGGCCATATCCCTATCTGTCTGTCTGTCAGTCTGTCTGTCTGTCTATCGCCTACTTGTCATCATTTTGGTTTTAATATATGATCAATATGATTAACACCAACCTTGTATGCATTATGGATGAATAACAGATCTGTTCATTTGACATTTACAACACTATCACTGTCCTCTGTGTTGATGACATACATTCATGTTGTGCTTCCAAAGTTGCATCTCACAATGGAATATTCTTTATTTAAAATGTTAAACCTCACTTTAAAATCTAGAAATGTAACTTGTTGTTGAAATTTTGCTTTATATAGAAGAGAGATTGCCCATTATAATTATCTTGGTACTATGCATGTAACACAGATTCTACTCAGCAATCAAAAACTGCAGCAAAGATACTCTCCTCTCAGGTGTTGGCGTGCACTATCAAATGCATTAAGGATCACTATTACGCCAATACATCCATCCATCCATCCATTATCCAACCTGCTATATCCTAACTACAGGAGCCAATCCCAGCCAACACAGGGTGCAAGGCAGGAAACAAACCCCGGGCAGGGCGCCAGCCCACTGCAGGGCTACGCCAGTACAAATCATCCTAATTTTTTTGGTATATATGGTCAATATTGTCATCTGTACAGTGTATAGTGACATTCTTAATTGCATGTGCTAATCAGCATTCAACACAGAGTGATTTTCTGTTTTGAATCCCAGTGTACTCTACAAAAATACAGAGCTATAGTATAGTTGTTGTATACATTTTCCCCACTATTGGAGTAGTGGTACATTGAGTATTTTAGACCTCTGGTGGGAACCAAATTTGCAGCATCTTTGTGGTTTACAGTGCATCAAGTCACTACACCACAAGGCCCATCTCTTGCTTTAGTCTCATTCATGTTTTTGTAGATGTTCACTTAGTTAAGTGACCAGTGTGATGATATGTAACTTATCACAATTGTCTGTCATTTATTTCAGTAATGCAAATCTTCATAACTAAGCAAGTATATTTCATTTTTGTGTCTATGAAGAAGTGTTGCATCTTTCCTTCATTTTGTAGGACAGTTCATAATTGGATAAGCATTTCAGTGTTTTACTATAAATTTAGGGGATGTTGTATTTTTTGTATTTACTCCTTTTGAAGACTTGTAACAAATCAAGCAATAGAGGATAACTAGTTTCCACTAAGAAGTCATTGTCCAGATCGGATACAATGAATGTGTGTTAAGACACAGTTTTAGATGTATCTGATGTCATGTGTTACACTCTGTTTACACTTGGCAACATTTTTTAATATGATATAAAGTGTGTAATACAGTGGATATAGAATATTGTGCTAATGACCTTAGTAAATGTGTGGACAGAAAGTTAAAACTTTCATGAATATGTTTTACTTTAGCAATTTTGATATACAAAATTGCCAGCATACTATATTTACCTTTTACATATTAACAATTAAAATAGCATTATTTTCATGAAATTAGTGAATGATGAAGTTTAATTCATAAAAACAACTGTCAAAAGCCAAAAAAATGAAGTCATTTGTGGAAATAGGATTTCTTGGCTTGCCACTTGTGGATGCTGAACACTAGATAGATAATTTGATATTTATTAAGGCTTTAGGTTTATATATACATATAGTTGAAGGCAGAGTTGCAAAGTTGAGGCAGGTTCACCACTTTTACTTTTGGATGATTTATGTCACACATACATACACTGTAAGGCTGCTAATGATAATGTGTGTTAATGTATTTGGACTCGTGTTACGTCCTGGCAACATTAGAATCGGGCCACCTTTGAAAAGGAGGAATGTAGTTAACTTAGCATATCTGATCTATACTAGCTTTTTAGTGTTGAGATTTTTTACAAGCCTATAAAATGTGTTGGATGTGCAAATAAATACAAATTGGATACAAATTCTAGTGTAAACACAAACCAGTTTACATTCTAAAACTATTATTACTTTTATGCCCACAATTATTTCTTCTTCATTAGTAGTTCACATTTTTAAATGGGGCTTTTATTCTTTTGACTAGACTTCTCCGGTAGAGGCTTCAGCATGATTTTTATGGGCAGATGCTTTTCCTGATACCTTTTATATCAGATCCACAAAATACTGTGTCTGCAGTCCTAACAACACTAACAGAATTTCAGAAGATTTCTGGTCTCAGAATCAATTTGAATAAAAGTGTGCTCTTTCCAGTAAAAAATACTGTTCCATTTAATATCTTGGTTTAAATGGGTCTTGATATTTGTCTTAATTTGCATGACCCTAAACTGAAATTAGCCATTTAAAAATTGGAAAAATGATGTGCAATCATGACTGTGCAATCATGACTATTTGACTTTGTTTATGATTACAGAATGTTATTATTACAGTTAATAGTATTAAGCACTAGCATAATGCAGGAGCTTGTCACGCCATCACAAGGCATATTCACAGACACATGCACACTTACTCATAGTTACTAATTAGCTTGATGTGTACATTTGTGGAATATGTGTGGAAAGCTGAAGTATCCAGTTGAAAAAAAATACCCATGCAGATGTTGTGAGCAAACACTAAATCTGCCTATGAAGTCCTCAGTGCAGGATTCGGCTTTGGAGGTTAGCATCAGCACTGCTAATTCCTCTGCTACGTCTCTATTCATCATTGCTTTAGTGGGTGCTGTAGCCAAATATATATATATATATATATATATATATATATATTAGGAGAACAAGGCCAGTTGATTTAGTTTTAAATGTGTTAAGATGTGTCAGACATGTGCACATTAAATGGTTGTAATGCCCTTGGTTTTTTGTGATTGTTGGTGTCTGTCCACATTTTCTCTCAATGTTAGTCATTAAAGTGACATGTAAACCATTCCTAGCAGCTGCTTCAAAGCCCCTCCTCTGAACAGGATAACATCTGTAATGCTTAGAATCTGTTTACTCATATATACTGGCTTCCTGCTCTTATAATAGATTAATGTTATAAGGGCATTGGTGTTCACTGTGGTTTCTCTTTCAGCAAATCATTTTATCAGGGATGGTGAACTTGAAAGTGCTGCTAGTATCATTTCTAGACCCATGTTGAACTTTATGGATAGCTAAGACTTGTACTAAATTTCTATAAGTGGAATTTTAAACCTAATACCTTTAGACATATAGGACTGTTCAAGGAGTGCACCGTTATGTAACGGTGTAAAAGTGTAATATAAAGATATTTTAAATGCAAAATAGAAAACAAATATCACACAGATCAGATTTTTTATTTTATTTATTCTTTTTTTATTTAGGTGCATTATATAATTTGAATGTATTACAGTTACAGATATCCATTTCATATCTAGTGTAAAAAATGTAATTTGTTTACTTACTTGAGGTGACGCAGTGGATGCTTCTAGTTTATGGGCTAATGTATGAATTACACATATGAACAGTGCAGTTCTCTGGCACATTTGACTACTGTGTTCTAAAATGTCTCTCTTCACAGAGCACTTTGGAATTGCGTCTGCAACTTTACACTTCTCTTTGTTCTTCTGTTGTACTGTTGTACTGACCTTGTCAACCATCAATCCATCCATCCATCCATTATCCAACCCGCTATATCCTAACTACAGGGTCACGGGAGGTCTGCTGGAGCCAATCCCAGCCAACACAGGGCGCAAGGCAGGAAACAAACCCCGGGCAGGGTGCCAGCCCACCACAGGGCACACACACACACCCACACACCAAGCACACACTAGGGACAATTTAGAATCGCCAGTGCACCTAACCTGCATGTCTTTGGACTGTGGGAGGTTTTTTTTCTGTTTAGCTGGTGTTCATCAAATTCCTTGTCTAACTACTAAATATCATTTAGTGTCTAGTGCTCTACTTTAAAAGTGTGCTCCCAGTTATTTAACATCATACCTTCTTGATGATCACTTGCATATTTTAATTGCTTTGAGTAAAGTCATAATGATAACTATAAATTGATCTTTAGTATATTGAATTGTTTCAAAAATACTTTGTATATTCCAAATAACCCCAATTTAGTTTTTTTTTATTTAATAAATAAAAAAAACACACACACAAGTTTTAGTGTTTGGCGGCACCCACAATATTTGAACTGTAACTACTATAATTTAACCGGATTAACAACTGTAATGCTTCACCAATCAAGACTGATGTTTCCTCTTTTTTTTCTACACAGAACTCTCAGTGCATTTGAAAGGTGAAATGGGACGCTTCTTTTCTTTCATTATGTCAGCTTATGTGTATAGTGCATCTGAAATTTGTCTCTAATTAAACTCCATTGTCATTTCGAGCTTAGAGTTTAGAAAACCACACCTTTTAGATAGCTTCTTTATTTAAAAAAAGAGAAGGTTGAGCCAAGCCACACTGGAGCTCTGAAAACAGCCCACATTTAAAAAGAAAAGACAATTTTTCTCATTGTACAGAATGTAATTCATGTCACTGATGATTTAAAAGAAGTAATTCATGGAAATGATGTGTGGACAAGGCTGAAAATCTTAGTCTTGAACATATTCACACATTTTAGCCAAGTTGCGCAATGCGTAACACAATAGGTTTTGGAAAGTTTTGAAATTTAGATTTGAGTGTTGAGAGTTCTATAGTAAACACGGCTAGTTTGTAGGCTTATTTTTGAAACATCTAGTATAGATAGATTTGGAAATTGACTTGCTTTGTAGTCGTCGGTGCATAGTACATTAGAAATGCATAGTGAAACCATACACACTTTCCAAGTGGATCCCACTACATACTTTTTCAGTCAAGCCACCTAAAATAGTGTCTTTACAAATGAGAGGGAATTTTATGCATCATATTACATTTTCTGAAATGTTAGTTTATTAATAAAATGAAGGAAAAGTATTTCTTTTACAGGATGTTAAAGGGCCAGTTAGAGATGCAATATTTTTACATTATTGGCCTTATTAGTCACTGTTTGATTTATGGTCTTTCTTTCTTTCTTGCCTTTTTCCTTTATGAAAACGCCTGATTTTTGAAACATAGAGCAGAGGCAGAAACAGGGTAACCATAGAACAGTGGCAGGAAGCCAGGCAAAACTGGAGCTAAATATCTACATGGGCAGTCTAATGGGAACTACAGAGGAAACAAAGAAAAAGGGAAATTGCAAGCAAAAAAAGAATAGTCTAAAAATGGAATTAAGAACATTAACAGATTCTTTCTAAGAAGTGATCCAAAACATTGGCTGTGGTACATAATAAGGATTTATTTTTTTTATTACATGCCAGAAAAAAAGCATTAAACCTCTATATATGTTATTGGGAAATAAAGAAATGAGGGAATGTACCTTTTGGTAGATTCTATTTTGGTCAAAAGAGAATAGTCTTGAGACAATGGGAATTATTAATTTTCTATTTAACCATTTTTAAGCATTTGTAATAATAATTAGTCACTTGTTTTGCATTACCTCACAATGTACAACTTAGAGAAAGAAAGAAACATTACATATAGCAAACAGCTTATTGTAAGTGTGGACCACTAGGGCAGGGGTTCTCAAACTCGGTCCTGGGGGACCCCTATGGCTGCAGGTTTTTGTTCCAACCAGCCTCTGTTTTTAATTGGACTCCTGGGCTGATTAAGTGAACTGTTGTTTCCCAGATTCCCTGTTTTGGGAACAATATACAAATTAGAAAACTAAGTTTGGTCAAAAAAAAAAAAAAAAAAAAGTATTAAAATGTACTAAGCAGTTATATGTATTTTTTCTTTTTAACAGTATTTTCATCTTGATTGTCATTCTACTTTTCTAGGTGTTCTAATTGTTTAATTAATCGTTATTTACTACATTGTGGACTGACACTAAAGTAGTTCCAGCCTTTCACGATTGAGTGTGGTTTGCTTGGGTTTCTGCTCTGCTTTTTTTAATTGTCATTATTAAGATTCAATGAAGGGAGCAAACTGCACAGAGAAAGGGCGAAATATAATAAAAAGAGAGTTAAGCATTTAAATCCATAGCAAAAACAGAAATATTTCAGAGTTTCTTATAAATGTAAAAATCATGCTGCTGTGCTTTTCTGAATGCAGAAGAAAAATAATACCAGCTAATTAAATGAGATCAGTGCTATCAGGTGTTGTCACTGATTAGGAATCTGGTTGGAACAAAAACCTGCAGCCACAGGGGTACCCCAGGACCAAGTTTGAGAACCCCTTCACTAGGGCATGTACAGCCACCCTAACCCCGACACAGACAGGCAGGATACAAATTGTCACATGACACACATGTTTATTTTTCAGGTGCCAGTTCTCAGCAGTATACAAATAATATCCACAATGACAGCACAGTCTTTTCTTTTTCTCTTTTCTCCGCCTCCACTCCTTTCCCAGCAAGCTTTGTCCACCTCCTTCTGATTCTGGCTCCTCGAATGGAGTGAGGCGGCTCCTTTTATTCTACTCCTGGGAGTGCTCCAGGTGGCTCATCAGTATTACCTGGAATCACTCCCAGATGTGGTGGAAGTCCATTGTAGGACTCTGCAGCTCCCCCTGGTGGCCCCTATGGAACCCAACAGGGTTGTGCCAAACTCCAAGTCGCAGCGTGCCCTGTGGGAATCTGTGGTGCCACAGATGTCCAGGAGGGCTTCCCTCTAGCATCCCAAGAGAGGTAGTTCCTCAGAGATGCTCTCTCCCCCAGTCCTTCCATCCAGCTGGCCACATAAGTTAATGCTACTCAACCTGCTTAATCTAGTTTAGGGTCACAGGGACCAGAACTAGTCTCAGCAACATTTGATATAAGTCATGTAATGGCCACAAGTAGGAACCTAGTCCACTACAGAGCACAGGCATGCACACCCATACACACATACACAACACACACACACACACACACAGAGGGCTAATTGAGATTCTTCTCTCAACATGACAAGCACACCTTGGGGTTGTCACCTCACCTAAACATGAGAAAAATGTGCAAATTCTAGCCGAACCATCTTACCAAGGACAGTCAAATAATGAGGATGCAACATTAACAACAATACCACCTTCCAGAATTTGTTTTTTCAAAGACAAAAGTCAGAAATAAACTAAAAAAGTGTCCGTCATGTTTTCCATACATTAGGAAAAAGTGTGAACTTTTTTTGATGTTATAGACATCACATACATTTCTATTAGTTTGTAATGTTAATGTATAATGGCTTATTTTTTCATGAGGGAAAACCTAATGTTCTTCAGCATGAAAGAGCCTCAGAAATGCTCTTTGAAACAATTTAAATGTTTTTGTATAAAGTACCTTTTGAAGTACTAAATAATATGAATCTATGGTGTCTGAAATTTAAATTTTAGTATAATAATTTTCATAGCGGGTTTAATTACAACTCCATGTACAACATAACTTTCTCAATCTGAGCAATGTCAGATACTATTCAGAGACCAGCCCTGGACAGGATGCTTGTCCACATTTAATGAACAAATACTAAATAACCAGTTAACCTCACTTGCTCGTCTTTGAACTTTAGAAAATCTCCCTGCTTGCCAGTGTGCCTTGTTTATTTAATTTTTTTTTTAATTATTATCACAAATAATTATATTACTTCTTAAACTACAAGCATATTCTTAAATATCATGTAGATATTTAATGGTATGTATTGTTACGCTTATTATTTTCATCTTTACTTTTTTTTTGAGATGTTGCTTTCCACAGTCACTGGAAATTAGGACTGTGTCATAATGGTGGCATCCCTCAGATAAACAGTAGGTATGCCCAGCAGCAAATGACTTTGTGAGGGGAATTAGAAAACAGCAGTCAAGAGTTTGGGTTTTTTTTTTTTTTGTACAAGTATTCACTCACACTCATTTTTTTTTTGGGTTTGATTTAATTCTCCTTCATACATAGTTGTTTGCTAATTTTATTCAGATCTGCTTTCATAAAATGGGGCTTCACCCTTTCACCAGTTTCCACATATTGAATAATCAAAATATAACCTGTTAATATAACCATATTTGCAACATGGAATATATTGTCTGTAACATTTATTCTTTTAAAATTTGAACCTCTGTTGACACCAAATTATTCTCTCAATGGTTTGAGTGGAGAAACTAATAAAGTAGTAATGAAAGTATGCAGTTAGTTTGTTGTTCAGTGGCAGGCTATTCCCTCAAAACACAATCACCAAAGAAGAGCATGATGTGCATTGTTTAATAATGGTGATCATTGTTCTATTCATATAAGTTCTAATCAAACAGTGGAGCAACAAACTGCTGCTTTGTTGACAGGTGGGTTTCAAGTTTGTCAAGGCAAGGTCAGACCTAAGAAATGTGTGATTCAAATAGAAAACCATTTATGTTTGTTTTCTGTGAAATAGCAAAGAGCTTGCAGATGCTTTGTACTTTTTCTAGGCAGAACAATGTTAGCCACCACAAGCCTGGCTTATCTTGGCATGTGTCGGTGTCTTCAAGACCCTGCTGCCTCCTGTTGTTTGTTTAAAGTTTAGGCTGAAGTTTTACAATTAGGCCTCATCTCTCTTGATTTTGACATATTTCATTGTCACCTGCTTTACGTCCTTTTGGCCAGAAGATCGAGTGCTGCTGCTTTCAGTTAACACATTTCTAGTTTAGTTGTAAGATAAGCTGCAGAACATCTTATTTTCATATATGCGTTTTGGCTTTCTAGAGTACATTTGGATGTTGCTGTGATGAGAATTCATTTTGACATTTAAGACTTTTCCTGCTTGTTGCCATTCCTAAAAAAAGTGTAGGGTTAGGTAGTAGTCATTTTTAACATTCATTTTTTAATTTATATTACTTTGAAAAGAGTAGCCACGTGTGATATTAGGTAAATGGCATTGTTCAGTACAGTATATCTGGCCAGTGAAACATTGTATTTAGTTGTGAGGTCTGAAGATGAATAGAAACACTAACAGTAGTACTAGTCATGGTTATTATTAAAACAAAAAGAAAAAATTGCACAATCCCCTCCTACAGCCTCTTGCAGGCAAACTAAGTTTTTGTATTAAATGGACCTTATTGGAATGTGTCTCCAGACTGAAGTGTCGGCTAAAATAGGTGCATATTTTGTCATAGTACTTGTTTAATTTCAGATTCAATTAAAGGAGTACTCTACCCTAAAATGATACTCTTTTTTAATATATTACTTAACTAATGTGATTTGTTGTGTAGGCTGACAAAAAAAAAAAGTATTATGTTTTCATGCAGGAAAGAGATTTAAAAAGTTTCTCATACACTATAAGTCCATGTTGACCAGTGTTGGACAACAGCAAGCAATTTTAAAGCATTCATAAAAAACAAATCTCAAGTTACTAATTTTTTGTAACTCAGCCAGCTATATGCTCGCAACTTCCCAAATGCATCAGTTTTTACTAAAACATTGTTAAATACTGTAAGTCACTTCTGGGTAATGCACTCGTGAACTAAAATGCAACAGGCTAAGATGTGCCCAAGCATTTGAATTCAAGACCTCCCTTACTCCTTATTCATTGGTCACAAGTCAATTATCTACTTATTCATTGGCTAACACTGCATTTCTCTTCACGTGATATCAGTAGTGCAAAGTTCACTGAGAGACGTGTACAACTCAAGTTTAAAAGTTAGTGAAATACGAGAAAAATATTATCGGGAAGTGAGTATGCCTCAGACAAGTGCATTTCCAAGGTACTTCAACAAGCAGAAGGTCAGTTCACCCTTGCAGCTTCAGAGCCTAATGCTAAATAGTTCTGCGGAGCCCCATTTGAGGATATGCTTGCAAATGTGGTGACTGGAGGCGGGTCTTCAGTTCACATGCGGGGGCGTATCTGAGTGTGTTCCATTTTGTGACTTATAACAATGTTTAGTAAAAATACTTGTGTTTGGGACATTTTGAGCATACAAATGGATGACTCCACATATGAATTATGTGACACAAGTAATGTGAGGATTTTTTGTAGATGTTTTTCACATCATTTGGAGTTGTACAACACTGGTTACTATTACTTTCTATTATGGCATAAACATCTTTCTCTCAATTCTACATTAAAACTCATCCATCTCTACAAACTTCCTGAGGTAAGTAACAGAAAAAAATATAACTTTTAGGTGGAGAATTCCTTTAAGTGCAAGCATTTTCATTTTTCTTCTACAAAAATAAATGCATAAAATCTGAAGAGATCATCACATAGTACTCAATAGTACAGTTACTTGAGATACATCGTGGGACCAAAAAGGTCTTAAGTTGTGGTAAAGTTTCTAGTCATAAAACTGTAATTTAGTCAGCACAATGTATTCCTGATTGTCACAGGAGAAGTTTGATGTGGGTTGGAGTTTGTATCTCAATGTAGTCATTTCTCATCATGTGTTGTTGTACACTCTGTTGTAAGAGAGCAGCGTGGCTCCTATTTATGGTTCTGTCATTTGTCATCCGTGTGGCACAGTGAAAATCACCATCCAAAACCCTACAGTTTATCATTTCTTTAAAGATTACAGCAATTCACCTAAAAAATAAAATGAAAAATATGATGGATTGCTTGTTTAATCCCACCAATTGCTTGCTAACATTGTGTAGCACGGTAACTGTTTATTCTTTCACTGTCGCCTTTACAAAATGGCATTCATGTACTTTCCCAATTCAAAATGTCAATCTATGCTTTGGCTAAATATGTGCATAATTTCTTGATGTGAACAGCTATTTAATAAAGTTCTTGGGGGGAGAACAAAAAACAATGATGACAGGGTCTGTGAAGGGAAAGCGTGAGTGTTATACTGAGGGATGCATACAGTAGTTCTTGACTTGCGTCTCTCAAATAGACAACGCTTGCAGGCTACTTCACATGTCAAGCTCAAGTAAGATGGTATTGACATGAGCTTGATTGTGCCTAAAACCTCTTGCTGTGAGTGTATAGCACAAGAGTTGACCTCTGGTGTTCTTAAACATGAGAGATAATGCAAGTTTTGTATTAACAATTGTATAGTATTCAGTTTTAGATAGTAATTTGTAGTCAGTTCACTAATACTAATTTTTGCTTTTTTAATGTAATATAGGTTACTGTTTCATTTGAATGTAAAGATAAATTCTTATCATTGCTTAATCCAATTTGAGGTCACAGACATTAGGCCCTGTCTCTGTAGGATTGGGCACAACACAGTCCTATAATCATATCTCTTTTCTATAATAAAAAATATCCTGGGATGAGACAAGAAGTGACTTTTTCAGAGAGATACTTTCATGTCTCACGAGACGAGACTTTGTGCCAAGAGATTTAACCACACCCGGAGCCGGAAATAAAAGATAGAGTAGATGACAAAGTAGAACGTTGTAAAGAATTCAAAAACGTTGACGCGATACACATGCAGAGTAGGTAAGAGATAATGAAAGTACTGAAATGTGAAAGTCTAAAAAAAAAAGATAGTAAAGACTGCATTAGGGCAAGCATACAAATTATTACTTGGTGAAATAACGGAACAGCGAAAAGAGACTGAATATGTGGTTCGGATTTAAACTTTTAAGTCGGAGACATGTACATCGTCTAATTCGTGTTGCCATCAGGGAAAAGTAGCGTTTCTTCCCAATGAAGATGACCCACCCATAAAATCAGGCATATGCAGATATTCTAAAAGGGACAGGTGTTGAATTCATGTTAACAAGGCTCACAAGGTATGGGAGAGAATTCATCCATCCATCCATCCTCTTCCGCTTATCCGAGGTCGGGTCGCGGGGGTAGCAGCTTAAGGAGAGAAGCCCAGACTTCCCTCTCCCCGGCCACTTCTTCCAGCTCTTCCGGGAGAATCCCAAGGCGTTCCCAGGCCAGCCGGGAGACTTAGTCCCTCCAGCGTGTCCTGGGTCTTCCCCGGGGCCTCCTCCCGGTTGGACGTGCCCGGAACACCTCACCAGGGAGGCGTCCAGGAGGCATCCTGATCAGATGCCCGAGCCACCTCATCTGACTCCTCTCGATGCGGAGGAGCAGCGGCTCTACTCTGAGTCCCTCCCGGATGACTGAGCTCCTCACCCTATCTTTAAGGGAAAGCCCAGATGGGAGAGAATTCTGTATGAATATATAAATAATCACTCCACCTTTGCCACTTCAATTCTCCAGTCAGTACCCAAAAGCGAGAAGCACAAATAGCTTGAAAATGACACCGAAAGTAAAAAAAGCAGGTACCCCAAAACCTTCGGGCCTCTTCACATGCCTTCTGTTCCTTGCTGAATTCTGCTTCATCAAAATATTAGATATAAGTGCACAATTGTGCCTTGATTGTGTTGTGTGTAGATTCATCGATGGCTATGGATACATAATCAAACTGACTGACGCCATCTACTACCCATCACTGGATATTCTGCAGCAAGACATAAACATGATGTGCAGCTGTTAAACTGACTGACTGACTGAAGTACCAGTTTCTCATGGTCAGTAACTTTATCCATCAGTTTATCTTTGGCAAGCTCCAATAAAATGTGTGCAACACACTCTTATACTAGCTTCATCACTGAAGGCTTGGTTGTACTCGTGAGGGAAGCACTCACTTGCTTGTTCATTTTGAGTTAGTGAAAGTGTCATGGCAATACAGAAACATACTTTTTTGCTCATTCGTCATTGAAACGACAATTCAATGTTATTTTTCCTTTAAATACATTTAGGCATTTTTACTAGCTAACTTGTTTTGATAGTTTAATAAAGCATCAATTTTGAATGATACTTTTGGACTAATCAATAAAAGTTCCATCGTGGGGAGTACACCTCCATGAAATTTAATGAAGATTAATTATTAACCTTGCTCGTTTGGAATAATACTAGAATGAATAAAGGGTCACATTTGCTTGATAATTTTGTATCTTGCATAAATATCATTTGACAGGTCTGAATTGACTTAATGGTTATTTGAAGTAAATGAGTGAATGTTTGAGACTGAAACTAGGAAGTGCTTCCTAATGCAATGAATTTTGGGAACCTGGAACAAACTACTGAGACATAGTTAAAGTGGAAACCGTAACCACTGTTAAGAAGTACCTGGATGAGATATTGGGAACAGCTTAACTATTAGCTAAACAATTTAGCTTGATGTACTGAATGGTCTCCTGGTGTTTGTTAAATTGCTTATGTTTTTGGATGAGATTGTCCAGTATAGTGAATAAGAATGTATTTGTTGAAATGTGATGTGTATACATGGTGGTGGGTTTGGTGATGGCGAGTAACCGTGGGAATTTAGCCCCAGGTTAGAACTATTTGATGACCCCTGCTATAAAACGTGAAAGGGGCTGTAGCCCATCAGAGAATTGTAGCACAATATAGCAACTGATTCTGCACAGGGTGCCAGTCCAATGCGGGGTGCACTCACTCACTCACAAAATGCACTCATTTTCGTTAACATGCTCAAGCTTTTGGAATATGAAGGAAGACCAAATTAACAGATAAACAAAATCTGTGGAGAATTTTGAATAATGCACAACTATAATTTCGGGACTGAGCCAAATTGTTTTTGGAATTTAATAACGCATTCTTGACACTTATTTACTTCAGCAACCATTCTTTGTGTTGAACTGTACTAAAGGCGATCAATGTTAAAACCACTACTAGAGTATTAGAAACAATGCCTGCACTTGATACACGACCCCCTCACAGATACTACCTGGGTAGGTTTGAGGTATAGCTGTCATCCAAAGTTCAAGTCTGATTTAATAAGCATGGGAGTGATTTATATGTTGTAATGTTGTGCAAGTGGTAAAGATTTGATGTTTTCCATCAGGGTTTTGTCCTTTTTATATTGATTATTACAAGTAGTAGTTTGAAATGATCTTCTAAATTTTGTAAGTGAAATCAAATCAAAAATTCTTTTTTCAAATTCCATTTGAGTAATTTGTCTTACTCAAAAAATGGGAAAGCGTGCTCTGCAAAGAGAATCTTTCTAGCAATGGGGGATGGTGTTGTTGCAAAGCATTCTCTCAAGGGAGGCAGATGATATAATCCTCATTGTGCTTTTAGGGCCGAGTCAGTCATGGGTGGGGTTTCTGGAAACAATACTGCTTTGAAACCATAGGAAACCGTGACTAGAGGCTTATGATGATCTGCAGTGTGGGTAGGCCTCTTGGCAGGAAAAAATGCCTCAACTCTGTGGATTGAAGAAATGCTTGTATCAAATAAGAAACGTGTTTATAATTTATTTTTTTTCCCCCCATTTTGTCTCTTGATTTACTTTCATAAGCTGTGGGCCCTCTCCCAGTCCCCAAGTAATGAACAACATTAAAACTGTGTCTGCTGTCAGATATTTGAAAGCTTAATGCATGATGACATCTCTTGATAAGGCTGCTAAACCATACATGTGCATGGCTCCCTCTTTCTATTTTTTTTTAAACTGTGTATTTTTAACTTACTTAAAGGTCATGTGAATAATGTTCTTAAAAACTTTGACTATCCAAAGTTTCCATTTTAATCTGTGAATTTTTAATATTTTATGTAGTCTTGTATATTTTTTGCACAATATTCCCGGTATTCATCTGTCAGTCTGTGCACTCTTGTTTAAGGTCAAAGCTCTGTGAAAAAGAAAAAAATATTTTACTGAGCATTACATTTAATGATTCACCACAGTCCATTCAAAAAGCAACATCTGCTCAATTTTTGGTAAGAATTTTTTTTTTTTTTTTATCTTTTTGCTTAAAAGGTAGAGGTGGATTGAATCAATGTTTATACCTCACTGTTTAGTAGCATATGCCAGTAAAGTTACTAGGCAGCTCCAGTCGATCAGCTGCTGATTGAAACCAGCTGACTTTAGGTTAATTAGCTGATCTCAAAAACAATTATTGTTTTAGGTTTTACTCTAATTTAGTTGTAGTGCTCCTTTACTTGAAGTATAATGGTAGTTAAGGAATTACACATGTCATTTTGTTGCTGAACGTCCTGTAAACAGAGATCCAACAGTCAGGCTTTTGGAGAGAGTGAAGGCTGGAATATTGGCTTTTACATAAAAAAATGGAGTAATAAACTGACAAAGGAGAATCGGAGGAATTTTGCTGTGCATGGAGAGGAATGGCAGAGTGTAAGAAAAAAGAAGCATACCTTGGACAAAAATTGAAAGCTAATGAGTTTAGACAATATGATTTTGTCCAGTAATTAAAACAAGGACTCCTTGTCTAAGTGTGGACAGTGGGCAAGCAGTTTAATTATAAAAATACCACTTTAATGTAGAACATAAGATTTCTGCATGAGTGCTTTTGCAGAAGGTTAGTGGGGAAAAAAATACAATTTTAAAGTAAACAAACCAGAATTAGAAAATTCTAGTAACGTGATATCACTGATGGATAACGGCCCTGAAAAAAACCTGATCGGAGCATCCCTAGTGCAGATAGTGAAAATGCTTCTGTCATATAGGTTTGGACAGATTCATATGAAGTGCTGGAATAAAAAGAAACAAAAGAAGAAAAAGTCTTTATCCATAGTCATTGAGGTCAAATGAAGCAAGACAAATTGTATGTCTTGTGGTGGAGGTTTAAAAGTACTTCTGTGCAACAGCTGTAATTCCATCACTTCATGATTGAGTGCATGCGGGGGCAGAACATAAAATTTTACAGTGAGGGCAGGAGATGGCAGGGCTGAGGTTGTTCCCATTCAGGGGAATTTTTATATTCAGTCCTGAACGATCATCAAGTTCAACAGACACATATTTACATCATGTACTTTATAGTAAAGTGGTGCCCCAGCCCCACTAATGTTACGTTGCTTTTTCCTGCTGTGAAAAATTTTGGTATGGTGAGGTTTGTGATCGGAGAGTGTCTTAAACCTATAATAATTATTGAGACTCATAATGAAAATATCTTGCTGCAAGCATTTATACAAATAGTTGTGCAAACTAATTATAATAACAGTGCATATGCAAATTCATTTTTAATGCGCAGGTGTGCCAAGTAAGTTTGATATAACATTTCCAAATGTTAGACTATTGGAAACTAATTATTAGTGAAATGTTGATATTGGTGAATATTTTTTATACAAAACATTCCTCAATGTGATATACTGATTTTGTGCTGTATATCAAAATATAGTTATTTTTTAAATGCATTGCAAACTATGTAAATCTAAATCATTAATGGGAACAAATATGATAGAAAGAAAAGTTTGATGAGGAATAGAATAAATATATTATATTAATTCCTACATTCCCATAAACAGTGGACTGTCAATGTTAGCACTGCTATTTAAGGAACCTCAACTGAAATCACTTGTTACAGTCGTCTGTAATGTTTACATGTGTCATACAGGTGCTTTGTCTGTTTAGTCCTGACTGGCTAAAGTTCATCTTTGCGATGTGTAAATGTGGCCCACTATAAACTTCTGTGGGCACAAAAACAAGGTTAAGACCTTTAAAAATAATTGAGTTGAGTGAGAATGAAAGTTAAATAAATGACTTTATCAAGCAAATAATATATTCTATTTTTTTTAACAATCAGTTCTTCTAATTTCCACCATAATACAACCTGGACTAATCGCAACAAATTTTCCAGAATTAAGGTGGTTATTAAGAATTAAGGTTGGTTAATATAACAATGTGAGTGTTTGTGCTATAACCATAAGGCGAACAGATTCTCTCCGATGCCGTATACAACAGGATCGTGCTATATTTACACCGGGGTGGACATTGATTAGATAGCATATAATAACTTGTTTATGAAGTTGCATTTTTTAATGTTATGATAATCTGTTATAATGTTGTTATTATTAGAACACACACTTATAAATTCCACTTACATCAAATCTGCTCACACTTACAGAGCTAAGGCTAGCCCAGCGGTCCTCAATCACGGTCCTGGAGAGCCGCAGTGGCTACAGGTTTTTGCTCCAACCCAGTTGCTTATTAAGAAGCCCTTATTGCTCAAGTAACACTTCTGCTTCACTTTAGTTGTCCCACTCGTTAAGATTGTGAACCCTTATTGCTTATTTAAGTCTTAAACAGCTGTATTCTTGGTTTTTAATTGCTCCTAATTAGCAATAACATGCAAACAACAAAAGAGACAAGCATTTCTCCATTTAGCTTGTTACCATTTACACCTGTGTGCATTTATCATGTACTATTGGGTTTAATTAAATACTTGGAAGGAAAGTAAAGAGAAAAAAATGAAGGACTGAGAATTACTCATCCATTTTAGCCTTCAAATCATTTGGATGATATCCTTAGAAAGGAGAAGAAAATCTAGGATACGAGAATTACCTGACATAGCGGAGTTAAAGCACTAACAAGCCATGAAATTAAATTATTGGCAAGAATTGCTTTCTAATTAAGCAACCAGGTTAAAACAAAAACCTGCAGCCACTGCGGCTCTCCAGGACTGTGATTGAGGACCCCTGGGCTAGCCCATGCTTAGCCATTCATATCATAAAGGTGTTACCTGGCCTTTTATTAGAAATAAAAGGGACAATGACATATGACCAGTTATGATAATTTATTATATATATATATATATATATATATATATAAATGCTGCACAGACATTTAGACCAGTAGATGTGACGTCTACTAATGGTTCATTCGGATATACATGATATGATAACCTGTTTGCCCATGAACACTGTACATCTGCTAAGTAACACTTCATTCTTTATATGTGTACAGAAACAATATATAAGATAAAATTCTCAAACCTACATAATCAAAATGAGAGGTATAGGAAGCCAAAGTCAATCTTAGCATCACTTCCCTTAAGACAGGAAACAACCCTGGGTAGGGCACCGGGACACTCGTATGTCTTAATTTTAGAATTGTCCGTTAACCAGATATGCCTGTGTTTGGGTGTTTGTAAGGAAAAGTGAAAACATGTGCAGATTATAGGATAATGTACAACCTCCACATTGACAGCAACCTGAAATCTGTGAGACAGCATTGCTAACCACTGCACCATCATGTCACTCTGTACATATGCTTACTGTATATGTACACATACTGAACATTTTTCTTTAAGTACACACTTGCTATTTTTTTCTTTTTGAATATGGGAATGTTTTAATATATTTTCAACATCAGGCTTTTATGGATTAGACACAGTGTATGGCTATCAAAAATGTTGTGTAACATATAAGAAAAATATAGACTAAGCACACTCTTATCAAACATCTGTGGACAATTATATTTTGAGGTGCATTTCTTATTTTTGAATGGATCTGGTTTTTTCCATTAGCTTTGTGTTTTCTTCATTTCAAGTTGTTGCAAAGTATATTGGTATACAGTATATTTTAGAAACAAAACTAGTAATAAGTTTTTGTGCCTCATAAGAAGTTTTAACTGACTTGAAGTTTAGTTTCATAATGGAAAAAATGACAAATGTTGGAAAAAAGGTAATGCTACTAAAAATAAAGTGAATACAAACTGCAGTACATTTACCTTTATAGGTTTTTTTTTTTTTCAGCTAAATAAATCAGTTACTGGCTGCACATGGAGAAAAGATGTTTTGAAACAGTGGTAGCCGAATCAGGAGTTTGTTTTAAACTCAGATGTCCCTTTATTTAGGAAGTGCACTCAGACTGCTTTCCCTCGAGTAAAGGTTCTTTAGGAATGTTTTTATCAGGACATTTTTGTAAAGTGTAGTGTGAAATGAAGAGCCAAACTGAATTAGTACCTTGATTGAAAAAAAATAAATTACAGCCTGGCCTGGAGTGCTAGTGTGAAGAAGAATTATTTTCTCTCTAGTGTCATATTGCATTTCAGTAGAATCATTTTTACTTTGCCATTGCAGATGGTAAAGTATTAGGAATAGTGTATATTATTATTGGCTTTGGAAGCAGTGTGCATATATTAATGTAAAAAGTTTAATAAATTATTGAAAGCAATTATCAAAGGATTGTTTTTAAAGGATGGGAAAGTTTTTTACATATGATAAATTATAACTTATTAATTTTTTTTTGTTGTTGTTGCCTTTGTGGATCAATAGAATCTTTTTTTGTGTAAGCACAGCTCAACAAGAAAGCTTTAAACCTTAAGAGAGGGAAAAGCGTAGTGGAAAAAGAGAAAAAAGTGTATTTCAGTCTCCTCAGTCACTTTGATAGTATGTGTGTGCAGCATATAATAACCAATTTTTAAGTTAGCAGTTGTGACAGATAGGGGGCGCTTTCGTCCCCTTGAACCCTCGGATCAGACGCCAGACACCAGATAAAAGTCCAAATATAATTTTTATTCAGACAAATTATTCAGTGCACAAAGCACCCTCCACTCCACAATACTCATAAACATAATCAATACTCCAGTAATAATTAATAATCCTCCACTCTCCCAGACACGTTGCCACCCTTCCTTCCAACTCAGCTCGCCCATCTGGTATTTTCCCAGAGCCCTTTATAGTCCTTGACTCCTCTTCTTCGTCATCCCGGAAGCACTTTATTTCTTCTGTCTTCGTGACATGGAAGTACTTCCGGGCTATATGGAAAATAAACATCTCTGAGCCTCCCTGCAGCGGCCCCGATGTTATCCAGCAGGGCTGTGTACTAACACCACTTAGTCCATGATGCTCTGCTGGAATTCGGGGCATCTCCATGTCGCAGGGAGAGCTCCCTCTGGCAGCCTGGGGGTATTGGCCGGGATGAATGGCCAGCCATAGTCCACACAGTGCTCTAATTCTTCAGTCTTTGTGTACGACAATAAATGCCATATCCTTCAGTAAACCTTCAGTGTGGGCCTCATGTATATTTGGTGAATGTATATTTCTACAAGCATATTATGAAGGGCTGAGATTGTTCTTTACAACTTGATACAGTACACTTCAACATAAGAAAATTAATTAATTGTGTTTACAGACACAAACACTATTAAATATATTATTTACTTGCACTGCACTCTTGGCAAAAACAAAATATTATTATAACAAGGATCCAAAAGCCGCCTTGACTTTCACCCTTCCACCTTACATCTGGTGCACATCTAAGACATTTGATGTTGGTGTACTGGGATATTTTTTCCCTTTGGAAATACTGTAATGAAAAAGAAAACCATAAAAAGAATGATGATTGAAAGGAGGGCAGAGCCTCATCAAACATGACATTTATTTTAAAATTGGTTCTTAAAAATTAGTCATTTTTTGAGGTCTCAACAAATTATCTTTGCTGCTGTCTTTTGGCTTTTATTTTCCTTTTGTAGTAACAGCTCTAATGATTCATTTTACCTTCAAGAAGAATATTTCATTTCCTAGAGAAAAAATGTAAAAGAAATTGTCTTCTATGGATTTTTGCTGTTGACTGTTTAATGTCCGACATGCCATATTTTGCTCACAACAGTCAGTTCTGTTTTCTGCTATTCAGTTAAATAAGACTCTTAACAAAAAAATATGATATTCAGCCTTTATCTGACATCCTTTGATGTTTTAAGCTCTCTTTGCACTGATGTCCATTGCCCTCTGCAAATACTTGGACATTTTGAATCAAGGTTACATTTTTTGCCCTATAAATAACTCAATTTTTAAATGAAAATATGAACATGTAACCTTTAGTTCTCATTTCCTGGCTTCAGCTGATAAGTACTGGCTCATTTGGCTGGTGATGTTTCCTATTGGTGACGTGTTTTTGTTTCCTTAATTGTGCAGATAAAAAGGAGCAGAGCTATGAATGTGCAGGGTATAATATAGATTTAACCATTACAATTTCTTTTGATATTTTCCTTTGGAATCATCAGTTTTCCATAAACTAATATAAAGATAGTCAATGAAAGAAAAGTACAGTTCTTTCAGAAACATAGGAGAAAAGCAACCATGCAAGATTAACAATATAAAAAATCTTAACTGAAAGGATAATTCATTATTATATTTAACAGTGTACAATGACAAGGTTAGGAAATTAATATGACTGTAAATATCAGATATAGGAATGGTTTTACTAAAGTACCTAGTGCCAATCATGGAGCAAGGGTGAATACATTTATATTCTTACTACTTAGAGTAAAATCATGAAAGCCATATGGTAAGATGCTAACCTCTCATCAGCCCCAAAAATAGAAAGAAAGAAAGAGGAGAATTTGCAAGATGAGTCAGAGTTCTGGAACAAAGTGGTATGGGCTGATGAGGTAAAGATGAACCTACTGGAAAGTGATTACAAGGTTAGACTTTTCACAAATATCCAAAACACGTAGCTGTACTTTTGAAACTTTGGTGGAGGTAGTGCCATAGTTTGCCTGAAAAAACTAAGTATGATTAGCTGGCTCTTACTAGAAAAGACTCCCTGGCCTTTCCATTAGTAAAGTGATTAAAAGGACCAGCTATCTGGTCAGCTTTGTGCAGAGATTTTACATGCGGAGTACTCATGCCTCCAGAAAAATGAGACGATGTTTCAAATGACTGAGTTATGAACTTGAAAACTGGCTTCTAAGGGAATTGGTCCAAGTTGAGTTCAAGAAGCTTTTAGTTTAGTTTCATTTTGCACTCTCAGGGCCACTTGTGGAATAAGTTCATTTGAGGTTTCATTTTCTCATAGCCTACCACTAGCCCAAAAGCACACACATACACATCCCCCTTTTATTGATGCTTTAACTTCATGAAACATACAGCTGCTAAAGTGAAGAAATGCTGCATATCAACAGAGCAAGAGCTGCTACTACAAAAGGAACATGGGACGCTTTCTTGTCAGTGGCTGAGACTTTGGCACTTAAACTGTGTATTAGAGGCTTGATTTAGGAAAAAGGCCCAAAGCATGGATGGCTTCAGTTGAATTCCAACAATTACTGTTTGTGATTTCCCTTAAAATAATTATTTATTAAAGTTTTTACTTTGACGGTTTGTTTTTTTGTTTTATTCTTAGCCACATAATCTTATGAGCTGGGTTTTAGTAATAAAACTGTATATGTCTCTTCTTGATCGTCTTTATGGTTAAAACAAGCGGATTACTGCATTTAATTACACTGGCACCCATTCACCAGTTCAGGGTTTTGGGGAAAGAATGCCTATTTTTGCACCACTGGGCGGCACAAGTCACTGTAAACTTGATATTTAATTAAGTCGTCTGACTTTTCTTATAATATTTATTGTGAAGAGTGCATACCAGCTTTTTTACTAGCTGCTACAACCAAATAATGATCAATATGTCTTAAATGGAGAATTACATTTGTGTTTTTGAGTATAAAAAAATAGCAGTATATAACTTGCCACTCTTCAAGATAATCTAAAAGAATGAAGGCAGACATCATGAAAAAAGTGTCAGTCACCATCCATAAGCAAATATATTTAAGTTAGGCTTACAAAATAAAATAAATTGGATGTAATGTACCTTTTGTTGCATGACAAACACATTTACATCACTTATATTTCTATCTTGTTAATTCTGAGATAGGTTGATGATAATGTATTCATATTTCTTAAGCTTCATGGCTAAGTTTTTGCTTAGTACATTTTTAATTACATTTTAAATCTTGTTTGCTGCAGGCCTTGATTTCTTTCTGTTGTTACCCTGCTTTATCTTTTTAGTTTATTCAGTGCTGCTATTATAAAAGCTTCTTGAACTCTCAACTTGGACCAGTTCCCTTAGAAGCCAGTTTTCAAGTTCATAACTCAGTCTTTTGAAACATTGTGTCATTTTTCTGGAGGCATGAGTACCCTGCATGTAAAATCTCTGCACAAAGCTGACCAGATGGCTGGTCCTTTTAATCATGTTATTAACGTAAAAGGCCAGGGAGTCTTTTCTAGTAGCAGCCAGCTAATCATACTTACTTTTTTCAGTGCTTTGTATTAGCAGGCAGGTTTAGGACAATGAAGCTGAACAGTAGGAGTCACATTCCTTTTGCTTTAATGTTGCAAAGTGGCAGTTTTGCCGTATTAGATAAAAGCTGAATGGTGATATTGTTCCTAAACTTTACCCTTTGCTGATAATAATTTCGAAAGAAAGACAAGAAAGTGGCAACATTGCCATGGTAAGTAGGCTGACATGCTGTTGTGGTGTGGAATCTTACATACTTTTTCCCTTAGATCTGCATAGTGATACACTGATTTATTTTCCAAGTTCAGCTCCACAGGTTGCGTATACATTCTTTTACTTTTGTGAAAAGTAGCATATTTTTTGGCAGCAACATAACTGATATGTGTTAAATATTAAGCACATCTGTGTTTCCCACTCCTCAGAAACGCAAAGGCAAGCACTAAAAACAGCGGCATTATTTTTCTCGAGGGGGAAATCTCGAGTTAACAAAAGCTCAATAAATAAATATAACAAACAAACAACAACCTTCCACAAATACACACCATAATTACTAACAAGATAAAACAGTCACAGTGTGGCATCTATATCTATCTGTAAAAGAAAAGTAGCATTTCGTGACACACTTATTCTGAATAAATATGTTGGCTAAACGTACATCATGCTAGTGTGTCAGACAGAGGATGTGTAGCATTGTTATTTATGGCCATCAATTTTGTCTTCATGTTTTCCTTCACTACTGCCTACAGAGCCTGTCCTTTTCATTAGCTTGCTACTTCTGCAGACCTCTCTTGTAGTGATGTTACCAGCCCAGCACACCACAGTGAAAGTCACATTGGCCATAAAAGAGTTCTATAACATGAAAAGGATGTCACCAACCACATTGAAGGATTATAGTCTCCTAAGTAAAAACGTCTGCTTTGCCCCGTTTTTTTTTTTTTTTTCCATTTCCTCTGCGTTACTAGACCAGTCCAGCCTGTCATGTATATGAACCTCCAAGTTCTTGCAGCAGTGCTCTACTACCACATCCACTCCCTGAATACTAACTAGGGCGTAGTGGCTCTTTGATGAGTCCACCCTTGCGTAGATCTTGGACAGCTTGTTCACTGTCTGAATCTTTCGGTTCTCTCTTATGTTGCTCTGTGTCTCAGTCAGATATATGTATATACCATATTATCTTTTAAGTTCATTTTCTTATTAGATTACTAGTGTGCACCTGCACTACACACCAGCCACTTTGTCTCTGCCGCTCACGTATGTGGATTTCGCTTTCACCAAACAAGAAATCTTTTAATTCTCACGGATACACCTCTTCATTGGGAAGAAACACTACTTTTCCCTGATGGCAACACTAATTAGACGATCTACAAGTTTCCGACTTAAAGTTTAAACCTGAACAATATATTCGATCTCTTTTCGCTGTTCCATTATTTCACCGAGTAATAATTTCCATTTGTTTGCACTAATGCGATCTTTAATATCATTTTTTGAGAATTTCAAATTTTAGTACTTATATTATCTCGAACCTGCTCTGCATATGTATCGTGCCAACGTTTTTGAACCTCTTTACAACGATCTACTTTATCATCTACTCTTTGTCTTTTATTTCTGGCCCCGGGCGTAGTTAAATCTCTTGGCACAAAGTCTCGTCTCACAGGACTTGAAAGTTTCTCTCTGAAAAAGTCACATCTCATCCCAGGCTAAAAAGTCTCATCTCGTCCCAGGATTTCTTTATATAATAAGAGATTTTGATAGGCAGTAAAACTGTGAAATGTATTCCAAAATATATTCCGTTAAAAATTTTACTGTGCATATCCTTGTTTTCAGGTACAGCATACTTATAATTGACACCGCAGATTCTTAATGATGCTTAATTTAATAATATAACCAAAAGAAGAGTATTAGTCGCCCATGATATTAACTTCATTCTCAGAACATAGTGTTTACATATGTATTGCAAGTCCAGGTAAGCTTAGTACCTGGTCACACAATAAAATCGGTGAACCCTTGTGTCTTCCATTTTCATGTCTAGTCCTGAAGGCCACACTGCCCACCAATTGAATATGTTTGTGTTGACATCTTATTTAAAGGGACATTCCATTGTCCCAAATAGGTCTCCTTCTGGCAGTATGTAACAAATCACCAGGACCCAGAGTACTTACGGAGGTTACTAAGTGCACTCTCTATATAAACCATTAACACATTATTCAAAAGCCACTGCACACTGGGGGAAATTTGTAAGGACTAGCAAATAGGAAATATAATCCTGTTATATAAAAAAGGATGGCTGGGCAGATCCAAGTAACTGTAGTCTGGTAAGCTTAATATGCATCATGGGTAAATTAATGGAAGGAATTATTAAAGAAAAGATTAAGCAGCACATAGCAAGAACAGGCGATTTAGAGACCGTGAACATGGGTTCACATGGGTGAGGCGATGTTTTACCTATATGTTGGAATTCTATGAGGAAACAACAAAAGGATGCAATCAGAGAGGTACATATGTTATTTGTCTGGGCTTTCAAAGGGCATTTGATAAGGTCCTTCATGAGCGGCCGGCAATAAAGGTGAAAGAAGTGGCAAGATTTGTTAAAACACAGGAAGCAGAAGATTATGGTGAGAGGACATTGATCAAAAGTAGGTGATGTTAATAGCATTGCCCCTTAGGGATTAGTGTTAGGGCAGCTGCTTTTTCTATTACACATAAATGATATGAATAGGAGTGTGAGTAAAGTTTACAGATGATACCAAGTTAGGTGAGATGGCAGATAATTTAGAACCAGTGGAATCATTACATAGGGATTTGGACAGAATACAAGCTTAAGTAGCTTTGTGGTTGCTGAAATTTAATGTAAATAAATTTAAGGGCTTAAACTTAGGACATAGAAATGTTACATTTGGGTATTCAATGGGAGGTTTGCTACTTGAAATTACTTCCTATGAAAAGGATATGGGAGTCATCGTGGGCTGGTTGCTTTCTACATCCAGACAGTGGACAGAAGACATTAAGAGGGCTTGCAGAAGGTTAGGTTATATAGCACAATGTGTGGAGTACTACTCACCAGAGGCTATGCTTAAGCTCCATAATGTACTTTTGAGGCTGCACCTGGAGTACTTTATAAAGATTTGGTAACCTGATTACAAAAAAAAAGACATAGAAGTGCCAGAAAAGGTTTAGAGAAGAGCGACTAGGCTGATTTCAGGACAGCAGGAGATGAGTTATGAGGAAAGATTAAAGGAGATGAACCATTTCAGTTTAAGCAAACAGAATAAGAAATGAACGATTTAAAGTTTTTAAAATTATGAAAGGAATTAGTACAGTAGAACCTGTCTGTTAATTTAAAATGAGTTCTACAGGAACATGGGGGCACAATTAGAAGCTTAAGGGTAAATTTCACTCAAACGTTAGAAAATTTATACAAGTGAAAAAAAAAATGATCAAGTAGTGTGGTAAAGATTTGGACATTCATAACTCAACTTTACTTTAGAGAAATTAGATGGATAGGAATAGTGTAATTAGTTAGGCTGAATGGCCATTTCTTGTCAAAACTTTTTTGTGGGACAGAGGGTGAGTCAGCGCAGTTTTAGGTATCCCAATTTGAGGCACTCACTCATCAACTGTGTCAGTTGGGCCAAGGTTTCCGAAGAAACATAATTCATTAATATGGCTTGGCTGTCGCACTATTCTCCTTTCTGACCCCACTGTACAGTATGCAGTACCGTAGCTAATTTTATTTCAGGATTTGCAGAGAGAGCTGGAAGGCAGATTTCTTTGCCACATGTTGACTAACAAACTCGGCACTCCCTTCGCATTGTCAGCTGTACCTATATATAATTGACCAGCCATGGCCTGACCTCGCCGGTATGCCGTTTCAACAGATTTTAAGAGGCTTGGTGATCATATCTATTAATGCATGTGTAATGGATGGATGGAAATGTACTGGCGGAAGTGTTGAAATGTGTTAAAATACCTCCTACCTAATCAAAAGCAAATGCTTAGATTTATTTTTGTGAATTTAAGGGTCTTGCGGAAGTAGTATGGGTAGTAACTCTTTGAATGTACAAGCACCGAGGCAAAGTTATCCCCACCCAAAGGAAAAACAAGAATATGTATAAAATGCAGTTTTATAGATTCAAGAAGTGCATAGTAGTTGCCAACCCGTGGAAAGATCATGAATAGAATGGCCAAGATTAATAGTGATAGAGAGGAAGTAGACTGAGAGGTGAACCTACAGAAGTTCTTTGTAACTAAGGCATCAACAGGGTAAGTGCTTAAGCCGAAACACATGTAAAATAACTATTCTGCCATAGCTTGGTGGCATCTAGGAGTTAAGTTTTCTAGTTGAATGGTAGATTATCTCAAAATCAGTAGGAAACGTAATGACATGGGCCCCTCTACAGAATTATTACTAATTGCCTGTACCTGTTGACAGCAAAACCTTGATATTGAACCCTTTCATCGTTTTCTTTGTACAGGCTAGTTGCATCAACAAAGTCCCGTTTACTCACAAAGGGATCTAACCACCAGCAGATTACCCTTTCTGCAACACCAGGTTTTTGGTAGGAAACATCGTTGTTCCATCTGGTGTGGGTGCTTTGATTGAAAGAGCAGCATATTATACCAGCTGCTGGAAGATCATTATGGAGAGTGCAGCATCAAAATCCATGACCCCAGTGGAATCTTGTGAAGGGGAAACTTTTCCACCCGCTCTCTTTTTGGCATGCATAAGAAATCTTAAAAGCTTGGAAGGGAGATGTGCACTGGAAGCCGATATCCTGCTGTCCTTCAACTTTCCTAGAATCACTTTGCAGTTAGCTCCCCAAGGAGGTCTTTTGCTGATGATAATAAAAGGGGGGTGGTGGAGTAAATATGGAATTATATTTCAAAGCATGATTTCCTCTAAGGAGATTATCAACATTTAAACAGCAAGTGGGGCTATGATAGGAGTGCCATTTTTGAGACATTTTTCTAAATAAAATTTAAAAAATAATGTAATTAAATAATGTTGTAATTTCATTTGTAATTTCAATATTTCCACCATTTAGAGCCATACTATTGGTCTGTAATTTTTGTACTCTAAAGCGGGCTTTATTTTTTTGCAATGATTGTTTAATTTTCTATCCTTGATATTATTCCTCGATGAACCCTAATAAATCTACATAGTTTATAAATGAAGCCACATTCAGTGCTGAATCATTGTGTTCAATGATTCAATAACTTATTCTAATCAGACATTTATACATATTGTAACCACAGTCTGTAGGCAATTTATACAACCCCAAATCAGAAAAAGATGGGACATTGTGGAAAATGTGAATAAAGAAAGAAAAAAGCAAGTTATAAATTCTCCTCAAATTTTATTTCTTTGCAGACCGTATGAACACAAAATAATTCATGCTTTTTTTTGTCAACATCATTTGATTTGTAAATAAATATCCATTCTTGCTATTCAGGCTTGCAACACATTTCAAAAAAAGTTGGGACAGTACAGCATTTACCACTTTGTACAGTTCCCCTGTCTTTTAACAACACTTAAAAGACGTTTAGGCATTGAAGAAATCCAGTGACTAAGTGTTGCAGGTGTTAGTTTGTCCCATTCTTCCTGCAAACAAGGTGCGCAACAGTACGGGGTCTTTGTTGCCGCATTTTTCGTTTCAAAATGCGCCAAACATACTCTATAGGAGACAAATCAGGGCTGCAGGCAGGCCAATCAAGCATCCGCACCCTCTTCTTACGCAGCCATGCCTTTGTTATGCGCGCAGTATGTGGTTTGGCATTGTCTTGCTGAAATAAGCATGGGCGTCCCTGGAAAAGACGTCGTCTTGAAGGCAGCATTTGTTCCTCCAAAACTGAGATATACTTCTCAGCATTGATGGTGCCATCGCAGAAGTGCAAGTTATCTTTGCTGAAGGCACTGACACAACCCCATACCATGACAGACCCTGGCTTTTGGACTTGTATCTGGTAACAGTCTGGATGGTCCTTTTCCTCTTTGGTCCGCAGCACACGGCGTCCATTTCTTCCAAAAAAGATGTGAAAAACCGATTCATCTGACCACAATACACGTTTCCACTGCACAATGGACCATCCCAGATGCCTCCGAACCCAGAGAAGTCGACGGCGCTTCTGGACACTATTTATTAGTGCTTGGCGATTTGGCCTAAAATCAAAATCTCGATTAATTGAAGATTTTAACTCGATTACGATAAATGAACGATTATTTAATTTATTTTTTTTATTTTTTTGCCCTCATAGTTCACTGACAAGTTTTGTACAGTAAATATGCTCACATATTACAAGTGAGAGATTTTTGAATGAAGGGTGCATTACTTGATTTTAAAATAATTGAAGGAAACACACTATCTACTATCTGTGATTATTTACTGAACATCAATGTTGAACAACTGAAATTAAAGCACACATTGCCTTAAACGAACAGTCACTTTGTTCTTATAAAAAAAGTAAAAATAAATAACTTGCACTTTTGGAAACAAAATAAATTATTTTCAATGTTTTTCTTATTAAAAGTAGAAAATAAGCAGTATCTCTTCTAAATAAAATAACTCTCATATATCCTGTAAATAATATTTTAAACAGTGCATTTCTTGCATCTTCTGTAAACCAATATTTTAATGTGCAATGTATCAATGTAAACAACAGATTGTTGTAATGAAAATAGAACTCTCTAAACACTGTTGCATGAGGTGATCTTAGCGATCTTGTCATGTCACTATATGAACATGAATTTACTGGAAGTTCTTACTAAAAAACACGAGCTTGTTAACCTTTTCAGGTTTCAGGCAGGACCTGAGGCATGTAACAATGTTTCCGCCCGAACTGAAAACCCGCTCTGATGGGGAGCTAGTAGCTGGTATGCAGAGATACTTTTTTGCCACCTTACTTAGAGTGAGAAAGTGTACATGATGCTTCCTCCACCAGTCCAGTAGATTTTACTCACTATCCAGCATGGGGGACACCAAATAGCTGCTCATCTCTGCACCCTTGTCTGTCGTAATGGCTGAAAGTTTTTCTTCCGCGAGGTCCCATTCAGAAAGCATATCTTTCAGACCTTGCGCAATTTTATCTGCCGTGTGATCGGCTGGAAAATATGCCGTCTCAAGGCATCTCTGGCGCAGCTTTCAATCGTCGTCAATGTAGTGCAAAGTAAGGCTCAAGAATGGGTCCATCGTTCTACTTGACCAGAGATCAGATGTGGCTGCAAAGTGTTGAACATTTTTCAGTTCAGCAGCTACATTTTTACATGTCTTGTACATGTCTGGCCGCACAGTTTTAGAAAAATGCGATCGCGATGGCACAGTGTATCTTCTGTCGAGAGTTTTAACAAGGTGTTTAAACCCGCTTCGCTCCACTGTAGCCAAGGGAGTCATATCCTTTGCGATGTAACAAATAGCGTCAGTTATTTGTTTCCATCTTCTTGATCTCTTCTCATACTGTGTGGCATTTGTGAACACTTGTATTATTGACATTTGCTTTGCGGAGGCACTTGTTGCTGGGCGCTTTTCAGTCTCTTTTTGGTTTTTTTGAGCCATGCACTGTTCATATTCAGTGACGTGATTGTGCTTCAAGTGTTGAAACAAATTGGTGGTGTTACCTTTGGGCGTCGAAACTGTTTTTCTACAGTGTCTACATCTGACTTCATTTTGTTCGATGTCATCCTTACTGAAGCCAAAATGTGTCCAAATGACAGAGACTGCGTTTTTCTTTGGTACAAGCTGCTTTTGTTGCTCAGTTGTGTCAGTGTTTAAGCTCTCCATGCTCGACATGTCGGCGGAATAACGTAACGGAGCGGGGTAACGTGACTCCACACGCAGTAGTGTTTTTAAAGGGAAAGTAATCGAAATGATCGACCTGGAAAATTTGATCGATTATAGGTTCTGAATGTCGATTTCGATTACTTTTCGATTAATCGCCCAGCCCTACTATTTATGTAGGGCTTCCTTTTGGCACAGTACAGTTTTAGCTGGCATTTCCTAATGTAACTACGTACTGTAGTGCTTGAGAGTGACTTCCTGAAGTAGTCCTGAGTCCACGCAGTTATATCATTTATTGATGAATGACGGTTTTTAATGCCGGGCTCGGAGATCACGGCCATTCAGTTTAGGCTTGCGCCCTTGGCCTTTGCACACGGTAATTTCTCCAGATTCCCTGAGTCTTTTCACTATGTTATGCACTGTAGAGGGAGAAATGCCAAAATCTCTTCCTATCTGTCTTTGAGAAACGTTTTTCTTCATCATTTCAAAGATTTTTGGGCGATGGGCGATCCTCTGCCCATCTTTGCTCCTAAAGGAGTAGGCCTTTCCTCGATGCTGCTTTTGTACCGAATCATGATTGCAATCACCTATTAACATCACTAGTTTCAAATCACATCACTATTTAGTTATTATACCTCATTACTACCCCTGAATTGCCCCCATCCCAACTTTTTTTGGAATGTGTTGCAAGCCTGAATGGCAAGAATGGATGTTTATTTACAAATCAAATGATGTTGACCAAAAAAACATGAATTATCTTGTGTTCATACTGTCTGCAATGAAATAAAAGTTAAGGGAAATTTGAAAATTACTGCTTTATTTTTTTATTCACATTTTCCACACTGTCCCAACTTTTTCTGATTTGGGGTTGTATTTTCTCTATGTTCCAGTGTGCTTTTTTTCTCTTCGTACTTTGGCTGGAAAATTAATTAGAGAATGGACTCTTGATTTTAATAATGTACATGAAAACGGTCATAGGGGTTGTGTGTCTGTGTAGGTTTTTTTCTGTGGCTACATTGGTTTCTTCTCAAAATGTACATATTTGGTTAGTTGTTATCTCTAAAATGGCCTGGTTTGAGTTAGTGTGCCTTGTTGTATATTTATATTTTGTCCAGGGTCAGTTTGTTTCTTTCACACACTGCTCCTCAAATAGGTTTGAGCCACATCTATCCCTGCATTGGGTTCTGAACATGTGTCTGAGTATTAAAATATATACTGATCAGCCATAACATTATCACCACCAACCAAACGGCCCTGACCTGTCGAGGCATGGACTCCACTAGACCTCTGAAGGTATGAGGTGTTATATGGCACCAAGCTGTTAGAAGCAGATCCTTGAAGTCCTGTAAGTTATGAGGTTGTACCTGCAGCACATCCCACAGATGCACTATTGGATTGACATCTGGAGAATTTGGAGGAGAAGTCAACAGCTCAAGCTCATTGTTGTGTTCCTCAAACCATTCTTCAACCATTTTTGCAGTATGGCAGGACGCATTATCCTGCCGAAAGACGCCACTGCCGTCAGGGAATATCATTTCCATGAAGGGGTATACTTGGTCAGCAGCAATGTTTAGATAGGTGGTACATGTCAAAGTAAATCCACATGAATGGCAGGATCCAAGATTTCCTGGCAGAACATTGCCCAAAGCATCACACTGCCTCCACCGGCTTGCCTTCTTCCCATAGTGCGTCAGGGTGCCATGTCTTACCCAGGCTAGCAACACACACACCCCCAGCCATCCACATGATGTAAAAGAAAATATAATTCATCAGATCAGGCTACCTTATTCCATTGCTATGTGGTCCAGTTCTGATGCACACGTGCCTATTCTAGGCGCGTTTGGCAGTTTACACAGGTCAGCATGGGCAAACTGACCAGTCTACAGCAATGCAGCCCCATGCGCCACAAAATGTGATGCACCGTGTGTTCTTACACCTTTCTATCATAACCAGCATTAACATTTTCAGCAATATTAGTTATAGTCACACTTCTACTAGATGGGACAAACCGGGCTAGCCTTCCTTCCCCATGTGCATTAATGAGCCTTGGCCGTCCGTGAATCTGTTTCTGGTTCACCAGTTCTCTTTCCTTGGACCACTGTTGGCAGGTCTCGAACGCTGCAGACTGGGAACATCCCAAAAGAGCTGCAATTTTAGAGATGCTCTGACTCAGTTTTCTAGCCATCACAATTTGGTCCTTGTCCTTGTCAAAGTCACTCAAATCCTTACACTTGCTCATTTTTTTATGCTTCCAACACATTGACTTCAAGGACACTTACTGCCTAATATATCCCACTCACTGCCTGGTGCCATTGTAACACGATAACCAATTTTATTCACTTCACCTGTCAGTGGTCATAATGTTATGGCTGATCGGTGTATACACATGCATAATAGAAGTATTAACTCGCAACTTCAAATCCCTTGGAAGTTTTCACATATTGTTGTCATAGAACATTGAATCTCATTGGATTTAATTTGGCTTTTTTGACACTGCTCAACAGAAAAAGCCTCTTTGATGTCAAAGTAGAAAACACATCTCAACAAAGTGCTCCAAATTAAAACAATAAAACTGACCATATACCATATCCTTTAACATTACTTACTAGTGCAGCTATTTGGTTTTAGAAGTCATAGAAGTAGTTCAATGTAGATCACCAGTCCTAGTCAGGGCAGGTGATCTAACAGTCCTTACGGATAACACTGTAGTTGTGACCCGCTGGGCCAGCTACTTTTGAGCTGTTGTTTAAACTATGGGTGAACTGGTGATCTGAGGTGAACTGTTCATAAGGCTGTCTTTCTGGCATTGCAAGTAATGCTTGCTTCCATTTGGAATATGGGTGTCATCCCAACTGCCTGGAAAACGGGACTTGTCACCCCTATCTAGAAAGGGAAGGGTGATTGCCTGGATTGTGGCAACTACAGGGGGATAACACTGCTCTTGGTGCTGGGTAAGGTCCTTGCCAGGATCCTCAGTAGGATTCGTGATCACTTGCTCGCCTACCAGGACTGGAGAAGTCTAGATTTACACCTAAGATGTCTACCATCAACCGCATCCTTACACTGAGGATTCTCATCGAGCGCAAATGCAAATATTGGTAGAGTTTCTTTGCAGCCTTTGTTGATTTTTGTAAAGTGTTCAACTCGTTTGACTGAGCTGGCCTGTGTGACATCCTGAGACTTTGTGGGATTCTCCCCGAAGTTGCTAGATATCATGGCTGGCCTGTACACTGACTTTCATGTCTCTGGTCATTCTTCCTGTGAAGTCAGTAGCTGTATAGAGAGGGAAGGGGGGGGGGGGGGGCAAGAGGTTACTGGAAAGGGGTCTGCGGTGCGCCTGATAACTCTGCTAAAAGGATGAAAGTCAATGTTTTTAGAGTCCTGGTGCCTCTTGTTTTGCTATATGGTTGTGAAACATGGACACTATCCAGGGACCTGAGACGAAGACTGGACTCTTTCTGTACTATGTCTCTTTGGTGAATCCTTGGCTACTGCTGTTGTGACTGTGTCGAATGAGCGGTTGTTAGTGCAGTCCTGAATGAGGAACATTACGTATATTGTGAGGGAGCATCAGTTATGGCACTACAGTTATGTGGCTCGATACCCCAAGGGTGATCTGGATTGCTGGATACTCATTGCTGAGGACCAGAGTGGCTGGTAACACCTAGCTGTGTTAGATAGATGGTCATTTCCTGAAGGAGGGACTATACTGCATGTTTGCCTTGGGGGGCTGAAACTGAGATACTTAGGCGTTTCGTCATGTGGTGTGTGCAGCAATGTGCTGTACTATTGTTTGCTCCCCAACTTGACCCAGATCACCTGTCTCTAGTCAAGAGGTTTACAGTGACTGCAGTAAAAAAAATTCCCTTGTATTTGGAAGTTCCAGCTTGTGGTGTGTCAGAATTGTGGCAAAATCTGCAAAATGAAGACTAAAGAACACTCCAAGCAATTGTTTGAAAAGGGGATTAAAAAGTGCAAGTCAGGGGATGGAGACAAGAAAATGTTCAAGTCACCGAATATCCCTTGGAGTCCACTTAAATCAGTCATTAAGAAATGGAAAGAGTAAGGCAGAGCTGTAAATCTGTTAGAGCAGGCCATACAAAAAAAAATCTGATGTTGCTGGCGGATGACTAGTGGGGAGGCCACAAGTTGACCCCCTACTCTGTACCTGAAGGAGTTTTAAGCAACAGTATCTGAATTTGAAAAGAATCCAGAAGACAGGTGCTGCCTAGGTACTTCATCAGTCATAGCTTTGTAAGAGACTGAGAAAAACCAACTGTTAATTAACGGTGCAGAGGGTTTGCTTGAAGGCACATGGGAGACTCTGAAGAGAGCTGGAAGAAGGTTGCAGTATTTGAGACCTTAATTGAGGTGGTTTTTTTTTTTTGATCAACGGATTAAGTGTCATTTTTGATGTAAGCCAAACACAGAACACTATCAAAAACAGACCATCCACACCTAATCATATTTTGGGAAATGATTCTTTGCAGCAAGTCTTGATAGGCTTGTGAGGGTAATATAAATCCTACAAAATAGGTGGAAATCCTGAAGGAAAGCTTGATGCACACTCTGAGAAACCTGTGTCTTAGAAGAAGATGTGTTTTCCAGCAAGACAACAACCTCAAGTATAAAGCCAAAGCTGCACAGGAATGGCTAAAAACAATGATGATGTTCTGGAGTAGCCAAGTCAGAGCCCATATCTCAGTCCAGTTGAGAATTTGTAGAAGAACATTTAAAAGGCTGGTCACTCATGATCCCCATGCAGCCTGACAGAACTTGAGTAGTTTATCAAAGAAGAATAGAGAGAAATTGCCATGTGCAGATGTGCAAAGCTGAGAGAGACCTGTGCACAAAGACTCAAGGCTCTCATAGCTGCCAAAGGTGCATCTCAAATACTGACTTTCAGGAGGTGAATACTTATGCCAACAGTTATTTTGCATTTATTTTTGTGACTAATTTAGACCACTTTGCAAAGAACTGCTTTCATTTTGACATTTTTTGTTGATCAGTGTCAAATTTAAATCTAATGTGATTCAATGTTATGTAATAATGTAAACACTTTTTATTAGTCCTGGATCTACTGCATGTCCATCCATCTATTCATTATCCAACCCGCTATATCCTAACTACAGGGTCACGGGGGTCTGCTGGAGCCAATCCCAGCCAACACATGGCGCAATGCAGGAAACAAACCCCGTGCAGGGCGCCAGCCCACCACAGTATTCTGCATGTTTATATGTATATTTGTGTGTGTGTGTTTGTGTGAATTTTTTTCTTTTATTAATAGTAGGTTACTTTATTTCAGGTATCCCAAGCTCTTTATTAAATAATGTCTAAAAGGCTTTCACACAGTAAAGTAGGCTCCTTCAGTACATTGCTATACTGGCTTGATGTCTTGGATGGATTCTGCTTTCCCAAACACCTGCACAGATGTGCAGCACTTCAGATTCTTACTTGTCATTTATATTGCATATGTAATTGAGAATATGAAAAGTATGTGTGTGTATTTTTTTTAATAAGGTGTTTTCACTTTGTTACATAATTTAGAGTGCCAAACCCAACAATTCAAGCCACTAAAAAATCAGAAGACCTCAAAAGAATTAATATCCAGCACATGCTACCGGTATGCAGACAGTATGGGTTTAATGTAAACAGACAAGACAAAAGTGTTTGTTAGTATTTCTCCTTCTTTCTGGATATACATAGGCACACCTTTTCATTTTACATATTTAATGTCATTTTCTGTTTGTGGAAGTGTCTGGTCTGACCAGAGTGGACTGCTTTTGGAGTGGGAGGAGCACTTAATATACAGAACCCAGAGCCCTTACTGCTGCTTGGAGGGTTTTGGCACGCTGTGCACCACCAGCCATCTGGCCGGGTATTTTTAGTTGCTGGTATCTATGAGAGCAGCTGTAGTGCTCAAGTGTCCAGTTGTTTGGGAGCCAGACTCTCCCGACACCGGACACCTTTAGCAAATCTTTGTTGCCTGAGTGGAAGCAGGTGTGTCTTATACTGTACCTTTTTGGAGAACCCTGGATCTTGGAAGACCTTCCAAAAATAATGCAATGGAAACTTTCTTCCCATTTAATCCAATATTCACTCCTAATACAACATAGGTCAGCTGTAGAGTTATAACTCATAGACGTGGTTTATGTATCTACATACAGTATTTCTTTCATGGTCTTATTTCTTTTAATACTTACTCTATTCTGTATGCAATCGTTTATTTGAGTTTTTACTATCCTTGGTTATGTTCGTGTATTGAATTGCTTTATACATATTTAATGCCTTCATCACTACGTGTAAAGCTGTTTTAAAGTGAGTGCAGACGCCTGAAATATCTTGGAAGTGAGTGTAAGTGCTGCTTCTTCCTTTCTTTCAAATCTTTGTCTATCTGTTTGTCCATCCCCCTCTCCATTTCAGAGGTTATAAGTTCAAGCTGTAATGGTACATTTGTCGAAGAGCATTGCGTGCCCGGGGGGCCTTAAGGCACCTTTCTGTAAGAGCTGTTTATCTGTTAAGGGATAATTTTGCCCTTGGTGTAGAACAGTTTGTCGTATTTTTGTAACATGAATTATAAAGTCCATAGACTGCTTTTATCTCAGGCATGCTAACTATTAAAAGGAGGCCATGCAATACCTGGACATTCTTATAGCGATGAAGAAATGAATTTAGACCACTTTACAGAGAACTGTTTTCACTTTGACATTAAAGAATCTTTTTCTGTCATCAGTGCCAAAAAACAAATTAAATCCACTCAGATTTAATGTTTTGCAACAGTAACATCTGCATACTTTTTATAGGCAGTATGTCACAGTGTTTGCATATTTCTTTCTTAGCTTTAACATTTTAAAATACTTGCACCTTCATATAACAGCACTTAATATAAGTTCACATTCTGCTTATTAACACGAATATGTTTTGTCTTCTTCGTGTTGTGTTAGGGTCTTTTTGGCCTTTGGCTCTGTTAGTTGTCAGCAGTACAAGGATTATCAAATGCAGTACTCATTCTCATGGAGTCCATTGCTATTTTGCTGCATCTCCACTTCAAACAGAGTGCTTTAAGCCCATGTCACATTATGTGTCTTCTAGTCGTGGTGCAGCTGCTGATCTTGATGCCGGTGCATGTCAGTTTTAACGACTGGAAATCTCTGGACATGTCACATTTGCTGACTGGACGCCAAACTTCTAGAGTTCTTGTGTATTTCCCTTTTTGTGCCAGCCAATAATATGCTGCCTGATAAAGATGGCGATGTGCAAAGGGTAAACTGTTAGGGTGAGTTCAGCCACAGTCTCTGCACTTTTTTTACCATTCTATTGTTGTACTTAAAACATGAAACATCAGACAGATGAGGTTTTCTTCTGTTTGTGAGGTCCAAAACATCCACGTTGCTTATTCAATATAGCTGCATTATAGGAATTGTATTTCCAGATGTACATTCATTGGGTGTCGGCTCTCGTGCACACAGAGCCTGTATCTACAGCTAAAGCTAAAATCAAACCTGTACACAGTCGACTGCTTCCGACTTGCTAAGATTATGTAAAAGAAAGCTACGATCAAAAATAACTGGAAAAATGGTCTAATGTGACATGGCCTTTAGATGACTCATGTCATGTGTAGTCTAGTAGCTTGAATTGGGTTATAACACATTTTTTGAATCTGTGTTTAGAGTTCACTGTTCTTAGAATGAAAGCACACACTTTGACTGTGACCAATTAAGCAATTTGATTTAACAAGAATAGGAGATACGTAAAGCACTGCATGTCCACGCACTAGAGAGAATGTGATAAGAACAGATGCTCAACACAATTTTTTTATACTTTTGCAGTGTACAGTGGAACCTCGGTTGACCAACGTCTTGGAACACGTACAAATCGGTTTACGACCAAAAGATTTTAATCTCCACTTCACTTCTGTTTACAGCGATCGGTTTGTAGTGTGCATTGTTGCAATGTTACTTTTCTTGGTGGTTTATTAAATTATGGATTTTTCAAATGTTCATTTTTTTCCCCTGTACTTAAAACACATTAAAAAAAAAAGTGTTTTTAGCGAGCGGTTCGTAGTGCTATAGTACGTTGTTCAAGGTTTTCTCAGTGTTATTCAATGTTTTTACATTTAGTTTACTATTACGCTGTGCATTCTATGGTTTAATTAACTATATTTGTGCTTAAAAATCTTTAAAAAAAATATATTTACATACAGTTCGTACGGTCTGGAATGGATTAATTGTATTTACATACAATCCTATGGGGGAAATTACTTCGGTTCACGACCAAATCAGTTTACAACCAGAGTTTTGGAACGAATTATGATCGTGAACCGAGGTTCCACTGTATCTAGGTTTTAGTTTTTAATTTATCTCCCAACTACATTTCCTGTGAATTGAGCAGTAATCTCAAGCAACAAATGGAGAGAATGCTGCTTAGCAGTATATTAAAAATAATATGAGTGTTCATTTTAAAATCTATATATCTGCTCATTTATAAAACATAAATCTGGAAAAAATTTGGAATTAACTTGCTTAGAGATCTTTATATAGACAACGTCTTTGCATCCTATGAACAATTACATTCCAAATTTAACATTCCAGCTACACATTTCTTTCACTATCTTCAAATCAGGAACTTTGTTAAACAGAACCTTCCAGATTTTCCTCATCTTGCACCCTCATCCATGCTGGAAAAAATATTGCTCAATCTCAAGGACTTAGACACCATCTCTACAATATATAAAATCATTTTACAATCCCTCCCTTTCAAAGATCCAAGAGGTCACTGGGAAAAAGATCTCTCAATTAATATATCCGAAAAGGAGTGGAAAGTAGCAATGCAGGGAATTCACTCGAGCTCCATATGCGAAAAGCATACAATTTTATACAACTCAAAATTATATATCGAGCACATCTATCTCGACTAAAACTCTCCAAAATGTTTCCAGGGCATGATCCAACCTGCGAACGCTGCAAACTAGTTCCAGCCTCACTGGGTCACATGTTCTGGGCCTGCACCAAATTAACATCATTCTGGATTAAAATTTTTAATTACCTCTCAGACAGCCTTGGACTCACAATCACTCCTAACCCATTAACAGCTGTGTTTGGTGTTCTTCCAGACGGGCTTAAATTGGAGAAAGACAAACAAACTGTGATTGCATTCACTACACTTTTGGCACGCAGACTTATCCTAATAAACTGGAAGAACCCAAACTCTCCTCTTTTAAGTCAGTGGGAAACTGATGTGTTATATTATTTGAAATTGGAAAAAATCAAATACTCAGTTAGAGGATCCGTACAGACTTTTTTCAAAACATGGCAGGATCTAATCAGTAATATTTTAAAATAATCTCATAAAGCACAGAAAATCTATTAATTTAGGTATGTCTACAGGTCTTAAATTTCGTGCTGTTTGGCTTGCTCTCTCTCTTAGGGGTGGGGATCAATTTGTTCTTAACTCAAATTTTCTTTATGTAAAACTTGATTGATTTGTATGGAATGCAATAGAATTAATAAAAAAAAAAAAAACATAAACACACACTCTTCCTGGAGTTGAAGTGTGTTTGTATTTATTAGTAATACTGACCCTGCCTTTGTGCAAAAAAAACATCTATCCATCCATTGTTGAGCCTAGTTCAGTTTTGGAGTGTCCAGAACTGACACTAGACAGTGTCCCATTCCAACACAGGGCACAACTGGGTACATACCCACACTCATTCAGAATGGGTCATTTAACCTAACATTCACAACTTTCTGGAGCAAGGAAAATTTTGGAGTTCCTAAAGAATAGTCCATACAGACACTCAAAGAGCATACAAACTTCACACAGACAGTAGCTGCTCAGGCAAGGATTCAGACCTCACTTATTGGAGCCGTCAGGTAACATTCCTTCTGTTGTGTTTTGTAGTGTGAAATTCAGCCCTTATGTAAACCAGTGACTGGTTTAGAAAATGTTGGATTATAACCTGGTTCAGACTGTGGATGGCAATATTTAAACACCAATAGAACAGATCAATAAGAAATAAAAAAATGAGTCTCTTCATTGATTTGAATTTATTAAGGAAAGCAGAAACACCAGTGCACAGTAGATGAACTCTGAACTGAAGTGTTGACTTTAAATTTGATTTTAATTAGTTCATCAGTCAATTGAGTTTTTAATGCATCAGTAGCTCATTCCAAGAGTTTATTCTTAAATTTTTTATATCTAAAATAGAGGGAATTCTTTAATAATCAAAGCTGTAGATAAAGCCTTAATTAGAATCACAATTATTTATTTTAACAGAATTCCTTTGTTTTTTCATTTAGCAATTTTATGTCTTTTAAATAATTTTACCCCAATTGGTGGAAATTCTGCTTTAACATAAGGGCCAGTCATGTGTCTGGAGGGATATCGTTCCTGCTAGGCCTTGTGTTTCCAGGCAAATGTTTAAAGAAAATGTCACTATGATGGTGGATGCCTTCTAAGGGTTTTTACACAAATTGTCACAAAGAATGTTCATGCAGGCACCGCCCCTTCTGCTTGCTTCTTCTAGCTTTAGTTCAGCTGCTCTTGTTCGATTCAGGTCTCTGCTCTAATGAAGTTTATTGATTTATTGAAGCTCCTAAATTTTTAATTCCTCTGTCTTTGGCTTTCTGCAGAATCAAGTGATATGTCTAGGAAAGAGAATGAACATTAGGGCAGATAAATGGTCTTAATAGTTAAACACACATTTATTTCTAACTCTCATCTTTTGCATATGCTGCACATAATCTAATGGTGGTTATAGATCTATAAATTGTCACATTATCTTCTGACTGATGTTTGAAGAGATTGAAATGTTTGACTATACTTGACTTTTCAGCTTTCCAGTAATTTGTAACATTTAATTGTCCACCTGTGTTCCAGTAAAGCTGATTTATGTTTCTCATGGTGTTCCCCTATTCTGCCCTTTTTAGTACTTCCATTCTGCTAAAGTTCCCATCGATGAGGCCTTTAAATCAAGAATCCACCTCTGTGCACAATAAGATTTTGCCTTAAATTGTGTACTGCGTCACTAACACCTAAATTAGGTTGGAATGATTAAAAGCCCCATGGAAAATTAATTTCAAATTGGCCTTGTGGCATAGCAGTTGGGTTGTAAAATAAAGTACAAAGATGCTATTTCTAAGTTGTCCTTAATCACTTGAAAATGGCAGAATTTCCAATGTTGCAATGTGGAAGCATCGATAAATGTATCATACAAATAAATTCTTGATATTGGCAGCATGGCAGAGATGTTAAGGCATTTAACTTTAAATCTCAAAGCTGCAGGTTCATTTCCAGTCTATCCTGTATCCTGTCACCTTCAAGAAAAATTGCTGTCTAAATACATGGACATAATGATTATTATTATGATGCTAATAATAGTGTATTAATTGCTAAATTACCCTATGGGTGCATTTTTAAAAAATCACTGAGCTGCACACATGTATGATCTAGCTGAACAGTAGGAATAAGACTCATAAAAAATATATTGAGTTCTTACTGGCTTGTAGGCTGGACTTGAAACTGTAATGTATACATAAATGTATAACACATTTAAATGGTAATGTTACTGAAAAATACGTTTCACACCAGGACACCAGATCAAGATGTAACTTGCTTTATAGTAACCATGTTAACTATAGATCATTTTTGGATTGATGTGTTCTTGCACTGTAAGTTTAACATACACACACATCATGTCTAATTAGGTACTGATTATGAGCGATGTCTGCCCAGCTTATCACTCCACATTGAGACTCGCTAGCTTCGGTGTGAACAACACACAGGAGCCCCTGGATATTACCTAGACCAGAGGTTTTCAAACTCGGTCCTGGGGACCCACTGTAGCTGCAGGTTTTTGTTCCAACCAGCTTCTATTTTTAATTGGAATCCTGGGCTAATTAAATGAACTGTTATTTCCTAGATTTTGTGTTTTGAGAACAATATAGAAATTTGAATACAAATTAGGTAAAAAAATATATATATATTAAAATGTGTTAAGCAGTTATATGAGAATAATGTATTTTTTTTTTCATTTTAACAGTATTTTCATCCTAATTTTCATTCTACTTTTCCATGTGTTCTAATTGTTTAATTAATCCGTTATTTACTAATTAGTGGGTCTGATGCGGAAGTATTTGCAGCCTTTCACGATTCAGTGTTTTTTGCCCGGGTGTCTGGTCTGCTCATTTTTAATTGTCATTATTAAGATACAATGAAGGGAGGAAACTGCACAGCGAAAGGGGAACATATAATGAAATCAGCAAAACAGAGTTGAGCATTTAAAAAACAAAAACAGATATATTTCTGAGTGTCTTATAAATGTAAAAATCATGCTACTATTCTTTTCTGAATGTAGAATAAGAGAAGAGGAAAAAAAAGTACCAACTAATTAATTGAGACCCATGTTATCAGCTGTTGTCACTGATTATGAGTCTGGCTGGAGCAAAAACCTGCAATCACAGTGGGTCCCCAGGGCTGAGACTGAAAACTCCCTGACCTAGACCTAAAGGATATAGTGGTCCCTGAAAATAACTTAAACACTTAGTGGCTAATGCACCTTTAATTAATGTCTCCAAATGTAACCTAGACCTAAAAACCAATATACCTTGGTCCCTGGGAATAACCTAGTAACAAGAAGGCTGATACCCCTTGGTTAATGCCAACCAACAATGCCTTAACTTCTAACTGTGCCGCTCTCTGTTGGCAATGTCTCTGTCAGCCTGCTAACTCTGTGGGGAAGAACTTGGCAATCTCCCCACACCAGGTGCTCTGTTGTATCTACTTCATTATCTTAGTCACTCAAGATATTCAAATAAAGTAAGAGCAAAGTAGTATTTATTATGAACAGATTAACAACAGAAAGAGAAAATTATAACAGAAAATATAAATGGATGGATGTAGTCTTAAATAAAAATGTGAACTTGCTTTAAAGTCTGAAAACGTACTGATGATTAATAGCAAAGGAAACATCAGTGTCAAGTGAGATTGTCGTCTTGGATGGCCTGTTTAAATTCAGCAGTCGAGCTGATGCATGGATGGCTTCTTTGATCTTCAAGTGAAAGGTGTCAATCAGATGCAAATGGAGCCTCTGTCTAACATCTCTCTTTCTCTCTCTCTCTGGAGACATTTGTGAAAAAGTCACATTTGAACCTTGTGATGTCACACACAGATAATTCTGGTGATGCTCTATGTAAAAGCTTTGATCCTGGCGGCTTTATTTGTGCAATCTTTTGCCGTCTCCAGTTCCCATTTCTGTTAGGTTATAAACTTACTGGTTATTCTAAACGAAGATTACATCTCTCTATTATAATAAGAAAAATACTGGGATGAGACAAGTCTTTTTCAGAGAGATACTTTCCTTGTCCCGCGAGACGAGACTTTGTACCAAGAGATTTAACCATGCCCAGGGCTGGAAATAAAAGACAAAGAGTAGATGACAAAGTAGAACGTCGTAAAGAATTTAAAAACGTTGGCGCAATACACATGCAGAGCAGGTTAGAGATTATGAAAGTACTAAAATTCAAAAGTCTCAAAAAAAATCATAGTAAAGATCGCATTAGCGAAAACAAACAGAAATTATTACTTGGTGAAATAATGGAACAGCGAAAAGAGATTGAATATATTGTTCGGATTTAAAGTTTAAGTCGGAGACTTTTAGATCGTCTAATTCACGGGTGTCGAACTCCAGTCCTGGAGGGCCACAGTGGCAGCAGGTTTTCATTCTAACCATCTTTTTCATTAGTGATTCGTTTTTGCAGCTAATTAACTTCTTTTTCCTTAGTTTTAAATTAACTTGACTCAGGCCTCTTAGTTGTCTCTTTTTCCTTAATTAGCAGCCAAACAATAATAAGACAGAAAACAAGACCAGCTCACCTGTGCCCGTCACACAATATCTCAAAATAAAGAAGGCAATAGAATCGGTAAGGTTGATCTCTCAGGTCACCAAAACATTTTGACGGTGTTTTTAGAAATTGGAAATGTCTGCTATGGCAGAACGAGAGCAGCAATAAGCCATGGAATTAAATGACAGGTTTAATTAACGGCAAGAATTGGCTTCTCATTAAGAGATTGGTTGGAGTTTGAAATCCCAGTTTAGCTGGTCATCTGTTGGCTCGTTTCACATGTCATTTCAGAGGGCTGAATCCTTAAAAATAAGGCTATGAAAATGCAATTCTATTAAAAGAAGTTAATTAGCAATGAAAACTGGTCACTGATTAGGAAAAGAGTTAGAATGAAAACCTGCAGCTACTCCGGCCCTGCAGGCCCGGCGTTCGACACCCCTGGTCTACTTAGTGTTGCCATCAGAGAAAAGTAGTGTTTCATCCCAATGAAGAGGCGTATCCACGAGAATTAAAAGATTTGTTGTTTGGTGAAAGTGAAATCCACATACACAAGTGGCAGAGACGTGAAGTGAAGTGGCACCAACTAGTAACATAGATAAAAGTGAAAGAAAGTATGCATATACAGTATTTAGATAACATACAACATTCAAACAGTCCCTAAGAATGATGAACTGTAAAATTGTTTACATAGCAGCTCATCATGAGCAAGAAATCTTGTAACCTAGACAGATTGGAGTTTAGTTTTTAAAATCGTGTCTGCACTTCCAAAATGGATAAAACACCCCCTGCTGCCCATCTGAAGTGCACACCCAGGCAGAGCTTTCATTTAAATGCTTTTTTTTTTGAATAAAGGAAGTTAATTATCTTGATTAGGCGATTACAAAAAAAAAAAAAAGCACACACACACATGCCCAGGCTCCAAAACATGTTTCTCGCAAAATATATCCACAATGTGCTCTTTAAGTAAATAGATGACAAATTTTAAAATGGGCACTTATCGATTTCTTGACAGTACACTATCAATTGCTAAGGCGCCGCCTGGGTTAATTGTTTAACTCATTGGAATGAAAACAACTTGGTTAATTGTAAACACACATTGGACTATATATGGAAATTGAGCATTGGCACTGCAGGGCTGAGTGTCAAGAAATCTTTGCCATGCACACTGACACCTTTCTTGGTCACTTGGGTTACCCCACATAAAAAAGTGAGTTGATTCCCACCTGCCAGTGTAGGTAATTTTATGCTACATAGAGTAATAACATGGGTTAGAAAAAAGGTGACGAGTTAAAACTATGAATGGCTTGTTAGTGTTAAATGGGCTTGGATGACATTCAGTAGTAGTTTTCCAGTTCTTCAGATTGCCATAGCAACAGTCATTTAAATTGCTGGCTGCTGAGATCATAGTTTGAATGAATTGAGTGCAGAGCCTCAACGTCATTCCCATTGCCTGCTGGATTGGTAGATTTGATCATTTTTATGGTGCTCTGCTCCTCTTATACAAATAGTGATTTTTTTTTTCTTTAGGTGCTGGTTCATCACTCATTTGGTGCTCTTTGATGTGGTTAAAGCCTTATGGCAGTTCAACTTTCCCAAGTTGCTTCTGATGGCTTGGGAGTCTCTGCCTATATACTGTATAGGTCAGTACTTTGAACAAATAGGGCCTTTTGAAATTTGGAGTGAACTTTTTATAAATTGGCAAAGCAAGAGGGGAAGAGACTGAGAATGGTGGTATTGGGCTGAATTGATAATGAGAATGAGAGAAGGAAGGTCATTTGGATTGGTTAAAGCTGGAGCAGGTTTCTGCTATGGGTGCATGAGGTATATGATTGTATCTGTGGAAAGAGATTTTGTGGATTCTGGGTAAGCAAACAGAGCTGGGGAGCAAGATGTATTTGCTCATGTTGTGGTGGACATTAGGCACTTCCTGAGAGTAGTGAATTAAAGGTAGGTTTGGGGAGTCCATGAAAGCCAGAGTGGAAAAATTCTGTGCATCTTGCTCACTAATACGTTCTTTCAATGTCCTGACCTTGAATCACTCCCTTCTCCTTCAGAAACCATCAGAAGTAGGAGTATCCCAGGAACATGTATTTTAATTTCTTTCAGCTGTGATCTATAGCCAGTTGCCAAAGCTTCTGTTAAAGCGTTAATGCATTAATCTATTCTTCCTGTTTATCACTCTTCTATGTGACACTGACAAAAGATAAAGTGAGGCCAGAGTGTTTTGAAATCTTATTTTTATTTTAGATGATGCTACCTTACTGGCCTCCCCCATTTTTTAACCAGGCCAGCTCAGTGCTCCTCACAGGGAGAAATCGTGTCTAGGGATGGAAGAGACTGACGCTTATTGCTTTGTGACTCACCCAAACTCATTTGTCGAAATGAGTAATAAAAGCTGGCAGTATGAAGTGCGAGTTACATGCTTAGAAACTGTGGCACAGCAGCTGCTTTACGTGGGTGAGGCAGAAGATGACATGCCTGTTGGTTTCAGATACACACTTGTTTCTGGAATTGGCTCACCTGTGCACTATTGAGCTGGACTGGAGCAGACATTTATGTCTGGTTTGATACTCAATAATATATATATGGCCTCTCTACCTGGAACATGATCATTGCTTTAATGTTCACTGTAGTAGTGTGTTCTCCTTGGTGTGAAAATGATTTTAAAGCTACACTCAGAGAGAATGAACTTAAAAATATCCATCACTCAGAGTGTTTTAGTCGCAGTTATTGGATTAATTTTGACATCCGATTACCACATAACACACTTCATCCGACTCTTCTTTGTGCAGAAGCTGATATTACATGCCTCTCATCCACAAGAGCTAATTGTTTGAAAGGGATTTTCACATAAGTATGCTTTTATAGGTTATGTGACCAGCATAGAATCTTGTTCAAAAACTTAGAAAACTAAGATACAGGCCTATTAGTAGTATATTCAATAGCTTTTCCTTTTTAATGATCTTAGGTGTCTGCTGCTTTACTGTAGCTTGAGTCAGAAGATTGTCAAAATCTTGCTAAATCACATAAAAAAATAATTTGCAGGTTTCCATTTGGCATCTGGGATCATTCCATCTTTTTTTTGCTAATTGTTAGAGGGTGGCTCCTTCTGCCCGAGCCTGCACTATTTTTTTTTTCCCTTCACACTCTTTGGGCTTTTTTACTGCTTTTTTCAAAAACATTTTATATTCTACAAGAGCAGGTCATTCTATTCAGATAGTTTGTCAGCCCACTCAGGATTGGTTGGCCTCCTGTCTTCCTTCTTGCACCCCTGGTGTCCTTCTGATCCTGAGGACACCACCTCCATTGCGCCCGCTCTTCTGAAACCTCAGCAGGGATGATCTGCCCCTAGAAAGCCGATCCTTCACTATTCTGCAGGGTGTGACTGAAAGGTGCTAAATGAGCGCCGACCCGACACAGACAGACACGGGAGGCACACTGTAATAAATGTTTAATTTCTATTTCTTCGCCTGTGGGCAACGCCTTCCCCATTCCCACAAGCACAACTCCACACAATACTTTTATTCTTCCTCCACTCCTCCTCTGTAAGCTTCATCCTTCTGACTCTGGCCTCCGGAGTGGTGACCATTGGTTCCTTTTATAGCCCACCTGGAAGTGCTGCAGGTGCTTGTTCACATACTTCTGGCTGCACCTCCGGGTGTGGCTGCATTCCCGCCCAGACGGGCTCATTAGGCAGAGTAGCTCCCCCTGGTGGTGGCCACGGAGCCCAACAGGAACGAGCTCCGATGTTCCAAAATATTGGCCCCAATGCAACCCAGGGGGGCTGCCACTAAGCCTTCCGGAGGACGTAGTGTGCATCCAATGGCTGCTTCCTCAGATCCAGTGTCAAATGGGTGTCCCGACCGGGCATGGGTCCTGGCCATCTGCCGCAAGGGCTAACGACCGCTCTGCCTCTCTCTCAAGCTGGCTTGCTGGCTTGCTCTGCTAAGACACCTGATACTACTCCCTCATGTTCTATTCCTTGATTTACTCTTCTCTTTCCTTCCTTTTCTATTGTGCAGGCTCCTTTTATATTGCCTGATTGGGTGCAGGTGTTGTCCTCCACCTACTCCGAGGTGTGAATGAGGCACCTGACTGATCTGCTCACATTTACATGTGAATACACGATCAGGTAAGCACCCCAATCAACCCTGGAGTGGCACAAGCATAGGCCCACCTGCACCCATTTGGAGCCTGCATGCTCCTGGACCCGATTATTTTTTTAAAATCTCCTTTGCCATGGACAGGGAGTTCCCATCTGCACAGGTTGTAAGTGAAAGTCGCAGGATAAAGTCCTCCATGCCATCTCCAGGCTGCAACATCGAGAAATGATGTGGCCTAGGCTGGGTCCGTACCACGGCAAGTTTGTTTGAAAGCAGCCATGAAGCAGTGAACGTCATAGTGTTGGACGAGACTGGAGCCAGAGGTGTTTTCAGATTAAGGCAGTATCCCAGGGTGAATAGGTGCATCAACTGGGCAGACATCTGGGGGACACTGTAAACCAGGCTGAGGTTTATGATTTACGACAGCCTCCCATGCCCCCAAAATCTCACTTAGTGGTTTGGAAGTTACGCTGCCTGTTGTTCATTAATATTAAGTCAAGTCTTCAGCAGATGTTATCAGTTTTCAGGATTGTGCTGACCCAGGGATGCTACAGGTGGCACCATGGCCAAGTCCTGGTGAAGCTGGCCAAGGCATTGGAGAGATGCAGGGTAGCAGCACGCAGCAGCCCAGAAACAGGAAAGCCCAGCTACAGATATGTAAAGCCAGACCGCACCATGCAAGCATCTGAAAAGAAGAGAACCAACGTGTTCCAACCAGGTGAAATGTGGCAGATGCAGGTGGAACTTCCTGAGTGAGATAACAGTAACTACGCTGTGTCCTGTAGTAGAGAAAAGAGTCCTCGTCATAAAACTTACCATCATCTGGGAAGAAAGCATGACCGCTGCCAATGTGAGGAATCCCTTCAAGTACATGGAGCTGGTAGTAAAATGCCCAGACACTGTCTGGAAAACCAGCATCAACCCTTTGGAAGTTGGGTGCCAGGATTTTGTTAGCAAAGTAGCAGTTCTGATTCTGCATGGCACTGACACGACAAAGTCAAACCTACAGAGAGTGGTAAAAGAGTTAGGAGAGGAAGCAGTGAAAGCCAGCTACTGTCTGTGCCTTCGGAGGACAGACCGCGTTTGGGCAATAACACCACTGCAATGGCCAGATGCAGGGGGTTGAGGTAGAACGTCCCCAACATGCTGTTGCCTCCCTGCCGGGTAATGTACTGGTAAACGAAGGCGAAACACCTATGAATGGTAGCCTCCAGCTGATGGCCCTGGAGTTGGTCCAATTTATCCAGAGGTGCTGTAGCAGGTAGATATCTCTAAGTAGGAAGTAACATCATACCTGTACAATAGATTAGACTGGAATGTCTGAAAGCTTTATGCACAGATAAAATATGTTTACCCTGTGGACTATTGCAATAGCTTTCTGTTTCACACTTTGATTTCACAGAAAGAAAAGTTTATATTTATATTATGCTTCACAAGTGTTAAATGAAGAGCTTCTGACCCAAGATCCTTTATTATGGTTATGGTGCTAAGCAGATGGAGAAATTTGATTATTATTAAATCACTATGGTGGCTGTGACCAGAGCAGTGTTGTCAGTAGGCCTCAGCATTTTTAATGTCAGCAGTAGGAGCTGAGCCTCTGTCTGACCTTACCATACCAAGTGTGCTTTCATTCCATGTGCTGTGTTTGGCCTCTGCCTGCGCTGTTGTTGTTGGGATCAGGTAGCACTTTTCCTTTCACATGCCGGGCATTCTGTCTGTGTAGTCAGATTGATTCCTGTAGTCTCTGGAATTCATTATGGAGGGCTTTACTGCTGACTTTGAAAAGGTTCACATTGGTTTTCATGCATGTACAGTACACAGTTTATAAAAGAAAAAAAAACAGAGGAACTAGACAGGTTCTCCATGAGATTTACATGCTGCAATTTGAACTTGGGAATTTGGGCAATTTGATAAACTGGGTTCCACTAGTTAGAAAATGGCTTTGGTCAGTTTAGGCTTTTCAAGTATAAAGCAGGATACACTTAGGTCACTTGTTAAATAAAAAGAGCTTTTCTTATTTAAGCACTTTTAGTAGTGAAAAGATAACCAGAAGACAGAACAAGGTTTGGGGTAGCTCTCCCGTAGACTTGAAATAGATATACAAAAATCAGCTATCGGGAGGTCATTACAGACCGAGTTCAAGACAGAATTGAATTAACAGGAACAAGATGGTGTTTTCTTAGGTGGGTCTGAAGAAGTAAAGTCAGGGATTTCCCTCGGGTAGTCTGCAGGATAAAGAGAGAAAGGGTTAAAACACACTGCCAACTCCTGGTTTGGCATGATATTACCATCTTTTGAGTCTGTTGGTTGCTTCTGACTCGCACATGTGTGACATAGTTCACACTACCCCTTTGGCAGTCATTCAACCGTTTCTCATGCCAGTAAAACAGCCTTAGAATTTTAAATAAATACACATACCTGTACATACAAGTACCTTTTGATTTAAAGTTGCCATTTACTCTGATTTTGCAAGAAACACAACTTCATTGTACTTGAAGCACCTTAACCAAGACCAAAGTATAATTAGTGACCTCACTGGCCTCAAGACAGTGTCTATCCAATGTTGCTTCAACCCATTACCATATAATCATCTGAATATTCAAGGACCTCATGATGTGAATGTACCCCAAAAATCAGTCAGGCTCAGTCAAACAACAGTGCTCATAGTCCTCTTCTTCTTTCGGCTGCTCCTTTAGGGGTTGCAATAGCAGATAATCTTGTTCTGTGGCAGTGTTCTACCATTTTAATCCTTGTATGGTGAAATGTGGTTCTGCATTTGTATAACCTGTTTTATTTTAATATAATTCATATAGAATTTTTGTTTTTAGAATAAGTTATTTATGTTTCGCATAACACTAAGAAGAAATGAAAAATGAATGAAACATTCAAGCAGATTATAGTAATGGGGATAACAAGTCAGATGAATTTTTTTAACTCTTGTGCAAATGGTAAAGCAGTTCTTTTGACCCTCTTTTGACCCAATAATCTCATTAGACAAAATGGATAACTATTTCAGTGTGGAGAGAAGCTGTTTCAGACTCTGTCTTAAATGGGATTAGTGTGAAAGTCATAGCAATCAGTATTTTATTTTATTATTTGCCTTGTTGCCACCTAATTTATTAATTAAGTAATTCAATTATAATATAAAATGTATCTATTAACATAAACAAATCTTGTTTAATAAGGTGTTGTAGGTGTGGTATACTAATATTTCAAGTTTTTTTCTTAACCATATTTTTGGAATTTTCATTTTTTACTTTAGCCTCTTTATTTAGCCATGATTGAAATGTTTAAAAATTATGAAGGGAATTAGTACAGTGGATCGAGACTGTTACTTTAATATGAGTTCATCAAGAACATGGGGACATAGTTGGAAACTTGTTAAGGGTAAATTTCGCACAAACATTAGGATGTTTTTCTTTACACAAAGAACAATAGACACTTGGAATAAGCGACTAAGTAGTGTGGTAGACAGTTGGACTTTAGGGACTTTCAGAACTAGACTTGATTTTTTTTTTAGGGGAATTAGGTGGATAGGACTGGTGAGCTTTGTTGAGCTGAATGGCCTGTTCTCGTCTAGAGTGTTCTAATGTTTAACTGTTGACACATGGCTCCGAGACCCCCAATCCATCTCACTAATTGCAGCATAAGATGGAATGAGACATGTGCCTCTCATACTATTGATCAGTCTTAAAGTATATGCGGTATATCGTTTCACATGTAGATTTCACCCGGCTCTCTGTGACTTTTGTGAAACGGCATTCTGTTCTCGCTCTTGCTGTAATGTATTTATAAAGTTGCAATGTCTGCCTCTGTTGAAGCCTTGCAATGCAGAGCGTGAGTTGTTCACAAAATAACATTACTGTATACTGGTGTATTGTGTTTAAATCTATTAATCCATATTTGTATTTTTGTTATATTTATTAAAGATTTAATAATATTAATGAGAAATAGATCATAATAATATTAGTGCAAATTTGTATTTGAAGTTATTGAAGTATATACATCCTATACATATTAACCGGTATAGGCAAAATAATTTTATATTAAGGATTGCATACCCTCATAAGTCCATAAATAGAAACAAACTAAATCCAAAATATTAAATGCAGTTGACCTTAATCTTAAACATCTTGTATTCTATGGCATTGCGTGTAATGAAGTGTGTCTAAGACGCCCATGAAGTACAGCGGACTTGGTTTTACCTATAAATGGTTATATTCAGAGGATAGATATATGTCAATAACTTCAGATACAAATGCGCATTAATAGCTTTAAAGACAAATGCATCTGTGTGCAGTAATTTTATTTTATGAGTTACACATCATTTGTATATATAAAAGCAGAGTCAAAACCTTATTGTTCATATTTTCATTTTTAGATAGATAAATACTTTATGAATCCCAAGGGGAAATTCAAAACTTTTTTTTTTTAACTTTTAAAGAAAATAATACAAAATATTTGTGTTGAACTCTTAAGTTCAATAGATATACCTTAAATTAATGAGATGTTTAGTCATCCTTGTTTTTTTCACCTAAATGTGTTTATTGTTACATGAAAAATGTGTGTTCTTTACTAATTTTCTTAATAAAGTAAACAACATAACACAAAGTATTTGTGACTCTTCAGGCTAAAAGCACCTGGTTATGCATTGAGAATGAATTAAGAGCAACAGAATAGCATTGGCTCCCTAGTCCGAGTAGAGACGCATTGGCATGGGTACTCCGTCAAGAATTAACTTTGGATTTAATGTGTTTGCTGGCTCAGATTTGTGTCTTACAACTTGTTAAGTACTAATGTAAAGTGATAACTGTATTTACAGAATTACATAGTATTCTAGAGAACTCACATGAATTTGATCAAGGACGTCTGTTTCCTGGCATACACATTTTATAAAATGAATCCTTAAGTTAAAAAAAAAAAAAATAAGCATTTCTTTTTCCTTGTTTTTCCAGCGATCATTAATCCTAAGAACCCAAAGGAGCCAGCCAAGTCTTTCAGCTTTGATTATTCCTACTGGTCACATACTTCGGTGAGTGATTTATTTTATGATTTTTACAGTTTAGGGAAGTTTGAAGGGCATTCACTGTCTAGCATTTTGTAGTGTGTAAATAGCTGGGCATGATGCTTATTAAATTGCCTAACCATCTGAACATAAGACATTTTAATAAGGCTGTCTTATGTTGTTCATGTAAACCGTATTATTTGCATATTCATAATGAAAATTAATATGTAAAATCAATTAATGTTTGCCAAGAATGAAATACAGGTAAGTTTTAGATGCATTTATATTGTGTAAAGCTTCTGAAAAGAGAAACACTAAAGAAATATGACTGCCATAAAGGCATATATCAATTTTCAAGTCCATTTTATGTTGGTCATGGTGACAGCAACAACAGCAGAATCAAGAGAAGCTGGGCATTTCAGAAGGGGCACACAGAAAGAGAGCTGCAAGCTTACTCGAGCTAGATTGATTTGGAGTCGCTATGTGGCTGACAGCATGCACAAGTAATCACTCTATTTTATGTAGTGTCTCTTTATTTAAAGCACATTTGTTTATGTAGAGTAATTATATAAAACATACATGTTCAAAATTTTAAAATTAGTGTTTCACAGCTGATCTCTATGAGGCTCCACTATTGTTGTTTCTGTTGGAATGAGATCATTGTACCATAAGCTTTTTACTGTGTTTAAGATGATTCTACAAACCATGCTCCGAATTCTGAGCTTTTTTTTACTTTAGCGCAATGCAACTCTTAAAGCACCCTATCAAAACCCTTTTTAAAGCCAACTTAAATAAAGTAGTGCACTTTCTTCTTTTTACAATTCCTGAGTATTTTCTGTCTAAATTTGTTCTCAATATCTGCTAATACATACACACACACGCTATATCTGCTTTTCTGGTAAATGTATTTCTTTATCTTCACATTTTATTTCACGTTTCTGTTTGCAGTATGTAAGATCACTTCCCCATTAAGTCATTACAAATCTTTATTAGTGAAGCACTTTATCAGTACTTTTTTTCAAAAGTGGTGTTTCAAATACAGGCTACTAGGCTGATTATATGTTTGTGCTTTTGGTGTTTTTAGGTTGTTTTTTCAACATTTTGCATAGCAGGAGTTAATGTAACCTGGACAGAGTTTCAAAAGTGCCACTAACAGGGACAACCAAAGACATACAGTAAGACTACAAGATAGTCAATGCGAGTGGAAAGAAGTTTGGTCCAGAGAGACATTGCCAGTTAGCTAGTTCTGATACACATACCACAAGAACTACAGTGTGGGCCATTTATATGGATACACCTTAATAAAATGGGAATGGTTGGTGATATTAACTTCCTGTTTGTGGCACATTAGTATATGTGAGGGGGGAAACTTTTCAAGATGGGTGGTGACCATGGTGGCCATTTTGAAGTCGGCCATTTTGGATCCAACTTTTGTTTTTTCAATAGGAAGAGGGTCATGTGACACATCAAACTTATTGGGAATTTCACAAGAAAAACAATGGTGTGCTTGGTTTTAACGTAACTTTATTCTTTCTTGAGTTATTTACAAGTTTCTGACCACTTATAAAATGTGTTCAATGTGCTGCCCATTGTGTT
>JANRMT010062815.1:39836244-39946270 GCA_026402145.1 Polypterus bichir lapradei
AACACAATGGGCAGCACATTGAACACATTTTATAAGTGGTCAGAAACTTGTAAATAACTCATGAAAGAATAAAGTTACGTTAAAACCAAGCACACCATTGTTTTTCTTGTGAAATTCCCAATACGTTTGATGTGTCACATGACCCTCTTCCTATTGAAAAAACAAAAGTTGGATCCAAAATGGCCGACTTCAAAATGGCCACCATGGTCACCACCCATCTTGAAAAGTTTTCCCCCTCACATATACTAATGTGCCACAAACAGGAAGTTAATATCACCAACCATTCCCATTTTATTAAGGTGTATCCATATAAATGGCCCACCCTGTAGAAAGAAGAGGTAAAGGTAGTACCTGTAGGGAAAAAAAAAAACCAAGTCCTCTTCACTCTAAAACATCAGTGCTATTTCTTTTCAATGAAAATTAGAATTTAAACTACAAGACTGTCACCCCATTAAGTCCCCATCAAAGACTTATATGTGACTTTAAGCAAGTAACTTAACCTGCTCAACTATGAAACAAAATAATCCAGCTTAAAAGAAAAGGATTAATGTCTGTGTATCCGTCCAGTTTCTATGTCTGTGTCATTTTAAAAGAAGGCACCTAACAAACATTTTTAGGAATAAAATGTGTTGCATTTGTCATTCTAATAGATGGCACATCATAAACATTAACACTGCTTTTATGAATTAAATACCAAACGGCATACAACTGACACATGCGCCTGTATGGTATGCTGTAAACGTTAATGCTGAGGTCCATGTTGATATACTTAGATTTCAGCCCACACAGCTAGTTAACCATAATGTGTCTTGAGGCTGTAAATTACCTCGTGTATTTCTGACTGGCCAGTCACTTAAACTGAGAAAAATACCTGAAAAAAGATACATGTGTAACTTTTGTTACTTGTGGGGTCTAATCCTCGAGCCACAGACTGTCAAACAGTGGGGGCACGAGGTTCTGTTTGGAGAAGCTATTGATAATCTTACGTTTTTCTCCCTCTAATTATGTCATCACTTTTTCTTCACCTAACCATGATCTTAAAATGAAGTGGAGCTTGATTGATCAAACAGCAGCATCTTGGGTAGAGTCTTTCATTTGCTGACATTTGCCATGAGGTTATCTATGAACTGAGTCTTCTAGCCACCCAGAGTTCTCTATAGTGCAACCTCAGATCAGATGGAGGTGGAGAATCCATGTAAGGGAGACAATGTTTTGGCAGTTTGATGCAGTTGTCCTTCTGACAGATTTGGTTTCTGCAGGATTGTGACTTCAATTCTTATCATTTTTGCCTCAGTGATGACACCAAGATTGTGGATGGAGTCTCTCAAGAGGTTTTAGGTCATCAGGCTTCTGTCAGTTGTGTTATTCAGAGTAGTCTGCTTGACTGCAGCATAGGCAAGCAGGAAAGTCACCCCCTTCAGGGATAGGGTAGTCAGACCAGCAGATACAAGTTTAGTTGTGAAAATGTAGCAAGGGTTAATCTTGAAAGACAGAAAACTATTGTCAAAATGGAAGTGTAAAACTGTGATTAATGATAAAATTAAAATTGACAGAAGCTATCAAACAGAAGGTGTACTGCTACTAAAATTCCAGGCTTTAAACCGTACTATAACCTGCAGGAGAGCTTCTGCAAAATGTAGACACAAGAGTGTTACTGAAACCGGAATGACAATTGCTGTGAATGAAAGGTAAAAAAAAGTTGATTAATTGTTGTATCTGGAATCTTGGGCTCTGCATCGAATGCTGTGTGGGGTTATAAAACCGAGCATTGTGCCATCCGGAAGAGAGCCCTAGGAACAGTACCACACATCCTAGCAACACAGTTACAAAAGCCAGATCCAAAATGGGTTGCATTTGAAAATTAAAAACAAGAATGTTCACTGGTTCATAACTAAATGATTAATGCAACAGTCCCAAAGGTAAAGCCTTCCAAAGACCACAATAAACAAACAGATAAAATTCTCCTGGAGCAAAAAAAAAAAATTGCCAAAGTGGCTGAACTGATAATCATCTCTGATTCACTTTGATATCTGACCAAAAATAAATTCCAGAAAACTGGTCTTTTATTTGAGGTTTTCCAAAGTCCACAGTTCTTTTCCCTTTATGCCATTTTGTTTCTTATGGAGTGGCTATTGTATAGAGCTTTGATTAGCCGATCTTCTTTTTATCTGTCAGTGTTCTGAAAACATCTGTGGATGTAGCAGTCATTCTTCACCTTCACAGCAGTATGTGTTCAAGTCTGCCTGCCTGCCTGTTTTTATCATTTCAAAGTTTTATTACAAGCTTGAGTTATGTTTCTCCCCATTCTTCTGTTTAGCAATTATATGTCTGCGTTGTGTGAGATTCTTCACCAGGAAGCAGAGGGACAGTTTAATGGTTTGTTTATGGGCACATGCACTTTTAACTCATCTGTTTATTTTTTTTTTTTCATAGTTGGAAGACCCCTGTTTTGCCTCACAGTATCTTGTTTACAATGACATTGGAAAAGAGATGTTGCAGCATGCCTTTGAAGGGTACAATGTGTGTATTTTTGCTTATGGACAGACTGGAGCTGGGAAGTCTTATACTATGATGGGGAAGCAGGAAGAAGGGCAGGAGGGTATCATTCCACAGGTAAGATTTACAAAATCTGAATCTTGGGCTCTGTATAGCAACAATTACAAAAGAGGTGACCACATTAAAAAAAATAAATATATATATATAATGAGGTAAGATAGAAGGTAACTGAAAAACAGGTATAAAATATTCACTGAGAAGGTAATTTTGTAGCAGTTTTTCTGTCTGTTTAAATGTCATTGGCTTTCTTGATGCTTCTCATGGGGTAAAGTCAGAGAGCAATAAGCTGATCACGAGTGATATACTGCATCTAACCCCCTCCCTCTGTCTCTCCTTCCCCTCTCATTTATTGAAGCTCTGTGAAGAACTCTTTGAGAAAATCAATGACAACAGCAATGAGGAAATATCATACTCTGTGGAGGTGAGCCGTAACAGCTTCTTTTTAGGACGGGATACAAGGACAAATTTGCTTAAGTATACCTTTCCTGCCAAGCTCATTGCCCTGTTCTTGACACATACTGAATATTTTAATATTGTTTGCAATAGATGGCAGCTGCCATCCTATATTACGGATGAAGACAAATCCTGTTGCCATAGCAACCTGACGTCAGTTGGAGCACTAACGCAAGCACAAATTTAATTCAAAGGAACTTTTGGTCCTTTCAGCAGTACCTTTTATTTCACAGCCAATACAAGTGTATAATATGTGCATTACAGTAAAATGTGTTTCTTTTTTTTTCTTGTATGCTACATGTTGAAGAAGACAGTAAAAAATTAACACAGCAGTCTGGCACTTCAGTTTTTCATTTTTGCCAGAATGCTCTTGCTTTACCACACTGTTTGGTTTTAAATGTGTCATTTGCCCATTATCTTTCACAGTGGTGGCCCATCAAACTGGTGAGGTGATATCTACCATTTTCAGAGCTCCAAAGTGTAATCACATTTAAGATGAATTTTATAAATTTGTAATAATCTTACAGAAATGACTGGTTGTGTTTTCATTATAAATGAGATTTAACTGGAGTTGCACCAGGTATTTAGAAAAAGTAGTTTGTCTTAAAACAAGTCAAGGCCATATGTGGCAGATTAATTGTTGCGGGGGGAATGTTTATAATAGCTGAACTAATCAGATATAATCATGCCTTTCCCAAAAAAAGAGCAGACTGATTTAAATAAATGAGATGGGTTATAATAGATGTCATTTACTTCCCGCCTACTCCTATTTTGTGTAAGATAGTCACGTGACTTCAATTGAACAAAGAAGAGTAATATTTGATTTTTAAGTCATGTGTACATGAGTAGCATAGCATGTAGCCCAATTATATTATGTTTTTGTGTCTTTAATTAGGTGAGCTACATGGAAATTTATTGTGAGAGGGTGCGAGATTTATTAAACCCTAAAAACAAAGGAAACTTGCGAGTCCGGGAACACCCTCTTCTGGGGCCATATGTAGAAGATCTTTCCAAACTAGCTGTGACCTCCTATACAGACATTGCAGACCTGATGGATGCAGGAAACAAAGCTCGGTAAGTGGTATCCTGGTGAGGACATAAGGAGCTTTAAGGCTGTTTACAGTCCATAGCTGAGTACTAGGGAGTTATTTCCCGGACCAGCTGGATCCTGAGAGATGACCTCATAAGTTTCCTGCTGCAGAAGGAGGATATGTGGTTTACTGGCTAAGGATCTGGGTTCTAAACCAGATGGCAGAAGAATCTGTAGCTTATGTACCAAACAACTGAAGGTTTCTCATACATTACTTTGCTGGTTTAAAGCTATTTGATTCTGAACAGGAAAAAACAGCTATAAAAATTGAAGCTGATTGCAGGATTCTTGCTATTCATTTAGTCAGTCACTTTTCAGAAGTACATAGGTCAAATGGAAATATTGTTATAAAATAAGCAAGTGTGGTGTAGTTTCTTTTTGTTTACTCTTGAGTACTACTTATGGTTATCATGCCCTCTGCACTGTAAATGAATTTTAAATATATTGATCCAGTTTAGATGAAAGAGCGGACAAGTTTCAGATGTTACAATGATGACAGCAAATGATGGACATATTACCAGTAACTTGACGTCAGTAAGGTTTCATGGTTTGCTTTCATTAGCCTCTTGTCCTTGATTGATTGATTTTATTTTTTGTTTTCTTCTTGTTTATTTTGGATTTAGAAACATAGACTGAGGTTATTGGTTGAGTTGTATTCTTCTAGAGTATGCACCAATCTTGTAAACCTTATTCTCGTTCTCTTGCAGAACCGTTGCTGCGACCAACATGAATGAAACCAGCAGCCGCTCACATGCTGTTTTCACAATAGTGTTCACTCAGCGTAAACATGATTCTGAAACAGACCTCTCCACAGAAAAAGTAAGGTTTCTGTCAGGCTTACATTAATATATCTGTGTATGATGGTTTAACATCTCAAGTCATTATTTTACTTTAGTTATACATTTTGCCCATCCTATGGCATTGTGTAGCATTTATGATTTAACACCCTGTGTCATGCATGTTTTAATGAAATGATTTAAATGTAAATTATTTTAAAATAAGAAATTAAATAATACTAAACAAAGTGCTTAATATTTTCCATATTTCTCATTTTAGTAGTTTTGCTGAGGTTTTCATTTAATATAAATATTGAATTTCCATAAACCCCTAATCCTTCTATCTCTACCAAAGTGCAGAGGCTTCTGATTTTTTTTTTCACATTAAGGTTTTCATTCATTACAGAATTGACACAATGTAATCATAGCAATTTTTTAACGTGAAGACTAAGAACTTTACAAGGTGGTTGTGACTGGGTTTGTTAATAAAAATAAAAATAAAGATGATGCCTAAGCTGAAAGGAAGTCAATCCAAAATGTGCTTGTGGAGTCAGAAACTGTCTAAACAATAAATCGGAAACAACGGCTAAAAGGTGCAAAACAGTAAGGCCCTTATCTTAACTCAGGAATAGTCACCTTTTTAAATTTGATTACTGGCAGAGACTTGAGGCCCATTTTTACAGTCATGCAGAGCCAAGTAGTGCATAAGAAATAAATACAAGAAGGAATGATAAAGAGTTGGGGCACCGTAAACCAAACCCCGTATATTTGCCAGAAAATAACAAAGACGAGTTTGCATTATTGCCAATACATCTTTCCAGTTGCAGGTTCCAAATCAGACTGATCCAAGATGACTGTGGAATGGGAGGGTTCAAGGAACTGAAAGCTGGAAGTGATGTCAGTTGTTGTTCCATTGACGGTGGTCAGATTTGTTGAAGGGAAGGGAGGTGAAGCTTTAGACAACAGCACCTATTCCTCACTTGGGGTGGAATTTTTATTCAATGAGCCCTGAAATGTTTCCCAAGCGCATGCATGTGACAAATGATAGAAGTCACATAGTTTTTGTTTATTTCTTGTTTATATCTACTTGGTTTTGCATATCCAGGTCCCTAAGAGTACCTATGACTATCCTAGTTGAATCTAGGTTAAGAGTAGAGAATTGTCATGTGAATACACTAGAATATTGTTAGGAAAAATTTGGTACCTTTGCTTTTAAAACATGGTACCTTCAAAAATCTTTAAAAGAATAAAGTAGTAGTTAATTCTTGCAGCTCACCTTTTAGTTCCATTCTCTCATGTAAGCTGGCTTTACAGATTAGAGTTCTGGCTGTTAGCAGTGTTCCACTACTTTGTATGTGCTTTTCATGTTTCTGTTAGATTCTTTTTGGTTGGTGGCTTTGAATTTTAATTGTATAGTGGATATTTGTGTGTCATTGTATTCTACTATAGGCTGGTTTCCTGTTTAGTGTTGTTTCCTTTCCTTCTGAGATAGGCTAGCCTGACCACCATACTAAAAACAGGTTCAGAAAATTTCTGAATGAATGACCACTGGAAATGTCATTATCTGACTTCACAGAAATTGGCACTCTAATAATTTCTATAGCCAGCTGACTTTCTTTTGTTGCCAGCTGCACACAAAAGCAGAGTTATGTAGAGTTTTCCTGTCTTCGCACTCTACTTAATACCAAACCATATGTGGTCATGTTGATTTAATTGTTGATCTTTTGTCCACCACTGTGTTTACTTTCAGCCAGTTTAATCTACTTTTATCTGCAGCTCAGAGTATTCACATTGTGCTATGCTGCATCTTCAGAGTTATCAATGGAACTGGCAAGTGCAAGTAACTACTTTATACAGGGATGAAGTTTATATGTAAACTGGTGATTGGTTTAGATACAAATACAAAATAGGAAAACTAAAACAGTTCTATTGTAGTTGAAGGTAGGTGAGATTTGACGAATGGTAACAGCAACAAAAATTGTGACTATCCTAGTGACTTGTAAAAAATTCAATTCAAAGCAATTGCTTATAATACCTTATGTAATTGTAAGCAATGGGGAATAAGGCATTTCTCATTACACAGATTTAACATAAATATCCTGCATATAAGAGGTTGTACTGCAGTGCTTTTTTCCCTCGTAACTTTCAAATTTCTTATATTGTAAAGATTTGTTTCTGTTTGCTAGGTGTAGGACTGAATCTACAGTCAACTAAAAATCTATTGTGAATGCACTGGAATAGGTCAGCTATGCATTGTATCAGTTGAAGTATTTAAAAAAAAATGGAATAAAGAGTTGATGAGTTGGTACCCATATATACTGATGTTGCACAAAGAGGTAGGCACATGTTATCAGAATTGATGATCATAACAGTTAAACAATTGATTACCACACTCCACCCCCATTACACCTTCTCACTGTCTTCCATTTTGAGTCCCAGAAAATTACACATTAAAGACCTGTATATTTCTTGTTTTAGGTCAGCAAAATCAGCTTGGTGGATCTGGCTGGCAGTGAAAGAGCTGACTCTACAGGGGCTAAAGGAACAAGGTTAAAGGTAACCATTATAATACTATGGAAAAAGTATAATCTACAAATTGACCAGCAGCTTTATTCAATGGTCCATTCCTACAAATAGCAGTGATGATGGACACAGATATACTGTGTATCTCTGGGGCATTGACTGTTCCATGAAACAGGTGTTTGATCTTGCATTTTGACATTGTCTTCCGAAAGTCACATTAGTTTTAATTCTTATGATTTGTTACTGTTGCATTTTGTTTTTGCTCTAAGTCTTGAATTCATCATAGCAACTGATACAGTGAAAGTGCATTAACATCCCCACCCTCACAAAATGGACTTTTCATGTACATTTAAAATTGAGTTATACCTGTATACGATCTTAAGGTATCATGTAGCTTTGATGCCATATGAGTCTGGGGCAAAGTTCTTTTTGTTAGGTTGGTTGATTCCTTCATAGAAGTAATTCTTGTTGTTGTGACAATGCCTAACACATATTTATCTTCCATGTTATAGCCTTATTCATAAATTATAGGCTAATTTAAACTTAAGTAGAGGTGGTTTACCTAGTGTTTCCTTATCCTGTCTGAGGATCTCCTGTCTTTTGGTTATCCTCAATGATATGCATTGCCACAATATGGTTTCATCATGCTTGGCATGGGATTCACTTTAAAGTACTGATTAAATTTCTTTTCAATAAGTTGCTACTTTTATGTATGTTACAGGAGGGTGCAAATATCAACAAATCTCTGACAACATTAGGAAAAGTCATTTCAGCCCTAGCAGAAGTGGTAAGTATCTTATGTGATGTAGTACTTAATTTTGCAATGACTGCCTAGGATTTCTCTGATGTGTTCTGCTCTTCTCTTATTGCTGCACTTGTAGGACAATTGCACCAGCAAGGTAATGGTGATTCTCTCATTTCTGCCTCTACTATTAACATAGTGAACAACATATTTCCATTTCATGTTACTTTTAGTTCACATTTTATGCTTAAAATCTAAGTTCTTTCCTTTACCTCATCTTTTTATATTTATATTTTTAACAAATACTAACGTTTGAGCAGGTTAGCCAAGTATTACTTGTCTGCTCAAATAAAAACAATGTCAATTTTATTTACCACAATATATAGCTAAATAATGTCTCATACACCAAGTTTTGTGGCTTTGACAATACTTTTTTTTGCTATTTCATAATTCTGAGAAGACTTTAGGAGAGTCTTCTGTCATGCTGTGTGTAGAATGTGGTGACATCTTCTCTGTTTCAAGCACCTTTCCCTGCTACCACCAGTTGATGGTTTTATGTCAGAACAGTGACCATACCACCTATAACAATGAAATCAGAAATTACAAATACTTAATCTTTGACAGAAGTGTCTGTTTATGATGAACACTCCTGTTGCATTCCAAAAGGAACACAAATTTAGTTTGGAACTTTTGAAGAAAATGGGATTTTGAAATCTGATACCCTGTTATTTTTGTCTAAAACCCATCTGTTCTTTACCAGAGCAAGAAGAAGAAGAAGACAGACTTCATACCTTACAGGGACTCTGTACTGACTTGGCTGCTCAGGGAGAATTTAGGTACTGCCCATCGATAAATAGAATTTGTTGACGTGTTTGAGTATTTCCACTCCAGGTTGTTTTAGGGTTTTGCACAGAATTAACTAGAATTCAGTATTATTCTTTTTTACTTTTGTCATCTTCAGGATGGATTGAATAATAGGATATGTTCACTCTGAGTAATATACAAAGTACAACGAAATGACCGATAATATCTAATTTTCTATAGCTTCTTTCTTATTTCCATTTTTTTCTTGAAACCTTTTCATTATTAAATGACTCTATGACCCTGAATTGAATTTTGTGGGCTTGGAAATGTTATGTTATGAAACACCAATGAAATATGCTTGAAACCAGAATACAATCCTGAATACAAAATACACAGTATTGATTTACTGTATTTTTTAAAAATTTGGATAAATTGTGATAGTGAGAGACAGTCAGTATTTTAAATATGTGTATGCACTATGTTGAAGATGCTTTTAGCTAATTTCCTGATTTCCTTTCATATCTCACTTGGAAAAGTCACCTAGTTAGGCATCTGTACTATGGCAGAAAAAAGTAATGTTTTTGGACGAGCAAATATTCTGTCTTGTGGAGTTAACACTTAGGCTTTAGCTAAATATGAAGTTGTTTACTAAGAACCAAAAATGTTGTTTAGTTAAGAAAACTAATCCATTGCTACTTGTTGTTTTCCTCATTGTTTTAGTTATCTTTTCTTAAGCTCTGTGGACAAACAGAACTACTATGCATATAGTTCAACGTATTAAGTTTTCAATCCACAGACATCATTTAGATTTGTTCAAACGTATTTGTTTATCAAAATGCATTTTCTTCACCACAACAGGAGGGAATTCCAGGACGGCAATGGTGGCAGCACTAAGCCCTGCTGATATCAACTATGATGAAACACTTAGCACTTTACGGTAATGTCTAAAATATTTCTAGCAAAAAAAACAAAGGGCCATATTTACCAAAAATAATGAGAAAAAAATGGACTGCTAGAGCTATGTTTAATTTAACCTTGGTTGATCAATAAAAACTATCATTGTCCCAGTACTTATATTTTTGAATTTTCTGTTTTATTTCCTTCCCCAGTAACTGAATTTAACAACTTTTACTTTACATCTTTCAAATTCTGTTTTATATAGTACATTGAATATAGTATACACATGGATATACACATATAGAACTCTCTCACTACAAAGAATAATTCACAAACCCAATTTTTTCAGATTTTCCAAAGCACAACCTGCTGTTCCTCAATTTCTCAGACACACCTGTTAGCTGGCACCCCAGTAAAGTGATACCACGGCACTTTCTGCACTCCCATGACAGCCACAAAGCTCAAATGATGAAGTGTCTCTCCAGTAATGCCTATAACAAGACAACTTGTTGGACATATTTGATGCAGACCAGATTGTACTTTATAAGCATTGACTGATGCATCAGCCCTTATTTCATATGTTTTCAAGTTATGGATATACTTCCACCAGAAATGTGGATCAAATAGTTTAATCATTTTGCTGTTACTTTCAGCAGGACATTACCATTAACATGTTTCTACTTCTACCTATTTCTTGAAAATAAACAAAGAAAAATCCTTCCAGATACTTTGATACATTCGAGATGTGTCATTTTGTTAATGATTTACAACAGAGAATCATTATTTTTAGCAAAAGAGATGCAGTGTCAAAAGTTATGATTATAAAAGTACTGTACAAACCAGCACAACATTTAATATTTTGATCTTATTTAATGAAGGAACAGTTAATTTAGAAGAGATCATACTAGAGTTGGAGACACACTCTGCTGTAAATTTCCACCTATTCAGGTTGTACAAAAACCTTTCTAACATGGTCAAGAGCACAACAGATTAATTCTAATACTAGTAATAGATGAAACCATTTTTAATATTAGAGATGATTTAAAAAAGATAATTTGAATGTCAGAATGTTACTTTCTATCTGGTAAAAGTAAACAATGGTAAACATGCACTTCAGTGCCTTAATCCGAAAACATTGGTGCCATTTAATTTCTCCTAATTGCGCCCATAGCCCTAGGTAGTTGACATGTGTATTACTATGAGAATTAAAAATCCATTACTTTAACTGACTATGTGGTGGACTTCAGTTAAATTGTTGGCCAAGAGGTACCTTCTGCTTTCTAAATTGTACAGTACTACCTTCAGTTGATGAAGAAGTTGTTTAGTTCATTCTAAGAAATATTGTTGTGCATTATTTTCATGACATGTCAGGAAAATTATGTTTATTACATTTTAAAAATATTTAAATAACTACAGTATATGTGAATGCCTAAGTATTCATGTATAATATTTTCAGTATGCATGACATTAATGAAAATCGACGACTATCCCGTGCTAGTAGGATTTACAGTGACCTCCGCAATGCTCTAGCAGATGAGCAGTTGAACATGGGCATGCACCCATAGTGCCTTTTATGCAGAATGCATTATTGAGGAGGTTTGTTCTCACAGCTTTTGATAACTGACTTATTACTGTGTTGTACTAGTGCCCAGGTTACTAAATCTGTTATGATGGCATTCATTCTCTTCTTTCTCTTGCAGGTATGCAGATCGAGCCAAGCAAATCAAGTGTAATGCGGTGATCAATGAAGATCCTAATGCTAAGCTGGTGCGTGAACTGAAAGAAGAAGTGACCAGACTGAAAGACCTTTTACGTGCACAGGGTCTAGGAGACATTCTGGACAGTAAGTTTGCCTCAAGTTTTCTAGTGTGATGATTTTACCTTTCTATTTAGATTTTTCTATTCTTTCATTTATTTTAACTGAACTTCTGACTTCTTGCAAGACAAGTTGTGTTTAGGTCATTGTTTCCCATCTGATCTGTCATCTGTTCATTTACGTGTTCCATCTATCAGTTAAGTACCAGATATACAGTATAGACACAAAGGTAATTTGTGTTTTGAAAATAAGAACTCTAAGTCTGGGGCTGTTTTTTGGACTAAAGGATTCCCGTCACTTTCCTGCCAGTCATTACAGTTGGCACGGTTGCATACTCATATGTATGTATTGAAGGCCTCTGTCCAAACATCAGCAGCTTTTTAAAACCGTGCAAAAGATGGAAACTTATAAAACTAGAACCAGTCACTCCCACCTTCCCTTTCAAATGTTGTTTTTTTTTTTTTTAATATGGGCTCATTTTTTTATTATTGTGTGATATGACATAATAATGTTGATTAATATTTGGACAAGCCATAATCTTGGGCACTCTGTCACCTCTGAGGTGACCTGCAACTCTATCAATATTAGATTAAGACAAATGGGGGGAGGCCACTCAGGCCTTGTCTTCTCTAAAACCTACTAAATTGGCTAAAATGCTGCCAAAAAATTCTTTTTGTTTTGTTGCAAATTTAGCTTAGTAACACATGCTATTAGGGTAGCTTACTCTGAATTTATGGGTGTACCAGTTTTGACCTTGGCTCTTCTTTTATATTAAGTATCAATAGCCAAGATCCCACCCAGCTTCACACAAAGATCCAAATTCAATAGTCAAGCTTTTGGAGCCCATATAGATATATGGGTGTTTCTCATACTTTACTAATCCCATCTACTGGTTCTCAGTTTTGTAAGATGCTCCCCATCTTCCTTGGTTTTCAGTAGTTAGAGAGGCCTGTACTCTGACATTTGACCCTTCTCGTGTTCTCCCGATTCCCTTCAGTTGTTCCAATTGAAGATGATTACCCAGGAAGTGGAAGCAAATGTGTGTATTCATGTAGTGGTACGATCTAACTCTCCTCTTAACCCACCCCACCTGCTCTGCTCCTTCCCCTCGCTTCTGGCTTTTTAGACCTTATGCTGTGCATGCTCTGAGGCTGAGAGAGAGAGAGGGGGCAGTTTATAAGATTATTTGCTGGGAGTATGTCATAGATTCTGATGAGGTTTATAGTGAGGCCTGTAAACCCAAACTGACCCTTGCATCTGTGCATGCAGTGCCTATGTTCTTAATGTACATGGCAATTTGCAAGAGGACAGGCTACTGTGGGATTTGGCTTGACAGAACCTATAAATCCCAACATTTCTTTTGTACTCTGCATAGGGTACCTCTCAAAACTAATTTAGCTGCTTCATTCAGCCATGCAAACTTTGCTTAATGTGAGTGCTAAAAGTGTATCTTCTGATTAAAATCAAGTGTTTTAGGTATTGGATTTTTAATCTACTGAATTTCAGGGTCAAATTATATTACTGCCTAACTTTGTTAAATGGATGGTCATCTCATTTCCTAGTTATTTATCCATACCAAAAGGTACTTTGGTGAACAGTTCTGATATACGTAAGTGTGGAGAGATTTGAGGATGATGTTCCCTTTCTGTTATGCTATGTAAAATGAACCTTAGTTGGCTGAAATTCACTATGAAATATTCCTGAGACTGACTGCACGAGCTTCTTTATAGACCCAATAGTGCCCCTTCACTCATTCTGCTCTTTGTTAAACATAGACAAACCCAGAGTAACTTTATGCTAACATGTAGATTATAAATCCTTTTAATTAAGATATTCCAGATGGGCAGAATGAATCAAATAAGTTCAATTAGTTAAAATTGTAAATTTCATAACTATAAAACAATTATAAGGCCTGATGAAGAAGCATGTGTTACATGTTTCAACACTCCCTCACCTTTAATGGCATTTATTCACAAGCACATTGAAAATTCTTTTCGTGGATGGAATAAAAAAAATTCTTAATTAAACACCTCTTGTGGAGCAGAATTTTCAGAATTGGCCAATATTTCCAATATACTGTTAATAATCATAAATAGAAGAATATTAGAAACTGTGCATTTAAACACTTTACTCTGATTTACATAGTTTTAGTTTTTGTGCACTTTTGTGTATTTTCGCCAATTGGACTACAGAAGAGATTTTGGCCTGAATATTTTAGCTTGCTCTTGTATTTTGCCCCACTGCAAAGGCTACAGTTATCTGCATCTTCATCAGAAGGATGTGGACACACATACAGTACAGGCCAAAAGTTTGGACACACCTCCTCATTCAATGTGTTTTCTTTATTTTCATGACCATTTACAGCACTCCATCACTCTCCTTCTTGGTCAAATAGCCCTTACACAGCCTGGAGGTGTGTTTGGGGTCATTGTCCTGTTGAAAAATAAATGATCGTCCAACTAACCTGACTTCTGCACAACACAACTGCTGGTCCCAACCCCATTGACAAAGCAAGAAATTCCACTAAATAACCCTGATAAGGCACACCTGTGAAGTGAAAACCATTTCAGGTGACTACCTGTTGAAGCTCATCGAGAGAATTCATAGAGTGTGCAAAGCAGTAATCAGAGCAAAGGGTGGCTATTTTGAAGAAACTAGAATATAAAACATGTTTTCAGTTATTTCACCTTTTCTTGTTAAGTACATAACTCCACATGTGTTCATTCATAGTTTTGATGCCTTCAGTCATGAAAATAAAGAAAACACATTGAATGAGGAGGTGTGTCCAAACTTTTGGCCTGTACTGTACAACTGCATTTTTAGGGGATGAACCATATTCCATTGAGCAGCACAGGATCACAAATTATGAACAATTAATCAGTGCATTTTGTTTCCCCTCCACATGTGTAAATTAAGGAAAGATTTTAGCAGTGCTTTCATTTAACATTCCTTTGTTAAATCTGAACATTAGATCCTTTATTTCATATAGACATGCTTTCAATTCTTGGTCAAAGCATATTATGAAAAGTTTAAAAATGTACTTTTTATGCTAAATTTTTAAAAACAATCAAAACCAAGCATTAGCAAAGCTAGTAGCATCTGAAATATTATAGATTCTAGGTTTTTAACCAAGAGCTCATTATAGGACACCTAGGGCTGGTTATCCTAACTTTTCTTATTTAAAGTTAACTAACATTCTAGTTGGCCTTCATAAACACAGTTAAATTCTGAATATGTGGAATAAAAAGTTGTATGTAGAACATTTGAGGAATGGCCAAGTTTCATCTTGGAGTGTTGGCGGTATCGCTTAACTGTTGTTTGTTTCACATCCTGTATACATACTAGGCAAAATGATTGAGGATTTAACATATTTCAACTTGATATCAATTATTTACTCACCATCCATCTGTCTGGGAGTCTGACGCATCACAATTTTTGTGAGATGTGACTGTTATTCGAAATTACATTCATTATATGTGGTAAAAGAAATTAAAAAGACACATCAGTTTTATTTTGTTTTTCCTTTGTGGAAGGCATGATTACAGTTTTAATTAATTCCTTGCATAAGGGCACTGTCATTCAGCACTGCAAAAATGAGTAGCTGTTGTTCAGAGGATGAGAAGGACTCTAAATGGAACCCAATACAATGCATGCCTTGATCTTTTTCCCTGCTTCTGCTCTGCAGCTCTTTCCTTGTCTGTTAGTTTTGTTTTTGTTTTTGTCTTTTAGTAACAAAGTTGGCAGTTTTCAAACTGAAGAAATTTATATTATTGTACAGATGCAAAATAAAAAAAACACATCAGAGTGAGACTGACAATGCTGGAAGTAGTTTTAGTTGCATCATCCGGTGTCTTCATTGTAAGCTTGAATAAAATGTCCCTATTGACTTCCTAACTGTCACAAGCAATTGTATATAATCTTATTTTCAACATAAAGTAACACACATGAGAATGGACCCTAGTTCCCTAGTGAGATTATGACAATGCTCTAACCATTATTGAAGAAGACCACAAGGAGAAGGAAGGAGCCATAAACCCCTATAAAGGAATTCATACCTTTAACAGGCAACATTCCAGATATTACAAAATAAATTGAGAAATGAAAATGTCCTTGTGAGGTCTGTCCTACTCAATATTTTGCTGCATAGATTTAATTTATCTACCTACAGTGGGCTCCAAAAGTATTCAGACCCATTTACTTTCTGCACATTTCATTGTGTTGTAGATTTAATTTTAAATGGATAAATTTGCCAGGGCAGCACAGTGGCGCAGTGGTAGCCTCTGAGTACTCCGGTTTCCTCCCATAGTCCAAAGACATGCAGGTTAGGTTCATTGACGATTTCTAAATTGTCCCTATTGTGTGCTTGGTGTGTGTGTGTGCGTGTGTGCCCTGCGGTGGGCTGGCACCCTGCCCAGAGTTTGTTTCCTGCCTTGTGCCCTGTGTTGGCTGGAATTGGCTCCGGCAGACCCCCGTGACCCTGTAGTCAGGATATAGCGGGTTGGATAATGGATGGAGGAATGGATAAATTTGCCATTTTTGCTCATCAGTCTATACTCATTTACCCATAATAACAAAGTTTTGCAGATGTATTAAAAATTGAAATCTCAATTTGCTGTGGCTCTCTAAATTGTGGTCAAGTGCATCCTGTTTGCTTTAATTATGCTTGAGATGTGTTTAAAATTTGATTGGAGTCCACCTGTGGCAAACTGAATTGATTCAACATAGTTTAGAAAGGAACACTTATTACACTTATGTGTATATAAGGTCTCACAATTCATACTGCATGTCAGGACAAATACCAGGCCAAGAAGCCCAAGGACCTTTCTGTGGACCTCTATGATCAAGTTGTGGTGAAGCATTGATCTGGGCAAGGATATAAAACCAATTCCAAAGCTTTCAGTGTTCCCAGGAAGCTCAGTGACGTCAGTTATTTTGAAATGGAAGAAAAATGGATCCACCAGAACTTCTCCTAGAGCTAGCCTTCTGGCTGAAATGAGTATGTGGGCAAGAATGCCTTGGCCAGTGGGCAAGACGGGCCTTCGCCAGGGACATGACCAATTGTCACTCTAATGGTGCTTCAGAAGTCCTCTGCTGAGATAGGAGAACCTGTTGGAAGGACGACCATGTCTGCATCACTTCATCAATCTGGTGTTTATGGTAGAGTAGCTAAATCCCACTAAGCATTTGCCAATTAGCAATTAAAGAACCATAAGATTATTTGTTCTAATTAGACAGAAATTGAACTCTTTGGATAGAACTCCAAGCACTATGTCTGGTGAAGATAGCATGTTGTTGGCAGCGTTGTGCTATGGGGTTGCTTCTCAGCGGCAGCAACATGGAGACTGGTATGAACTGAGGGAGGATGAATACAGCCAAATAGAAGGTCCTTATAGAAAACCTCCTCCAGAGTACATGTAAGCTCAGACTGGAGCAACAGCTCACCTTTCAGCAATGACCCAAGGCATACAGCCAAGAGAGTAACAGAGTAGCTTTGGGGCAAGTCTCTGACTGTCCTTGAGTGGCCCAGCCAAAGCTCAGACTTGAACCCCACAAAACATCTTTGGAGAGACCTGAAGATGGCATTTTACAAACACTTTCTGTCCAGTATACTGGAGCTTGAGAGCATCTGCCAGGACGAATAGATCAACTGCCCAAATCCAAGTGTGCAAAGCTTGTACAGACTTATTCAAGAAGACTTGAAGCTTTAATTGTTGCCAAAGGGGCTTTTGCAAAGTACTGAATGAAGGGTCTGAAGGATTATATGAATGTGAGATTTCAGTTTTTCATTTTTAATAAATTTGGAAACATTTCTGAAAACAGGTTTTTACTTTGTCTTTGTGTATTATTAGAAGTAGATTAATTGACAAAAATGGCAAATTTATCAATTTAAGATTAAATCTATAGCACAATAAAGTATGGAGAAAATGAAGGGGTCTGAATACTTTCTAAATCTACTGCCCTTCTACATACAGATTAACACTTGATCTATTCCCTATGCTCTCTTTAGGAGAGTTACAGTATGATCAGCTTTAAAACTGCCACATTTGCCCTCAACTTTACCACTTTGTCAATGTGTCCTTTGAAAGTTTTTGTGTGTCTTACTTTAGTCTTTCCTGCTTTTCTCTTTCTCTGTTTTTCCTCTTTTTATCGCTCCCACCCGCACCCTTCCTCCTCCAATGTTGCTCAGACCTGAAAGACATACACAACAATAAGAATAGATATTTGCTAGCCTCTGAGAATCAACGCCCTGGCAATTTCTTCACAGCACCCATGGGCTCCCTGACTGCCTCCCCATCCTCCTGCTCTCTAAGCAGCCAGACTGGCCTGCAGTCAGTCTCCAGTATTCAGGAACGTATCATGTCGACACCAGGGAGTGAAGAGGCCATAGAACGACTAAAGGTAAGGAGCAAAGTCAAAAAAAATGTACTTTCTTTTTGGGGGAAAAATAGATTTTTGCTGTCTAGATTTCACATGGTTAAATTTCTAAGGGTTGAATCTTAGAAAAATAGACTGTTCCAATTTGCTTTACAAACACTATGAAAAAAGAATAGTCTGTGAATTTCACCAGTTTATTAATTCCTACTTATTTACCCAGATTCAAAATTAAAAAAAAATTGACATGACAGTGAGTAATATTGGCAAACCAATAACAATGACCGTGAGCAGTGGAATTTATTTCTCCAGTAAAATACTATGTCTAAGTAAAGAATTGTTCCACTCTTTGAATCTGAATAGTCTAGGTGGGATTTTATAGCCTGTAACAGTTGCACATATACGGGCTACTTTTTCAGTAGTGCTTTGTTCTTTTTTAACTCATGTAACCTATTTAGTCTGGAGAAATCTAATTTATTATTGTTTCAAATGCCCCCTTTCTTTTTATTATATATTAATACTGTACTTGCTGTTTCATTGTTTTGCCATCTTCCTATTAAACTTAAATACTGTATGTAAGTTATGTACAGTAGCAGAGCTGAAACAGTTTTGAATTCTATAAATGAATTAGGGAGAAATGTAAATAATCTGAGTAACTGGAATTCCTGAATTGGAGGTCTAAGTGCAACCCATTGTAATAAGAATCTGTTCTGTCTTCTGAAATGCACACATCTTGCTGTTGGTAATTTCATTCTGTGTTTAGGTATGAAAAACAGTAGTCATAAATGTGAATAGCAACATTCAGAACTGAGTGTCTGTAGGTACAGCAGTATAATTATGCATTTAAATAATATAGTGTTTGTACAATGTATATGTAAATCGTGCAAGCAAATGTTAATTTACACTATCCTTAATGTGTATAGTATGTGGGTACAGTTGAAGTCAACCTTAAATACAAACGTCAGTGTGTCTAAATATGAGATGTTAATTAAAAAATAAAAGCATTTGCAAATTTAGAATAAAGCCAAGGACCAAAGAATGCAAAAAGGTGCAATTATTTTATAAAAGAAATGTATGGGACGGATGAGCCAAAGAAGAGCTCAAAAAATACAAAGTAAGGATTAAAAAACATGCATCTTCACCACTCTGAGCCTACTTTCAGAGGCGCCCGTCTTCATTTTCCTGGTGACTAGGTATGCTCACTTGCGCACCTTTTACCGCCTGCCTGTCTCTCTGTCTCAATGTTTACCTTGACCCCAATCTCACCATCTCCTTCTAAATGTGCATATGTCTAAGACTTGGCTCCCAACTGCACACTTAATGAACCTCTGACACTTGGACATATTTGAAACCGTCCTGTCATCACTTCCCTTCATGTCCTGGAGCAACCTTTGAGATCGGTCGGCAGCTCTGCTTTTGCTACTGGAATGCCAGGAAGAATTCCTTCTAGTGTTCACAGAGCCTTATGTTAGACATGTCAGGTCTGTTAGGCTGCTACATTCAGCCAAGCAAACTGTTTACTTGCTTCTAGTAACATACTTCTACCTGATGGGCCGAGAGTTCACAACTGGAGTTCTACCAGCTCCTGCCTTCGAGAAAGGTAACTTGGTGCCATTTCTCGCTGTTTGAAAATAGGTAACTCCCTCATGGTTTAGAAGATGTTGCAACTTCTTGCCAAACTTTCATAGCCACTCCTTTTCCATTAGACAACAGATGGACCATCCATATGCAATGTGGAGATGTATAGCACCTGTTTCCTCTAAATATTTTGAGGAAGAATTGCAGGCCTCTTCAAAGCTACCACCTTTCACTTTAAAGCACCTTGACACACACACACGGCATACTTCCCACTAGTGATACCTGTCTACTTGTATTGGCCTGACAAGAAGTTTTTTAAATGCCAGCGCCTATTTATCTGACAGGTATGTGCTACCTTTTCTTGTCTACAGTCACCTTTCCCTCCAGGCTACCTACCATTCTATGTTGTTAAAGTATTCAAAATTATATATGTGTTTGTTCCTTTGAATAACTGTTTAGATTCTGTGCATATTAGGCTTGTGCAGTATCCAAAGCTTCAAGTTTTTAGTGTTCCATTTAAAAATATTATTCATTTTTCGTTTGCATGACAAAATAGTTAAAGCATTATTCCTTTCACAGATAACCCATCAAAATTAATTAAAGCACAGTTATTCAAACTAGTCATTAGTATTCATCCATTTGTTGTATTTATTTTCTCCAAGTTAGAGTTCAGTGACATACCAGTGATAGATAGATTTGTCCCAAAAAGCATATTCACATGGAATAATAAAATAATCTCTTAACCCTAATCCTTACCCTAATGTAAAAGTCAAATAACACCTACATACATTTTAAATACCAAGTTAAAATGAAGGATTCATTTAGATTCATTATCAAGCTGAAAGAAAGCACAGAGGTTATAGTAGCTACATCAAGTGCATTATGTTATGTCATGCAAAAGTAAAATGTACCTTTCTACAAGACATACCAAGACGCTATCTGTCTTTTTGTATGTGTGAATGCTGCTTCGTTGGTAGAGTTGCTTCCTTTTGCAAGAACTTAACAGCAGTACTGTTTGAGTAGTTTTGCACAAATTGATTACAGGTCTAGCTTGAGACAGTATTTTAGTCTGTAAGTTCTCAAACTGGAAAAAAAGGTATACCTCTGATTAGTAAAAGATGTCTCATCATTCCCTAAATGAGTAATTCATGTATTAAAAGATGCAAAATCCTTACGTATGCCACAGATTAGATTAGGTTGTCGTCTTTTATTGTTATAAATGGAAGTACAGACAAGTTTTTATAGAGAAACAGAATTCTTAACTGATTTTTTCTAACAAAACTGGCATTTCACTTATGGGAGACCACATGAGAAACATGCCACTTTTATTGTATGCCAGAACAGCTATATCTTCCCTCCCCATAAGGACATACAGTGATAGTCCATCAGTGATCCTTTACTATTCCTTCTTCTCTCCTAAACTGAAATGTAACTCCATATATCCAAACCGGGCAGATCAACACAAAATAAAATAAAGTCTTATTTGGAGCAGCTAACTTATATATAGGTTAACATCCACCTCCATTTGTCTAGTTTCAGATTATTTCCATAGAAATTGTGTACTATGTCAAGAGAATAATGAGTGCAATACACTCTTGTTTTTAAATTGTGTGGGAAAGACTGCTGGCTCAACTATTTCCTTATTCCTTTAAACAGAACACCTTTCCAGGAACAACATACTAATAAATCAGAAATAAATATATATTTGAAGATCCCAAGGTGTTTCAAGGCACATGTCCAGCCTTTAACTGGTCTCGCCATTGATCTGTGCTCTTTCTGTTTTCAAATGACTGACCCAGTTGTGCTGTTTACAAAGAGATGATTGTCTGTGGTTGGCAGAGCCTGTCTCCTGCTGCTTTCCGCCCTCTTTGTGGTACAGAGTAGTGTTCTGCTTCTGGCCAGCAGCACTCCCATCCATTAAAAATTGCTGTTACCTAGGAGATGTCGTAGATGTCACCACTCTTCCCAACACCCGTTCTGCCACTGGGTGATGTCAGTTCATTACAAGCTAAAGCTGGGTTTGAAAACATGCAGTATTCCCTCCCAATCACACCACCAAATCCTGTCTTGTTTTAAAAAAAAAAAGTAGTTATAAGATCTGTGATTGCTAAGAATAATGAGATGAACTTCGCATTAGTCTTAAGTAAAGGTATTGGGAGAACAGTATTCGCCCATTGATTCTTAGTAATCAGTATGATAGTCCTTGATGGAGATTCACAAGACCAGCTGAGTGCAATACTTTTAATTGGTGAATCTCTGTCTATGGAAGTCTAATAAATATATGCTGGTTATTCAGACTAACCCCTCTTGTGTATTACTTGTTAATTTATATTACATAAGTCTTGTTAAGAATTTTACTTTTTCTAAATAGTCATGTTCAGAGTGCAGGAATTTAATTGGTGTGTACTTATAATTCACACTAAGAGCTGAATTGCTTATTCGTGGCAAGTAGTTTCAAGCACTGGTGATAATTGGAGTTCAGTGTCTTACCCATGCCTCTCACCACCAGGTCGACTCACTTTGAACCATTTGTTGTGCTACTTGTGCATCTTGAGATATTCAATTGCATCACAAACCTTGTATTGATAAATCTGTCATGTCTGAAAACCATTGGCACTGACCTTGTAGGAATCATGTAAATATTAAGTATGCTGAAATCACTTTGCAAACTGAATAAGATTGGCCATAAAAAAACAATACACAGACCAGAGACAGAGCAATCAGGCAGTTCTGTAAAATTAAGCCATAGTCTTAACTCCTTGTGGGGATATTCCATCAGCTCTATTTTCAGCACTATAGCCGTAATACCCACAGAGCCCAAAGATTTCTCAGTTGGCACATCAGCAAGTCATGGGAATCACACTGATAATTTGCTGTTTGGCTTTGTTTATGACCAGAACTACAGTGGTATACTGTATGACCTACATTGAACATTTGAGCTTTGTGTTTCAATAAGGAAAACAATGTAAATATTTCCAGCTCAGGAAACCCAAAAAGTTGAACCAATGTCCAATTCATTTTTTTCTAGAAGCAGTATTCAGGTGTGGGGCCTACTTTGAACACTATGTACATTTATTTCAAAGTAAAATGTTTGACACTGCAGTCAGTCAAGACCATCAACGTGGTACTGAGAGGTGGGGGCAGGGACAAGCTCACTTACTTCAGATTCAATCCCAAGATCCACCTATGAGTTTTTTTGGCTGTACATATCTCCTAACTCCCCCATCCAGTAACAAAAATAGATGTTGAGACACTGTAGTCCTCCTCCTTTTTCCCTGTTTCTCCCTGGAGATTTCTGTTCCAGATCTGGAGTGAGGGGTTAGGTGATAGTTCATATATTGCTCTCCTGCTTTTTGTACCCCTACAGTATATGCTGCAATTCCACTAGTCTCAGCTTTTTCCACTGGAATGCTAAATTACAATGAAGTGGGCCATAATGGGGGGCAGACGTGAGTGGTGCAATCTTAAAAATTTGTATTGAGCTGCTGACTTACCCCTCTTGATAATGTTTTGAGTGGATTCATTGGGGAGAGGTGTTTAGCAGTCTCATGATAGTGAGAAACCTTTCATCTGCAGTACATCACATCTTGATCCACAAGACTTTTTGGTGAAAGAGAGGGCTGGTTAGTGGTATTACACAAATGCATGCCTTTTTTCCATTACTCTGATAAGTTCAGCTGTTCTGATGGTTGCTTTGAATTATCCGCCCCCAACCCTCCTGCTTTTTAATGCATAAGCAGCTTAGCACATCTAATGTTGTGAATGAAAATAAATCCCCTAGGACTTTTAGATTCTTTTTATTATTTTTCCATCTGTGATGGACATCATTTTGTGAAGCATCCAGACTAAATTTACTCTGGGAGAATCCCATTCATTTTCAAGAAAAGGGTTCTCAATTGTATCTGGATAAATTCAATCACCAACTCTGCTCTGAGGCAGTTCCCATAGCACAGAGACTACTTAATGCATCTTTGCAAAGTGCAGACTGCTTGCAGGGAAATTGCGGGGTTGGGAAACAGATACAAGAAAATCTTGCATAACTGGACTGAGAAGCTGTGCTTGTAAAAGGCATTCTCTGATGCTTGCATGCTTAGCAGCAACACACAGAATTTTGTAGATTTTATACAGTTGTTTAAAGTTATTTCTACAGTATACATTTTTTGATTTTCTAGAATATTGCAAACAGTTTCTTTGAAAGCTGCTTCCTGCATTCTATAAGGACGGCAGTTTCCTAGACGTAAAATCTGTTTTGTCATGAAAAACAAACAATTCCACCTGATTATTGTGATTGGATTTTCCAGCTAATCACGAGAAACACTGTTTTTTTTTTTAGTTTGAAACCTTTAATGTTGTGATGGGTAAGAAATACAAACATAGCTGAATGTTTAGTGAGTATCTTAACTATGACCTCTTATGCAGCTCTGGACCACTCTGTTTCATTCAGCAACATATCATTACACTTGAAATTTAATAGTATTAGAATATTCTAGTGATACTCTATAGGGATTTTATTATAGATTATTCTGGGATTTCTTCAACATTTTCTCTTTATACTTGGCAAGTGTTTTCTGCGGTGTCTGTGTCACAAGCTAAGGAAATCAAAAATGAGGTTGTGTCACTTACGTTTCCTTGGTGCCCTCATGTACAGTATGTACTAGAAGCTGCATCCATGCACTCTCAAATTTAATATGAAGTCTTTCTTTAATACTTTCGTCAGCAGTAAGTGTCGGTGCCATGCATTTGGTGAGCTTATTTAAAGCTATTTTTATCCTGTTAGTCATTTCATAAAAGTGTATTAGTATATGGATGTTATTCAAAGTAGATGTGATTAAATCTTGTCAGTTTCATTATGAACCTTCATCAACAACCTAAGACAACAATATTATGCATTTGGTAAATTATCATGAACACTTTAGCTGTGTGTTTTGCTTTTTCTTGTTTTATTTCATTGTTTTATTTCTAGTAGTGAATTAACAATTATTTTTCTTACACTATTATAATGTAATAGTTTGTTCATACATTTCACAAGTACCAAGAGTCTCCCTTCTTCACACAAATTGCAACAGATTTAATTTTGGGTCATGACCCATACTTTAAGAAACTCTGCTATAGATAGCAATTTAGCATATCAATTTTAAGATGGGGCGACACTGCTGTCTCGCAGTAAGGAGACCTGGGTTCACTTCCATTGTCCTCCCTGAGTGGAGTTTGCATGTTCTCCCCATATCTGCGTGGGTTTCTTCCGGGTGCTCCAGTTTCCTCCCACAGTCCAAAGACATGCAGGTTAGGTGCATTGGCGATCCTAAATTGTCCCTAGTGTGTGCCTGGTGTGTGTGTGTATGTGTGTGTGTGCCCTGCACTGGGCTGGCGCTCTGCCCGGAGTTTGTTCCTGCCTTGTGCCCTGTGTTGGCTGGGATTGGCTCCTGCAGAGCCCTGTGGCCCTGTGTTAGGATATAGCGGGTTGGATAATGGATGAATGGATGCATTTTAAGATGAGGGAAATTTGTTTGAGGAACTAAACAATTTGAAGGAATTTGTATAATATGCAACCATCCAATTAAACTTCTGTCCATCTTGTGAAAACGTAGGCACACGTGCACAATGATGTTTTTGGTAAGAAAATGGTGGTAAGGCCTCATAGACCAGACAGAGAGATGCTTTCCAAAGGGGAGGAGCCAACCTGTGAAGTCATGCAGAGCATGTGTGTCTGAAGATTGAGTGAGTGAAAGATGATTGGGCACTTAAAGAGCAGGACCTATGAGACCTACACTTTTGGTTAAATCCATTGGCCTGAGTATGTTGACACTGGTGATCTTAGGAAGGATCTTGACTTGGATTGTCTCATGATGTAAATAAATACCTCTGACCACAAATGAGCATTTTAAGGCAGAGCCAGTGAAGTATAGGCAGGGGATGCTCGTCGGTGCCACATAAAATGAGATTTGGAAGATCTGAGCAGCAGCATAGGCATTGGAGGGTGGCTAAGGAAGGAGACCGCCTATATCAAATTTCACGTGAGAGAGAACAAGGTAGAGACACTACATTGCAAAGTGTATTAGGCTACCAGAACCAGTGGTAATAAAATGTCAGTCAAATCTGCTCTCAGAAAATTGCACAAAACAAAGACCTTTCAATATATCATTTTGCCATGCAGTACAACCATCCAGATGCAGTATTAAAAGATATCTCAATATTATTATTACATACTCAACATCAAAAGTGTGAAATGCAAATCAATATTAATAAACTTTCATTTTTTGTAGTAGATAAAGTACTAAATAGTGGTATTGACCTGCGTAAGTTCATGCACACTTTAATTTGTGTCACCAAAAAAAAAAAAATGAATCAATGGATTGGTTTAGTGCTGTAGCTTTTAAACCCTAGGGCAAAACTGAAGCGTTTACACAGTACATGTGCACACCTGAACAAAAGTATTCTGATAGTGCTGCAGGGCTTAAGGGCCTGCCCATGGAACAGGAGGAAAAAAGAAAATTTCACACACTCCAAAAAGGAATTGTTTTTCTAGATAATAAATTATATTGGAACATTTGGAAAATAGTGATTATCAGATAGTATGACATGAAAGTTGAGTTTATATAAGCATTTTAACAATATGTTAAATTACTGAAACCAGTTATTTTTTACGTTGTTGAGCAAGAGTACCATTTGCTGGGAGATGGGAGCAGTTCCCCAGTTGCCCTTAATGAAGAGAACCACTCTTTATGTGTATATGATAAGTGCACGATGCCGTGATTAGTGAGTAAAACTGTCTTACCTCAATCATCTGTCTTACTTCTTTCTGATGTTGAAGTCATAACACTGTTTTTTCCCTGATGCAAGAGAACTGCTCCTAGATGGGCAGTTTTGGCACACCAGCCACTCCTGGGAAGATTCACTACTGCTCCATATGTTTTCTGTTTGGAGATTATGGCTTTCACTGTAATTCAAGAGAGTTGCAGGGTCTTAAGTTTCTTTGTAAGCCCTTTCCAAACTAATAGGTATAAACATATCTTTTGATTTGTTCAGGAATTTCCTTCGATTTTGGTAGTAGGTGCTCATAGAATCTTTTCTTGGCAACTTCATTCTTATAATAAGGGTCAACATGAATGAGGTTTATATTGAGCAAAGCTGGCTGTAACCAAGCATGGCTGTGTTCAGTTAACTGACTCTGATTATCATGTTAATTGGGTTGATTTAACTAGGGAGCTATTGCATTTTTTTTGTAATTTTGTTTATTCAGTTAATGACACAATTGGTATTTGTTCACTTAGGCTTAATTAAGTTTCTCCAGAGTTAAGTGTGCAGAAACAGAGGGAAATTAGGGGGCATATTTATATATATATATATATATATATATATATATATATATATATATAAATATATATATAAATATATATATATAAAACTCAAAATACTTAAGCAAATAACAAGGAGGCAAACAATATTAACTGGTACGCATCATAAGAATGTTCCTCAGAATCAAAGAAGATAGGTGTCAAAGCTATGAAGATTCTGGTTAAAATCATGCAATATCTTTTTCTCCCAAAATCCACCATTGCCTTTGAGTTCTTGAGTATATTGTGTATTATTTAAATAGCATTGTACATATGAAGTGATATGAAATGTTTGCCATTTAAAATTTGTTTTTATCATGTATAGAAAAAATAGACTGGAAATTCATTGTGGTATTTATAAAAAAAAAAGTAACAACTGCTATTTTAATGTACAGTGTAATTTGCACTAGCAAGACTGAGATATATAAAAGTTGGGTTTTAATAACACTACTCTCAAATTATTTTTTTTTTTATAGTATTCAGGTAAAAGTTTCAGTTTAGAGTCATGTTAGTTACAATCTGGTTTGATGCTCAGTAGGTGGTTATGTTCTCCCTAGAGACAAAATGTTAAACTTCTAGCTATTTTAAAGACACCTTTTTAATAAAACACAATGATTTCAGTTGCTTAGAAATGTATACAATTATGAAAACCTTTCTACAGCTTTATCCTATGGTGCAAAAAGTGAGTCATTTTCATTACAGGAGTCGATAAGAATAGAGCCATTTGCTACAATTTTGCTGAGAATCCTTGAAGTCAATAACAAGTTATGATGAACAGATGAAGAAAATGTATTCCTGCATATAATACTCATGTATATTTCTGGATAACAAATAAATCTTCATCTATTCAATAATAGAATTATTGTAGGTTTTTCTGTGGTTAGTAGGTCACAAGTTGTTGTTTGGTGACACCAGATATTGCTGACTGTTTTTCTGGCTGTTTTTAGGAATCAGAGAAAATTATTGCAGAGCTCAATGAGACTTGGGAGGAGAAGCTGAGGAAGACAGAGGCCATACGAATGGAAAGGTGTGAAATTCAGCTTCAGTATACTGAGAACAAAAAATAATTGCAAAGACACAGTTATACTGTAGTAATAATAAATGTAAAATTGTCTAAAAGAAGTATCAACAGCCCTAACAAAATGAACTTTGCTAAAATAAGAGATTTCAGCCTTGATATTAAATACTCAAACCATAGAGACCTTTTAATAATATGGGTATTTGTTTTAAAAAAATATATATAGATAAAAATATAAATATAGATTGACTCCAAATTGTTTGTTGAGATTGGAAAGGGAACCCAATGGGCTTTCACTTCTAGCAGCTAACATACTTCTAGGTGTGTCCTGCTCTGTAGACAGTGGCAGGGGAGGAGTTTGTAGCAGGTGTGATGTTTATGGCAGTAGACCTTTAACAACATAGCACATATGTCATAAGGTGAGTTCAGAGACTTCAGAAACTTTGTGTGTAGATGAAAAGCAAAACTTACTTGATCATAATTTTCAAGTAACTAGCAGCTTTTTATGAATACCATATTTCTTCATTGAAGTTTTTATGTTCTAGGGAGGCCTTACTTGCTGAAATGGGAGTGGCCATTCGTGAGGATGGAGGAACGCTTGGTGTCTTCTCTCCCAAGAAGGTAATATCTTTGAACCACCTGATAATCCTTTCATCTGCTGCCTGCTAATAGCACGTGTGCCATTCTTCATTTTTAGTTTTAGCTTTTTGCTCTGTCAGAATTACAGTGAAAGTTATAGGCAGTAAATGGTGGCATAGGTAACATAACTCACTAGTTATATAAGACATTTTTCTGGCTGTGTCTCACCACCAAGGTTATAAAAATGGTCACACACATGAGTGAAGTCTACTGAGCATAGAGTTGAGGAGTATTATAGGCAAACATTGACAGACAGTAGACAGAGGTTAATTAAAAGGGAAAATGGAGGGCTAAAGTGTGTTCACGTGAATGAAAGTGTAGTGCATAATGTGCTGATTTACCCATTAGTTTTAATCTTACCCCATTATTTTTAATGTGATTCTTTAATATTACTTTTTCACTGTTTGTTCATCACATCTTTGCTGTCAAGTTTCTCTTCATTAACTGTTTTGCATTTTTGTTCTTTTCTACTTCCAACTGTTTTTTCTATTTTCTTCCTTTCCATTTGAATGATAAATTCAGATTTTCCCAGAAAGGCCTACATCATTTTTTGATGGGATGTTTGAAACTTTCCCTGCCAGACAGGTTTGTGTAGGACAATAGAACTACGTAGTTACATTGTGTTTCTTTATTACCGTAGTTACCACAGTGGCCATAGAGAAGCTAGCAGTCTTAGTCTTCCTTGTGGTGTGTTTGCTGTTTAGAAAAGTGAATCACAACTCTGTCTTCCACTTGTCTATATAGAAACGTACATTAACACATGGTATTTGATTGTGGTCAAGCCTCCATTTAGTGGTAGCACTCGCCTATTCACTCGCCACAAAATTCAGGTAACTGATGAGAATTTCAAACTAGAGGCCTTCTGGTAGATAATGATGGGTTATGAACTTGTTCCACTGAATGCCTAGTTGGGGGCAGATTAGTCTTCCCAAGTCACTATTCACCATTTTTCACCTAAATCCACATCAGTATATTCTGGTGATAATTTGACTTCTGTTTGTTTGCTAGTGACCAGTTCGAAGCTTTGGTGGCTGTTTATCACATTCAAGTGATTGATGCTGTAGGCTTGTGACTTATCCTGCCTCCCTAGAGCCATGTTTTTGCTTTTCCAACATGAAGGATATCTAGTAACTACTATTAGCCTGGAGAAGGCCATTAGCTATTGCCAGAGGCTTTACCTAGGTTGCCATCTGCCCTTGAAATCATAAGAACTATTTGTCAGCTTGTGGTTCATTACTTAATGGGTCAGATGAGAAGATATTAATGAAAGGAATGCCTACATAGGTAAGGCCTAACATTGGATGACCAAGTAACTCTGGACTATTAGTACTTTTGAGCTCCAGATGATGGAAATAATATTATATGCAAATAGTATGTATAGTGCATTTCCATGATTAATTTCTTAGAATTTCAGATATAGCTTCAGCAGTTTGCAATTATTGACATGAGATTCTTGAGCAGTTTCCCTGTCTATAACTAATAAGCACATGTATCAATGTACCAGTTGTTTTCCTACTTATGTGTTTAAAATAGTTTAAACCACAGACTAATTTACCTACACCGATTCTTTTTCTTTTTTTTCCTTTCATTTTTTCATGGTCCCATTATTTTGCCCTCTGCTGCCCTGTTCATTTGCTTCTCCATTTCTTTTTCTTGCTTTGCTGCCTCTTCAATGGCTAGATTTTTTCATCAAGGCCCTGTGACCTGTTTGCTGACTCTTATGGGGTATTTTCCCCGAAAAAGGTTGGTTGGTGCTTGAAGGTGATGATTTGCAATGAATAAAAAGCCCTCTGTCTTTGTGTAGTTGTGAAATCAATAGCAATTGCTGAAACTTCATGAAATGTTCTGGAGAGAGATTCATTAAAGCACCTGGAAAATGTCATATTGTTTGTTTGTCCTTCCTAGATATAATGAAAAATTCCATCTTGTATTTGTCTTAATGATTTTGAAGTCAGATTCATTTCGTTTTTTTTTTCTTGACTATTTAGGTTATATATATATTGTAATATTTGCCTTGTATTTGTCTTTGACAGACTCCTCATCTTGTTAATCTTAATGAAGATCCTCTGATGTCTGAATGTCTTCTTTATTACATCAAAGATGGCATTACAAGGTACCACAGTTTTGTGCTGATTAATTAGATAGGGATTAGTTTAGATCATTGCTTTTATTACGTACTAAAATTAAGGGGGGGGGGGGGGTGTTTTTGGGGTAAAAAAATTATAATATGGACATGTATGTTGTGAATGAAACTATGTGCTGCTGTATTTCTTCATATTTTATCTTATTATTAACACAATATAATTCTCATCATTAGTTTTATTTATTCATTTCATTTCTGTTGTTGTACTGTGAAATTTAAATACCATATCTATTTTTTGTATGTCATACAATCAGAAAATCATAGACATATCTTTAAATTCAATACATCCTTCTTTCTCAATCTACACTTTATTTCCTGCAGGTAAGTCTTAGTTTAGAATCCATACTCCTTGTCACCTTTGTTTGCTTACACCAAGTGGTTACTCTTCTTCCTCCAGAGTGGGCCAAGCAGATGCAGAGCGGCGACAGGATATTGTTCTGAGTGGTGCACACATCAAAGAGGAGCACTGCATCTTTCGGAGTGAAAGGAATGCCAGTGGAGAGGGTAAGAAGATTTGGAGTTACAGATCTAATGGGAATCTGCACACTAATGAAGAAAAACAATCAATCTAAAAATATAAAAAAAAATCATAACAGTGTTAAAAGTACATAATTTTATTTATAAAGAACTTGAACGTGTAAGGATTTGTCTTAGATAGTCAGTACTGGTCACATTAGGTAAAGATTTTAATTGCTGAGCATTGTGATTCAGTAGGAGAAGATGTCTTCATTATTTTTAATATGATGTATTTTGGTTATGTTGTCCTAACAAGACAACAGTGGCTTTCTGTGACAATACATCTTATTTTGCCTGTGCTTACAGTTGTGGTCTTGTTGGAGCCATGTGAAGGTTCAGAGACGTATGTGAATGGAAAACGGGTCTGTGACCCTGTGCAGCTGCGCTCTGGTATGTTTTATATAAGGGGTGCTTTTCAGTTAACTGAATAGTTTGTTCAGCAGTTTGTTACACTAAGGAGAAAAAAAAAGCACACGGTTCTTGCAATTGCTCAGACATTTGCAATTGTTAATTGTTTATTTTAGAACTTTATGTTTTAATGTTTTGAATAGATAGATACTTTATTAATCCCAAGGGGAAATTCACAGTGTGAATATACATGGTACCCCTTTATTATAAAGTTCCTCATTTTTTCAAACCCCTGCTTTGGAAGCCTAGAGACAACTTAGTTGCCCTATGCAAGCTTATGAATGATGTATGTGACATCTGCAAATGTAATATGCTCCTTCGTGTGCTTTTCATTATTTAGTATTTCCATCATTGTTTTAAACACAGTCTTCTAACCAACAGCCTTCTGTTGACTACACTAGATGGTTATTGTACAGAAACAAGATTTTGCTAGGTGTTCATTTTTAATGAGCGATAGTCAGATTTACACATAATTTAAAACATGATGACAATCTTTTGGTTTGTACTTTTGTGAAAATATTTTTCACCCTGTATTGTAGGCAATCGCATTATAATGGGTAAGAATCATGTGTTTCGATTCAACCATCCCGAGCAAGCCCGAGCAGAGCGGGAGAAAACCCCCTCTGCAGAGACTCCCTCGGAACCTGTGGACTGGACCTTTGCTCAGAGAGAACTCCTTGAGAAGCAGGGGATTGATATGAAGCAGGAAATGGAGAAAAGGTATTTTTATAACCATGACTTACCCAGTAGAAGATTATTATCAGGCAGAACTGACAGAAGGACCTACCACCTTCACCAAAAGACAATTTGAAGGTCTAATACCTAGCCTATAGTTGTAGGTATTGCAAAATGGAAGTCAGTTTTATTATAATTGGGATAACAGTATTGTGATTTGGTAAAATGCTAAACATGTTTAAGCCTGCTTACAAAATAAGTATATGAAACAGTTCACATTCTTAGTTTACAGAGACTAATAAGGGGCAAATGTGTAGAATTAAAAAAAAAAAAAGAGAAAAAAAAATCTAATATTTTGTCACTGGCCAATGTGTTAGCTGCATATGTGAAATTTACACTATGGCTATCATGCTTGGTAAACTACTTCCGATATTTACATTATTTTGAAGAATATTCATTCAGTTATTAGTCTGATTAAAGCCATTCTAATTACATCAGCTGTTATATAGGGCATAATTTTAATTACAAAAAAATTAAAATAAAACATTTGCTTAGTTGCATTCATAGAGACATGTTTAGATATTGATGAAGAATATTGTTCCTCTTGTATATGTGTTTATGTGTGTGTGAAGTTTATTTTATTCTGTAAAGTTAAAATATTGGGTTTTTTTTGGGTTAAATAATTTTTTTCCTTACTTGCACCCTGTTTTCATCATCATGGCGTTTCAGACTCACAGAGATGGAGATTTTGTACAAGAGAGAAAAGGAGGAAGCTGATCAGCTACTTGAGCAGCAAAGACTGGTAAGATGACCGATAAGCTTGTTCTTTTCCACTTGTGTGTTGGCATTCTTTGTGATCAGGAGGTCATATGTTTAGGTTACTTCTGCATAAAATATTAGTGTGTAAAAGATATTTAAAATGTCAGCTGCCTGGCTTTTTACTTTTTACTAGATCATTTTCCACATTTCTTCCCTCCTAATCACAAAGGCACAGGAAGAGGTTATGATTTGATTAGCCGTTTTTGTTACCTATGTAACAAGCATAAAATTAAAATAAACAAATAAAACTAACTTGTGAAGTACACCTTGCACTTATTTAAAATTAGGGACTGAGATGTTTTGGCCGCTTGCTTGTTATTTTTGCATTTTGTCGTGGCTGCAGACCTGTTTGCTCTCTTGTTGCGGAAGTCTAAGTACTTGTTGGTTTTTAAAGTGCATGTCCTATTCCACTTTTCTTTGCATGGAGCCTTGAACTCTGTCCCATTTCACTCTGTGGACAGAGCCTCTCTTTGATGCCTTTGCATTCTCCTTAGAGAAGCATAGATATCTTTTATCCATTTTGTTTGCCCTAGTTCCACTAATTTCCTGACGTTTTCTAGCAGGTCACATAAAATCCAAAAAACCAGCAGTCAATGAAAATAATTTCTTTTTACACTGGTGTAATCATGAAGGACAGGTGGCTGAGGTGCCAATTAACTCTCCACTAAGAGTCAGCAAGACTTTTTTTAATAGCAGTTGCCATTTTCACTTCTTAGCTTTCTTCACTTAGCCTGAGTACATCAAAGAATCTTCTCTTCAACCTCCTTAGCCATTATTTGCCTGTAATTATTTGTGCAGTTTTCTTCATAGTAACCATCACTGTTATAGAATAACATGCCTTTGGAGTAGTTTGTTATTTGCATTCTGGAAGTGCTGAACCCAAATCTGTAACCCAGCTATATAGTATTATCAATTATGGGGCTTGCTGTGATAGATTTTGTTTTGTCCCATTTCCATCCAGCACAAGCAATCTCATCTTAAGTGCAAATCCATTTGGCTATGACAAGCAAAACAGTAGTAGCAATTTGTATTTTATAGAATGTTAAACATTTGTCAAAAGTACAAAGTATGAAGAATGGAGTTTCTCATCCGGTCATAGTTTATTCTTTTTTTTAGTTTTTATGCTGCTGTTCCTTAAAACATAATCTCAAAGCTGTAATTGGGAACCCTATTTTTGTGGAGGAAATCTACATGTACATTTTTATTTTTTATAGCACTAACCCGTACGTCGATCCACCTTCTGAAAAAGCTGTGGCAGCTCGTGGCAGAGCTGGAGTCAAATGAGCTGCAGGGGTTGGCAGTGACACTGGTTTTATATAGAGATCCTTTCTTTATTTGTTTAAACTTGGCTTTTCGAAAGTGTGAGAAACTGCATTACATCACCTCTAAGTAACCACCACTCACAATAACACTTCTATACTGTCTGTCTCCAAGAGTGAACTTGTCTTACTAACTGCCTCATAACCATTAGAAGCAACTAAACTTCACTTCCTCCTCTGTGCTGTGGACTTCAGACTGGAAGAGCGAACATGGCAGGCACACTTTTTGCATGTTTTTGTGGCATGTTTGGGGTGGAGCTTGAACCCAAAAATGAAACAAACAATATTCCCGTTAAGAAAATCAGAAGCCTCATTTTCAAGCCTTTTTTGTTATTCATTGATTATTTTAGATTTTCTAATTTTCCATTATTATGAGTTTATGTACTTTTTGTTTTTCGCACATGTTTACAAACAATGCAACCAGGATGTCAAAATTAGTTGTGCTGGAATTGCATTGAGTGTTGTTTTCTGCCTTGATGGGAAATCCTTTAGGGTTTATAAAGAGATTATACTTGTAGGAGTGTTAAGAAGTTCTCTTTTTGTAAAGTATTTCTTTTCTGATTATTGTCCAGTGTGAAACAACTGTTTTTAGTTGATTTTAGAACATAATTAATATTCTCCTAATATTGTGTATATTGAGTTGTTAAAACATTACACCATTAAAAGAATTTAATGTTTCTCATGCTACTGGAAGCATTTATGGTAAAAAAAGCTTTGATTAGGGTTAGAGAAGGAAGGAATTATTTTGAATGAGTCTTGCAAACCTGCAGAAGTTTATGATTTACTCAGTAGTTGAATGTATTTGGAATCTCATAGTGATTATTGCAATGTATATTGAGGATATATAGTATTTTCTTTCATCATATATTTTGGGCTTTCATGTATGGACCATAAGAGAGCAGCAGAGAATATAATCGACAGTTTAGTCATTTTGACAAATCTGCAAACCATAGGAGTTTGGCTACCTTTTAAATTATGGGCCTATGACATGGATGCAGATGTACTGATGACAGTTTTCACATGTTGCTCTGGCAGGAACGTTTTGGGAACTAGTTTAAGTGATTTCATGTTATGATGGAGATTTCAACAAAACCAGTTTTGCATATACAGGAACATGACAGGGCTTCTCTGGACAATGTGCCAAATATGAAATTTAGAGACATATACTTCAGAATAAAATATGTCCTTTTATGCATTTAGTTAAGATAAGGACCTCTTCTAAATGATTTTGTTAAAGATGTTAGTTAAAATACTCCTTGGTTGTCTTTTAAATAGCCTTAGTAGATGGTAATTTTTGTAGAATATTTGAGTAGTATCCTCATTTCCGCAAGCACTCCCAATTCCAGCACAACTAAACATCATGGTATGGATAATGCTATACAAAAAGGATAATTTTGATTCCTTTCATCTAAAATTTATTTTCACCAACAGTTAGATTCATTTCTGTTTTTTTCATATTTTTTTACTTCCATTTTAATTTTTTTGTTGGGCCCCTTTTTTTTATTATTATTTTCTGAAGGATGGCGATTCAGATAGTGGTGATGATTCAGACAAGAGATCTTGTGAAGAGAGTTGGAGATTGATTACTTCTCTGAGAGAGAAGCTGCCACCCAGTAAGCTGCAAACCATTGTTAAAAAGTGTGGCCTGCCCAGCAGCGGAAAAAAGAGGGAACCCATTAAAGTTTACCAGATACCCCAACGCCGACGTATTAGCAAAGACTCGAAATGGGTTACCATCTCTGACCTGAAAATCCAGGCTGTGAAGGAGATCTGCTACGAAGTGGCCCTTAATGACTTTCGACATACAAGGCAGGAGATTGAGGCCTTGGCCATTGTCAAGATGAAAGAGCTATGTGCCATGTACAACAAAAAAGATCCAAATGAACGTGACTCTTGGCGGGCCGTGGCACGGGATGTTTGGGACACTGTGGGAGTCGGGGATGAGCGTATTGAAGATGTTGTGCCAAATGGCAAGAGTGTGACTGATGTGGATGATCTCAAAGTGCATATTGACAAGTTGGAAGATATCTTGCATGAAGTGAAGAAACAGAACAACATGAAGGATGAGGAGATCCGGGCTTTGCGACACAAAATGGTTAAAATGGAGAAAGTGTTGCCTTTAATTGGATCTCAGGAGATATCAGACAAAGAGCAGAATATCTTAGCTTGTGACAACAATTTTTGTAAAGGTGGTAATGCAAGTCAAGGTGATCTCAAGGAGAATGCAGAAGAAGCAGAGAGTGAGGAAGGTCAGGGAAATCTTGAACCGTACATCAAGGATGGCAGAGTATCAAAACTTATGGGTGATGACCCTTCTTTTCGACGTGGTCGCGTGCGCTGGATGAGGCAGGAGCAGGTCCGTCTGAAAAATCTCCAGCAGCAGGAGATAACCAGGCAGCTGCGCCGGCAGAGTGGGCCACATCGCTTCATACCACCAGAAGATCGTAAGCTCCGCTTCCCTTTTAAGAGTAATCCCAAGCACCGAAACTCATGGAGTCCTGGTACACACATAATCATAACAGATGACAAGGTGATTGAGGTCAAAATTCCTAAGGAATCCCCAAAGGAAGAAGAGGAGGCAGACAGCATGTCAAAGGTGTCAGAGGTCAGCAGCGGCCTCCAGCACAACAGTCTAGGAGCCACTGGGTCTCTCCCAAATGATAAGCTGAACAGTCAGAACCAGAGACACAGCTACAAAAACCACCAGCAGCAAGGCCGCTGGCGGAGCAACTCTTTCAATAGCAGCCAGCAACAGGATGTATGCCAACAAGTACCTGGTTCTACCCAGTCGCAGCTGCATTCAGAGCAACACCAATTCTACCCACCTAGCTTCTACCAGTTCCCTCCACACCAATATAATGTCACTTACAACAGTGTTGGTGTAGCACTCCCGCACTCCAGTCCTGCAAATCGACCCAACCATTATAATAATTTTATAGCACCTCCACGAATGCGCAGACAGCTGTCAGCACCCAATCTAAAAGTTAGCCGGGAGACAGCTGTTTAAAATAGGGTTTAAGAGTACCCCATTAGCCATGGAGGAGAAGAAGAAAATGCCAAACCTAGCAAAAAGCAGCAGCTTGCTTACCTGTGACTAACTGACCTCTTGCACTATTATGGACTTTGGTTGGTTTGCTCAATTAAATAGAGGGGTGGGGTGAAAAAAGCAAAAAAAAAAAACAAAAAACAAATCAAATGACTTACAATGGAGCAAGTACTAGTGTGTCTCCCACCCCAGTACCCTCCCCATTGCCTCATTTCCCATATATTTCTCATTGCTTTGGTTGGCCATGTATGTCATTTAGAACCATAAAACAACTTACAGTGCCCCTTATGTGCTTCTACATCTGCTTTCATGGTTTCTTTAAGCTCTTCTGTATTGCTTCCTTCTATTGAATTCTCAAATGCTCCAGGTTACTTTAATAAATGTTCGGGGAAAAGACTGCAACAGTAAAGTGTTATAGTAGACTTTGGAGGGAGTGCTTATGCACAATTACACCAAACACATGTACACTTTGCTCATGTGGTGGCCCATATTGATAGATTTTCACTGGTTGTGCTATTGTTTTTGATACTTTTGTTTTTGTGATGCACATCTTTAGTTTTTTTCACTTTATTCATAAAAAGTAAAAGAAAAAAATAATCATAATTAATTCACAGTGTTGAAGTGCACTTAAACTTGCAGTGTTTGTTATATTGGCCAGATGCCTAATGCCTGCATATAAATATTCTAAGTAAGTAGCATAAAAAAGATAAATCAAGAGGTTGTTAAAGAAATCCCCCAACAAAATAACGTGACTGAGACCCTCGGGCAGGCTGCAACAAAATAAAAATGATAGCTGGAAGACTGAAGGTAAATTCTGAAGCCTAATGCCAGAAATTAACACATGGATCAATGATATGCCTTACTGTAGTATAACAACATTGTCAAAATTGGTTAATCCAACTCATTATCAAGGGTGCTCAAATTCTCTCTTGAATACACTGGGTCCAAGACAAGAAACATCCCTGCACAGGTTGTCGGGCTCACATTCACACATCTGCTATCACAGGCTCAATTTAGAATCCTTAATCAACCTAACCAGCTTGTCTTGAGGAGTGTTGGAGAAACATCCACATAGGTAAAGGGGGAATCGTGCAAACTGCACACAAAGATTGGACACCAGATTCAAACCTGGAATGCTGGATTCATCAAGCAGCAGCACTATTCACTGTGTGCCTTGTAAAAATTGTCATATAAAATAAAGTTTACGGGATTTAGGTAGAGAAAACCTTTAAATGACGACAGGATATCATGAGAAAATATAACAGCTGTTGTGGATTGACACTGAAGAGGACCAGTAAAGCCTTCCATTTGGGGTACCAGAGAAAGGTATCTTAGAAATATGAGGTCATCGGTGAGACAGCTGGTATGGGGTGCCAAAGATGCCTTATCTGACAATTTCTTTCTTGCTTAACTGAGGTTCTAGAACAGGTGTCTCCAACAAATCACCCACAAGCTACTGGTAACTTGCAACCCCTTTCCAAGTAGCTGGCCAAAGGGTTAATAAATCCTATATAAATTTGAAAACTTGATTAGTCAAATTAGGGGTGGGAGATCTTTCCAAAAAATCATATCACAATCTATAATCTGAATTGCAATCTATTTTTTCAATGTGGCATACACTTAAGAGAATATCTGGACTCAAACTCATCAAGACCTAAGTAACACTTTATTTTAAATATCAAACAAAACTGAATTCAATTGTTCTCTCATTAGCTAGCTAAGTGGAGTTAAGGAACACGCCCCGAAGCTGGCGAGTGAGTGAGGAAGGTTCCTCCCCCAGGCCCGTTGCGTGAATCTCGGATTCGCGCAAATAAATCGGTACTGCATGTGAACTATGATACATAGCGAAATGAGAGAAGTCGCAAAATCAACTGGAATGTTCAAGCAAATTATAGCAAAAAAAGATCTAAATCCGTTAAGTAGTTCTCTCATGAAAAGCGGACAGACATACAGACAGAGAGAGACATTGGATTTTATATATTATATACTAGAAAACCTTCAAAATAATGTGCAGTTAAAGTCTCAACAACATTCTCAGCATTTCTGGAGCTTAGTAGAGACAGATAACTATATGAATCTTCACCAAGCAGCTCTGAAAATGTCTGCTTTGTTTGGGTCTACATACCTCTGTGAGTCTGCTGTCACACACGTGTGACTAGGATGCAGCTGAAGGGCTTGGAGAATAATGGTAACACATCTGCCCAGGGGGTGGCGGGGTGCACTAACGCTCTTTCTAAGTTCCCTGCAGACCTGTCCCGGGAAATCCCATCGGGAGCCACTGCCTCGACTCAGGACACGCCACTGTAACAAGAAGAGACATGAGACATGGCAAAGGTTTGGGGCAGCCACCCATATAATCTGTATCCTGGCTGCAAAAAGTAAAAGTTGAAAGAAGTTTACAAGACAGAGTCCAAAACAGAACTGAATTCCAGAGGAAGGGAGTGAGGCTTTTTAGGAAGTCTGGGGGAAGTGATGTCATCCTCGGGACCGGAAGTGGTGTCTCCCTTGGGGCCGGGACTGGAAGTGGCATGTCCCGAGTCGAGGCAGTGGTTCCTGGTGGGATTTCCCGGGAAAGATCTGCAGGAAACTTAGAAAGAGCATTAGTGCACCCCACCACCCCCAGGGCAGATATGTTACCATTATTCTCCAAGCCCTTCAGCTGCCTCCTCTTCACACGTATGTGACACTGCCTTTTCTGACATGAATGTCATGAAATCAAAGTTGAGAACATGACTGACAGACGAACATTTAAATGGCTCCATAAGAGTGAACCTAAGTGGCTACACTCCACCATACACCTCTTGTTGACTCCATGCAGTGCCAGTCATCTCACTAACTAAAAAACACATCACACATGCAACTGGACATGTGAATACTCTTGTGAAGTGAAACAGTGACATGTAACAAAATGACAAATGAATAAGTAATATCTGTGTATTTTTAATTGCATTTTTTGTTTTAATGAGATACACTAGAAAATACATACAGGCAAACAAAATGCACTTACAGGTGACCTAAATATTTTTTGTGATGTTTTAATGCAAAATGTGAGTTGTGGACACCAACATTTTTTAAATGTTTAGGCAAAACAAGTTTATTCAGTTTGTTTGAGCTATGAGAATAAACGTTAGAAAACATGAGTAGCTCTCGACCATTTTCATTTTGTAAAAGTAGCTCTCAGGGGAAAAAAGGTTGGAGACCCCTGTTCTATTGAATAATAATAATAAGTCGTTATACTTGTATAGTGCTTTTCTCACAACTCAAAGCACATAGTGAATGGGGAGCCACTTTCACCACCACTAATGTGAAGCATCCACCTGGATTTGAGGGCGGCCATTTTTTGTGCCAGTATACTCACCACACATTAGCTGTTAGGTGGTGAAGAGGTGAGAGAGAGACAGGGGATGAACAGGGGGCCAGAATGACTAGGCCATGGTGGACAATTTAACCTGGACTTCTGGATACATCCTGTTCTTTATGAAGGATGCTCAGGGATCTTTTATGACCACAGAGAGTCAGGACCTCAGTTTTATGTCTCATCCGAAGGACTGCACCATTTTCACAGCACAGTGTCCCTATCACTGCACTGGGATATTGGGATCCACATTCAGACCACAGGGTTAGTGCCACCTGCTGGCCTCACCAGCCCATCTTCCAGCAGCAACCCAAGGTTTTAATAGATGGTCTCCCATCCAAGTACTGCCCAGATCTGAACCTGCTTAGCTTCAGGTGGATGACCTGTTCTGATCTGAGCGTGGCTTTCTCTTTTGTATTTTCTTTTAGGTCATTCACATAATGTTCCATATTCTATGAAATCTACTATGGGTTTTTTTGTGCGTTTTAGATGGTGTCATTATCATAGAGCTTTACACTTTGACGATTATCTTTAGGATGTTAAATGTAAAAATGTTCATTTTTGAGTCTAGGTTTCAAAGCTTTCTACTACTACACATGTTCAGTGTTGCAACATATGAAAGCTAGCTCCCAGTTTTACTGATTAAGTAATACTAAGAGACATCAATAGAAGTGGTGAACAGGGTTTAACCCTGATTCTGTGCCTTCATAACTTTAGAAGAAGCACAGTGCTTTGCATCATTGTGCAGTTTCTTTCTGCAGTCCACTTTTTTTTCAGGTGAGTAGATACCAAAATGTTATACTCCTTATGTACTCATATCTCAAAAATTGCTGCCAATAGCCCTTCATACAGCAAAATCCTCCCTGTGGGAGTTGGACAGACCACTGATTTTGAGTGAAACATATCTGAAGATGTACATATAAAAATTGTTGTGCAGCAGCAATATTAGAAATTGCATCTAGGTATGAGTTACCCTGTAACATTTTATCTGTCATTATACTATAATAGTCACAACAGCCAAACTCATCCTTTTTTGTATTTGTGTGCCTTGAACACAGTGTCTAAGATCATTGTATTTTAATAATGTTTTCTCAAAAATGTTGTAGACGCTAATATTTTCTTAGCAATTGATTCCCATAAAATACATTAAAATCAGCATAATGAGTTATAATGCAGTAAGGCATGGACTAGAATGAAAGCGAAAATGGCAGACAGAATTGACTGGAGAAGCGAGGGTTCAGACTTACTGAAAATATAAAGATGGATTATCAGGTTAAAGTCACAATCCTCAATAGATATAAACAACATTTTAATAGATTCAGTTTTTAATAAAGTGCCTTTTATAGTGAATACAAAGTGCTTTTCAAAGAGTTTACAAATAAAGAAATGTAATTTTGCCCTAAAATAGGTCAAACTTCGGAATGGTTGCAGTGAATATAATGAGGAAGCTTCCCACCATTATAACAGGTTAGCCTGTGGTAGCTTTAAAAATACTTTACTGCTTTCCTCTGACCGCCATCACTTTTGCTAAGTTTTATAATATTTTGAGATAGGAGCTATGCAGGTTTGGGAAAACTAAAGCAAAGGCTGTCTGAAAATAAGTGAAAAATAAGGTGGTCATTTTTAACAGCGAAGAATACCTTCTGACACTTTAGTGCACACCAGTTGACATGTTTAGGTCAGCCTGCTTTGTGCCTTTCTCAGCTCATAGTATCCATCAGGCATTCCGTCTGTCTTCATGCGTAAACTGATTCATCAGCAAGTCCTGTCCCTGCTTCTCTCCTCCCCTTCCCTTTTCATGCTTTAATTACACATATAAAAACCCTGAACTTTCATTAGTGCTCCCTTCCTACTCCCCTTTTAAATAATGGCAAAAGAAAAACGGTTGCATCTATTTGAATGCTGGGAGTAACACTTTTGAATGTTAAGACTTTCTATTCATTGCTGTATACTTGTTCACAGGAAAAATGCCTTAATTTTTGTACTGTGTCTAATTTTATATAAAACTGTGACTCCTCATGGACATTATCTGATTGTATTTTGCCAGTGCTTATATCTGCTGAGGCCTTTGTTTTATTGAGCATTGGGCTGAATAAAGAACTGGTGCTGTACCGATGGTGGTGCTTTTGCTGATTGTTACAAATTTTGGAGATGCTGTTGTTCAAATCCTGTATCAAAGTCTGAATTCTCTGGCCTTAGTGAATTTTACTGATTGGACAAGCTGGAGTTTTGAAAGAAACAGCTACATTCATTATGTTTTTTTGTTTCCTTCAAATAACAGGAGCTTTATTTTTCATTAGCACTTTATCCATAGACAATATCTTCTTCTTTTTTTATATGAATGGACTTTCCATTTCCATTCAAAATCAGTTTCTGTTTTTGGGGATTTTCTCTGCAATTCTGTACAGTAGCACAATAACTTGACAAAATAAAAAACTTGACTGTATCCCTCTGCATTTTTTTAAAAAGGTCTGCTTATTCAACTGTGTTTTACTCCTGATACTTTTTAGAGGGAAAATAACTTGGTACTTGATCAGGACTCTATGGAGAACATACTACTGCTCCCCAATGGATTTTCTGTTTTATTGTATTTTCACATTATCTTGGAAAGGATGGACACTACTGAGTTATGAATATATATTTTCCTTTTGAACAACAAACAAAATTGCATACTCTATTCTGATCCTGCTCAGAATTGCAATACATTTAATGCTTTCTTGTATTATATTACTTCAGGTTTATTGTCATATGCATATAGTGCTAAAAAAAATACTTACCCCTTGGAAATTTTCGCATTTTGCTGTTATACAACATTGAACCACAGTGGATTTAATTTGGCTTTTTTGACACTGATCAACAGAAATAGACTGTTAAATATTAAACTGAAAACGGATCTCTGCAAACTCATCTAAATTAAGTGTAAGTATAAAATGCAAAGTACTTCATCACATAAGTATTCATCCACTTCAGGTTAGTATTTAGTAGATGCACCTTTGGAAGCCATAAAAGCCTTCACTCTGTTTGCACAGATCTCTGTTAGCTTTCCACCAATGAACACTGTAGTTTTTCCCCTTTCTTCTTTATAAAACTGCTCAAACTGTGTATGTCAGGTTGCAGGGGGATTGTGAGTGAACAGCGTTTTTCAAATCCAGTCACAAATTCTCAGTTGTATTGAGATTTGAACTCTTAATTCAACTACTCTAGGACATTAACATTGCTGTTTTTAAGCCACTCCTGTGTAACTTTGGCTTTATGCTTGGGGTGCTTATCTCACTGGACAACAAATCTTCTCTCAAGGCAAAGTTTTCTTGCAGAAGGCTTCAGGTGTTCTTGCAGGATTTCCGTCTGTTTTGCTGCATTCATTTTACCCTCACAAGCCGCCTTGGAACTTTTGCAGATTAGCATCCCCACAACATGATGCTGTCACCAACACATGCTTCATAGTGGGGATGGTAAGTTTTTGATAGTATGCCGGGTTTAAATATGGCATTTAGTTTGAGAGCCAGAAAGCTCAACTTTCGACTCATCAAACCATGGGAATATCTTGCAGCTGACTACAGAGTCTCCCATATGTCTTCTGGCAAACACTAGGTTAGATACCATATACATTTTTTAAACAGTGATTTCTCTATGCCACTCTCCCATACAGCTGCAACTGGGGAAGCGCCTAGGAAGCAGTTTTTGTCAGTGCAGTCTCTTCAATTTCAGCTATTGCACCTTGCAACTCCTTCAGAGTTCTCATAGACCTCCCTCACTGGTCTTCATTTTGCACTGAGTTTTTGTAGATGGCTTATTCTAGGCAGATTTGCAGCTATGTCATACTCTTCATTTCTTTATGACTGATTTATCTCCAAGTGATGTTCAATGACTTGGATATTTTCTTGTCTTCACCCCCAGACTTGTATTTTTCGGTCACCTTTTCATTGAGTAGCTCGATGTGTTCTTTTGTGTTTGCTGTGTAGATATAGCCACCATACTATTTTACCACAATCTGGATGTTCCAAATAAGGTACATTTATATGACAAATCAGTTGAAGCCCCTGGCACATGACCTTCATTAAACTAATTATCTGACTTCAAAAACACATTGGCTGAAACAGTGATAATTTAGGTTAGGTTGAATAGTTATGTAATCAATTATTTTTTATTTTATTTTTTAATTTGTAATTAATTTAGATCACTTTGGAGAGATTCGTTTTTACTAAAGAGTCTTTTTCTGTTGATCAGTTTTATAAAACCAAATGAAATCCACTGTGATTCAATGTTGTATAACAGTAAAGTGTGAAAATGTCCATGGGAATGAATACTTTTTATAGACTCTGTACCACAAATAGGTACTCGCCAGAAAGCCTCCCTATGCTACTGACAGTACAAATGGCAGACAATAAATAAACACACATGCATATCAGCTCAGCTAATGCGGTCGTCGGTAACAGTGGACATCAAGCAGCCTAATATCCCAAGGATAAACAACTTCCTACATCTAGTGGAATAAATGATAATAATGCTACTATATACTGTGCCGGAAAAAAGGAGGAAGAAAAGTAACTGTATGAAAGTCAAAGTCTTTAGCAATAAGGCTTTCTTTTCTAAGGCAGCATGTCTTACGTACAGTATGTCCAGAACAGAATCGAGTCATGTCCCCAGAATATACTAAACTGTCACCATCACTTTTCACAGTGCTCTTTTGTTCTGAGCTAAATAGATACTGTATCATGGTTTGGATATTTTTGAGGTTGAGACTAATTCTTTTTATTTTATTTATTTTATTTATTTATTTAAGCTCCATACTACTTTCATCCATGTTTCTGCTTAGCTTAATTCACTCCACCTCATTCACAGTGTTCTTTGTCAAATTGTTTTCCAGCTTTCACTCCATACACAGGAACAATTCAAAACTGTCTTTCATCACCTACACCAGGGGTGCCCAATGCGTCGATTGCGATCGCGTTGCATTCAAAAAAATTTTTTTTTTAAATGTTACTCTATCATATATCCTCCCTATGGCATTTGCCACTTGATTGACATACAGGGCGGACAGTCTGAGATCTCTTCTCTTCTAACACACTGGTCATCCCGCATGCATGATCAAACATGTGAGCTACTGCAAAACTCCGGCTGTGATCTAGTTAGCTTTCCAATTTATATCAACTAAAGAAGGGATTTAAAAAAAAAAAAATTGTTTGTGGAGGGTATGGGCTGGATGTGGAATTGGAAGGGGATTTTTTTCTCACAATGTTACAATCGAAGTGCATTTGTCTGATCTGTCAATCTATCATTGCTGTTCCAAAGAAGGAAAATGTGGAAAGGCACTTTCAAACTGTTCATAAAAACTACGAAACTGACGTCCTTCCAAAAAGCGATCTGAGAAAGAGAAAAGAAAGGGAACTAAAATCGCAGTTAATCGGACAGCCGTCATTTTTCACACGGCTGAATTCAAAAGCTCCTTGACTGCATTATTCGGCTCTACTTATTTATGCAAGTCAGCCTTTTCCTAAATGACGATTATTAAATCCAAATACTGTATAAATGTATTGAATTGTTATTGTGCCACAAAGGTTATTCGGTTATGCAAGGTATGACAACATACATTTTATGTATAAAGTATACTCAGTGTATGTGTATATATATATATACACACACAGTACAGGCCAAAAGTTTGGACACACCTCCTCATTCAATGTGTTTTCTTTATTTTCATGACCATTTACAGCACTCCATCACTCTCCTTCTTGGTCGAATAGCCCTTACACAGCCTGGAGGTGTGTTTGGGGTCATTGTCCTGTTGAAAAATAAATGATCGTCCAACTAACCTGACTTCTGCACAACACAACTGCTGGTCCCAACCCCATTGATAAAGCAAGAAATTCCACTAAATAACCCTGATAAGGCACACCTGTGAAGTGAAAACCATTTCAGGTGACTACCTGTTGAAGCTCATCGAGAGAATGCCAAGAGTGTGCAAAGCAGTAATCAGAGCAAAGGGTGGCTATTTTGAAGAAACTAGAATATAAAACATGTTTTCAGTTATTTCACCTTTTTTTGTTAAGTACATAACTCCACATGTGTTCATTCATAGTTTTGATGTCTTCAGTCATGAAAATAAAGAAAACACATTGAATGAGGAGGTGTGTCCAAACTTTTGGCCTGTACTGTATATATAAAATATATAATCATTTTTAATGTAGGTAGATCATTTCGACCTAGTCATTTTAAAAGTAGCTCGCAAGCCAAAAAAGTGTGGGCACCCCTGACCTACACCATTGCTTTTTCTAAACTTGCCTCACCTCTTTTATAAATATCCCCTGCACCTTCACTTAATGATCATTCTTGCTTCATTCCTTTCATCTCTGGTTCACTTTCAGCTGTCATCAGCCTCATTTTACAACCATGCACCATACAGTTACTTAAATAGCTTGGCATAAACATTTGTAAACAAAGTTCTTTAGGAATTCATAATGTTGACCCCTCCAAGACTTTGATGTATATGCATATCAGCATTGTTATCATCTTCAATCAACATACTATTTAAGTAGATGGAAATCCAACTTTCACTTTAAAAGGTCCATTGCTGATATCAAAGTCTGTACTTACTGGATCTACTTCTACGCCACTCTGACACTGTTCTTCACCAAAGTTGTGTCTGCCAGATACTAACAAGTACTCCTTCCAGCAGCCTGTTCACTCTATCTACATTATCAGTAAATTGTTTTTTTTTTTTGTTTTAGATGTAGGTTTCCACAAAAGAAAAAAATAATATTCCAGTTACTTTTATATTCCCATGGTCATCATAAAACCTATTGTCATTTAGAAAGATGTATTTTATACCTGCCATCTTGTCCAGCAATTCAGCTTAATTGTTGTTGTAATGTGTTCTTCCTCCACAAGGTGGTACTGTCCCTCCTCTTATAGCCAGTCATCTGGCTAAAGCATTTGCTATCTGGAGGAGTTCCATTCCATGTAGTACAATTTTCCATTCTTTCACCTATTGTGTATACTGTTCACAGCAGCCTAGAAGCATAAAGGGTGACCCTTATTCTGCATTTGGTACAGATAGCATACACCAAGCTCACAGAGTCAACAAGCCTGTACACAAAACACTTTGGACTCTGTCTTTTACGTTCTTTAAAACATGTGCCAATGCTAAATCATCTCCCGTTGGGATAACAGTGAGGCAAAAAGGCTGGAAGTTGTTCCTAATAACAGAATGCAAACACTTTCCACTTTCTTTTCATCACTCTTCTCGGCTGTGAAAGCACACTCCAGATGCTGTGGATCTTCCTCGTTGCAGGTTTATATAGATAGCCCTGATTATTGGATAGCTATGATCCTTGCAGGTCAGTGTTAGCTACTGAGTTCACACTGGCAGTATTGTAAAATTTTAAATAAAATGCTACATTTGACTTTGACATAGATTTTCTGGATGCCTTGGCCATACTTTCATGCTAGCCAATACTATATATCTGTATTTTGTATACATGATCTGATACATTCATGTGAAGCACATTTTCTCAGATACAATAAAGCAGAAATGGGAAAGGGACTAACAGAATGGAAACATATCACCATTTATTCCTTAAAGTGGAACATGGTAGGAGAAGACCATGTATTCAGCAAATGAACACCGAATAAGTGGCTATACAAAATAAAAATGAAATGAGAAAAGCTAAAGCTACACCAAATGGTATCCTATTAGACCAAAAAAATGTGTCCCTTAAATGTTGATGCCTCCAAATTGATCTAAAATCGAGTAACTTAAAATTGTGCTAAATAGCCAGCAAAAAATAGTGTGTTCCTTGGTGCATTCTGTTGACTAAAATGGAATCTGCACTTCTTCACACTTGGAACATAAAGCATATGGAGGGAAGCATCTTTCTTGTTCAGCCAGAAGCAACAGGTATGGAAACATCCTGGTTTGACAGACTCTCCTGAGGCCATGATGAAATGTACACTTGGAAGCCCAAAAATGTGGGAGTTTTACCATGGGATTTGTGCATATTTAAGTGCAGTAGAGCATACAATACATAGGTGTATAGACATGTTGATGTGCTTACAACTATGGGTAAATGTATATATGGGCATGTAGACTTATGAGCATTGTTAATCGCATGTTTGAAGAAGCACATGAACATGGTGGTGGTCAGCTGTTTTCAATATGCCGAACAATATCTGGTTCTGTATCTGTGGAAGAAGGGATAAGCAGCACATGTTTTAGTTATCAAGATGCTATTAGGTATACCATTATCTCACTGTGCATTCTAAAATGTGTAAAAAACACATTTTAGCAAACAAGCAAGTGCATTGGCTTTACGATGCCATGTACACTTGCTGTTAATGGATAAAGAAGACAGAAATGACATTTATCTTAAGCCATGGCACTTTCCTATTGTTTTATCGTTTTCCCTCCATTACTACAATTTTGAGTATGTTCCCACCTTTTTCTGTTCAGATCAGAATAATTGGTTTAAAGTCCTGAACTAGGAACACATGTGAGCTAGCATGCTTCCAGGGATCTTGAATGCAATATAAACTATCTCTGTTTCAGCAGTTTTTTAATGATTATTTTCTCTTCTACAACTTCTTTTGTCATTGGCAGGTATATGAGAGCAAGCTACAGGCGCTGCAGAAACAAGTGGAAACACGGTCACTAACTGCTGAAACCACGGAGGAAGAGGAGGAGGATGATGAAGAGGGTATGCGCAGCTATGTACTCATCATAAGGAGGGTGGGAAGATGTTCTGGTTAGTATTTAAGCATGAGGATCTTTGAACAGTGTGTGTGAGGAAGACAACCAGGAAAAGATCAACTGGAGAGCTGTAAGAGAATGGGTAACATATAAGAATGTGCAAGAACAAGCAGCAAACCATTAATTGGCAATCAGTGTCAATCTCTATAAAGAGAGGCCGTTTGGATTCTGTACCTAAAGGTGCTATGGAAAAGCAGGACTGACTAATTAGATTTTCTGCTAATGATGAAGAGATGATGCTAATTTTTTGCTGGTGAGGAAACTGCCCTTTTGTCTGCTTTAGGCCATCATTGTTCACCCTTACCTCAGCTCCTCTTGGAGTGAATAAATGTGCTGTGAGTGAGGAAGATTTGAAGACATACACTTGTCAAGAAAGCAGCGTACCATGCAGATTGATTTATATATAGCACTTTTCACACCATTATCATTGACGTTGACAGTCTGGTGTTAGTATTCATTGCTAGGGTGAAACTGACTCCTATCATCAACATTTGTTTTTGCATTACAGTCCAGTGGACTCCACATGAGTTTGAGCTTGCTCAGTGGGCTTTCAGAAAATGGAAATATCATCAGTTCACATCACTTCGAGACCAACTGTGGGGTAGTGCTGTTTACCTGAAGGAGGCAAATGCGATCAGTGTAGAGCTGAAGAAGAAGGTAGGCAGTTGTTTTTATTACTTTGCCAGTGTCTTGATTTAGTCTTCATTCATTATTTGTTTGGGACTGGGCTACAGAAAATGTCTTGAAGTATTTACATACTCTTATATTCACTCTTGACCTTCTTAGACTATATTTATGTTAGGTTCTCCCTGGGAGGTTCTTTAGAATGAATGACTGACAGAAGAGGAAAAGATTTAAGGATGCTTTCAGTGTTGTTCACATGTATCCCAACTCACTATTAATTCTGTGCAGTATTCAGGATCTCCATTTGTTGCAGTTAGTTGTTTGTTTCAGATCATGTACTCTATTATTATTATTAAGGATGAATTGTCACTTCCCAGTAAATGTATTTCTGCTCAGGATCACGTCTGAGATCTGTTGCCTTCCATGTATATGTTTTTGCATTATTTCGTTCTGCTTTCACTCTGTATTCCTTTTTCCTGCACAAACATTTCTGCTCACTGTTTCGACAGGTGCAGTTCCAATTTGTGCTGCTCACAGACACATTGTACTCCCCTTTACCTCCTGAGCTGCTGCCAGCTGAAGCTGAGAAGAACCGGGATTTGCGACCTTTTCCCCGCACAGTGGTGGCTGTCGAAGTCCAGGACCTCAAGAATGGAGCAACACATTATTGGTCACTAGAGAAACTGAAGTAAGTATTAACCCCTTGTGAAGTATGTCATTATTATTGAAGCAGCCGTAGATATTGCTCCCTTTTTTCACCAAAAATGAACTGAAATGTTATTGTAAGAAGTCAGCATCCATTCTAGCCTTTTTTTGTTGACATTATGTGGTTATTGCTGCATAATCATTTTTTATCACAGTGCAGCTTTTGAAGCCATCTTCTATGTTTATTTTCCAGACAGAGACTTGATCTCATGCGGGAGATGTATGATCGGGCAGGAGAAATGGGGTCTGCACATGAAGATGGGGAGAATGTACTTACTGGCAATGACCCATTCTATGACCGTTTCCACTGGTTTAAGTTGGTGGGCAGGTAAGCTACTGCCTAATTTTAGAAGTTTTAAAAGCAATGTTCAAGCTTTTATTCCCAGGTTGCAGGCAGCAGTATTGTACAGTGTCTTGAAAATGTATTCAGCCTTATTTCCACCCTCTGAAACATACACAGTTTTTAATGTCTGGAAAACATTCAGGATTAAATCACTTAGAGATCTGTACATAGACAATGTCTTTGCATCCTACAAACAATTACACTCCAAATTTAACTTTCCAGCAACATATTTCTTTCACTACCTTCAAATTTGAAACTTTGTTAAACAAAACCTGCCGAATTTTCCTCACCTCCCACCTACCTCTATTCTGGAAAAAATATTGATCAGTCTTGAGGACAGCATCTCCATAATATATAAAAACATTTCACTGTCCCTCCCTTTCAAAGATCCAAGAGTACAGTGGGAAAAGGATTTCTCACTCAACATCTCATAAAAGGAGTGGAAGGTAGCAATGTACAGAATTCACTCGAGCTCCATATGCGCAAAGGATACAATTATTCAACTTTAAATTATATACATCTGTCTCGTTTAAAATTGTCCAAAATGTTTCCAGGGCAAGACCCAACCTGCGAACGTTGCAATCAAGTTCCAACCTCATTGGGCCACATGTTTTGGGTGTGCACCAAATTAACATCATTCTGGACCAAAATTTTTAATCACTTTCAGACATCTTTGGGGTCACAATCCCTCCTAATCCACTAACATGGTGCTTGGTGTACTTCCAGAAGGGCTTAAAGTGGAGAAGGACAAACAAACTGTAATTGCCTTTACTTCACTTTTGACATGTAGACTTATCGTGCTCAACTGGAAGAATCCTAACTCAGCTCTTTTAAGTCAGTGGGTATCTGATGTTATATATTATCTAAAATTGGAAAAAAATCTAATTTTCACTTAAAGGATCAGTACAAAACTTTTTCAAAACCTGGCAGGATATAATCTGTAAAGTTTTAGAGTAAGCATTTCAATTGAGGAAGTGGATTCTCTCCCCTCTTTTATTCTATTTATTTCTATTCATTTATATTTATCTATTTACTTATTTTTAATGGTTTAAAGTTTTACTCTGTTGGCCTAGCTCTCTTTCTCATAGGTGGGGGTTGATTTGTTTCGAACCTAGTTTTGTTTGCTTGTATGGAATGTTATTTGATTTTAATAAAATCAATAAAATGCAAATTGTCCTTTACTGAACCTGTTCCAAAAACATGCAAGAGTAAACAACAGAACATTACAAGTCTTTAATTTTAAAACTGAAATGTCTTCATTTTTATGGCTTTATCTTTTAAACTCAGTACTTTGTTGAAATAAATTTAATGTATGTCACTAGTCTATTTTGGATTACTACCCTGAACAAATATTAGCACATTCTTCTTACAAAATCTGTCTAGTCTTGTGATGTTGGTTGTGTAACTTTGATGGACAGCGGTTTCTAGAGCACAGATTTTGTTGATTAAGGAGATCTATAAATGGGCCACTGCAGTATGTTTATGTGAATGTTTTAGATTTTCATTTGGTCTGCTAGTGTGCTTTCCTCTGTTGAAACACAATCTTCTTCCCCATTTTAGAATTTCTGCTAGATGAGTACAGTTTTTTTTTTTTATTGTGCCCTATTCATATTTCATTTACCTCTATTTAACATGCTACTATGTGATGCTATTACAACCATTATTTATGATGTGGATGATGTCACATGTTTGATTTGACGTACACATAACTATTCAGACTAAGTCATTCTTATTAATATGGTTAGGCCATGAAACTTTCCCTAACATATTTTTATTGTCCTGTAGGTGATGTTTTTCAAGCATGTTATGTACAAGAATAAAATTGCTTTTTAGCTAAGAATTCTTTTTGGGCTCTTAATTATTAAGAGCCTGGTCCTGGAATGCCTTAGAGATTTTTGTTCCATGAACATCATCTTTAATTGCAGCCTTTTGACTGCTGTTACTAATTCAGAGTTATAGTTGGTCATGTAGTAGATTGCTTCAGGAGTGTACTTGTTGTTCAAAAACTGTTTTTGAGCAACAGCTAGATTTAGGCAATGTGATGTTCATTTTGTTTTGTTCCACTTCCATTCAATGTATGAAACTTGGCTTGGGTAGTTGTTCAGTAGTGATGGAAGAATTGCTAGGGAGCAGATGGCAAGATATTATCCAGTACTTGGTTCTCAATATGATAATATTGAGATTGTTTTTTTTTTTAAGTTTTGAAATAGTAATTGTTGTGATTCACTTGTGCAATATATTGGAATTCATTGTTTGCTTTTTATTTGCCTAAACTTAAAGGCAAAAAATGTGTCAATTGCCTATTAAGAAAAAACATTAAATTGGTTCATTAAACTTAAAAAAAAAAAAATGTTTTAATTATGGAAATGGATTTCTTGACACTAACACTGAAAATACTTGGTTATGGTACATGACACACACATTGATACAACCTTTGAATTTAGCTCTGTGTGGATCCTTGAGAGACTGAACACTTATTTTCAATGCAGGACTGTCAATCAAGAATTGAATTACAATCTTCCAAATTTGAAATATTTTTTGAATATAGTAAAAGGTACATTTAACGTTCTGGGGTCTCAACTAAATTACCGTGCCATGAGGTACACACAGACCATTAACTTCCTGTTTTCTCCATAAATTATTAACCAGTCTTCAGTTTTGAATTACTGTTTTTCATTTTGATTTGGCATCTGGGAGAAAAAATGTAATGCTTTTCATCCACTTAATTTTTTTTTTTTTACTTTTTAAGAACATTAGCCTTCTTTTCTTTCTCTTTGAGCAACATGCAGACCCTGTAGCTGAGTCCTTTTTGATGACATCAAATTTTGACCTAAGTCCTAATGTTCAGTGCTTCTGAAACAGCTGTATACCCTTCTTCAGATTTCTGATTCTTTGTAATCAAATCTCTGACTTGTTTAAAATGCTATTTTTTCATTTCAAGTCTGATGCTTTTCTTTTTTTTTTAATTATTGATTGTTTTTTTCCCCATCATGTTTCAATTTAATTTGACTTGATGCATATAACTTTACTGACTTTTGAATAACATACCCTGATACAATCTATCAGAGAAAATCAACAAAGTGTAAAAGAAGTTCTGGTGTCTGAATACCTAGTCCTAATTATCTGATCATTTCCTTCTTTCTGTTGTATTTGCCTCCTAGTGTAATGTTTCTACTAATACCATCCCTCTCTGTTGAAGAACATCAAAAAAGCCATGTGGAACCTAGTATGGGTAATGGATGAGGATTTGAGCTCATCCCAGAAGTGAATTGGGTGAATAAATAGATATCCTAGTTATCTAAAGACTTGTCACTTAGAATTATACTTGTCAAGCCTTAGCAAGTTGATTCTTTATTTCCATTACCTCTTGTGATTTAAAATAGTCACAGAGTGTCATATTTTTAAAACTGTATACACTATATCCCAAAATGATTACTTTTGTAACTCTTGAATTGTCTATCTGCAGAATCTGGCCCCAATAGGGCTCATCGTTCTCCAGCTTTATTCAGTTTTTCTGTTGAGTTTTCTTTCCTTTACAGTGGAAAGGCACTTCTTAAACAAAGACTGTAGACATCTAATTCAACTTCAGACTGCAGATTATCATATGTGAGCAATTTCTTAAATGTCACTTCCTAGGCCTTCACACCGTGCTGCTGTCATCCTAAGAGGCTAATTCTTCCAAATCTTTTTATATTTAAATTTCATGCAACACGTCTCAAGCACACATAGTGTAGGACTGTAGTGGCATTTAGTTTTTTTTAGTTTCCCTCAAGCATGTTAATTTAAGGTCAATGCTGGTGTTGAGTTAACTCATGAGAAGCTGTTTGTCTGCTCAAATTGTAAATAATGCAGAATTTGTATATGATTGCTTGAGTCTGTTTATAGCCATTTGTCCTCAGGAGTTAATTTGTTTAAAAATCACTTGCAGTTTAAAGTTTGATCCCTTCTTTGTCTTATTTTCCATCAGAATGCTAACAATATAGGGTGGCTAATCTGTTAATCTAATGTATTTGTTAATTAAAATATTTGGAGAGAAATAACTGGTGGCGACAGAGATACCCTAATCCACTCTGGTCCACAGCATATTTTGTTCATTTTCTCAGAAATGTAAAATATCTATTGGTAGATATTTTATTTAGATAAAGAGAGGGCAAGCAGGAGCCATGCCATGCTTAATTAAATGACCACAGAAATAGTCTTCTAATCATAAAGTTATGTTAAACACAAATATTAAATATAAATAAAAAGTTGATGATTTTTTCTACCCACCATACGTGCCTTTTTCTGAATGGTGGATATGTTTTTGACAGCCATAATACCACTACCATTCTGGAGAATAATAGTGCTTTTCTAGACACCCAAAGCACTTTACACAGTGAGGAGCCACTTCAACCACCAACCAATGTGCAGCATCCACCTGGATGAGGCAACTACAGCCATTTTATGCAGCACTGAAATCTTGTATGTACACTGCAAAACTCTACCAGATATAAGAAATTATCACATCAGATTAAAATAATTCTTAATAGGATGGCATAAGCCCTTTTTCAAATGCTCACTATATTGGGCACATTTCTGGTATACAGTAAAACTGTGCAGTCATTAAATTTATGTCTTCTCCGTTATAATACAGTATGTAGAAACAGATTCTCTGTAAACATTGGACCACAATTTCCTTCAGGTTTAACACTTACTGCTAGAGGACTGTGTCATATCTGTCTGTATATTGAAGCTGTAACACTTATTCTGACTCTACTCACTAAAGTTTGGGTCAGTTGATGCCTTCTGTTAGACAGGTTACACCTAAAGGGGTGGGATGTGACTTTCCTGACATTCAGAAGTGTTTGTGGCCTGAATGTCACGAAGCATACAGTGAGTATCCACTCAAAAGTTTGGCTACCCTCCTTCAGTCAGTGTGCACATTTTTATCTTAAATGTGAGGCTTTGGTTACTCATGGTGACTGAATTCTGGCTCATTTGTCTTTCTCTAGAAAGTTGTTTCAAATTATAAACACTGCTTGTTAGTAGCCCCATCTTTTACAAGTACATTTTCAAATTCAATAATAATGTATAGAAGGGCTCTCCGATGTTTAAGATGACTGTCAGAACTAGACGTTGTAAAAAAAAAAAAAAAAGGTTCTTGTCGGTGCAGAGTGTGTTTACAAGACTTTCGTTTTGTTGTTAGGTGGTATTACAATGCAACATTACAAATTTGCAATGATCTTAATCTTCAAATTAAGAATCTGCATGATTGTGCGAGTGTTTTTATTTATTTATTTATTTTTTTTGCTTTTTTAATTTTTTTTAATTGCTAATTGAGCTTGCAGACCAAATGAGACCTGAACATGGCTTGTTTTCTTTGTCTAGGCTTTGTTCCTTGCTTAACACTTTGATTCACTGCCATGTTATATTTCTATTTCCTAATACATCTCTTTATTTGTTTATCTATATAACTGTCTTGCTTCCTGCCCTGCCCCTTCTCCTCTGACTGCATTCCAGTTCTCCCATTTTCCATGGGTGCGTGAATGAGCGGCTTGCAGATCGCACTCCGTCTCCCACCTTTTCAACTGCCGACTCGGACATCACCGAGCTGGCCGACGAGCAACAGGATGAAATGGACGAGTATGACGACGAGGCCTTTGTGGACGACACAGGCTCAGATGTGGGGACTGAAGAGGGGTCGGACCTCTTCAGCGATGGGCAGGACCCATTTTATGACCGGTCCCCCTGGTTCATTTTAGTGGGAAGGTTGGTGAGGTCTATCAGTGGGGGAGGACTGGCATCCAGAGAGGCTAGCTCTTTCCATCAAACATGTTTGGGTGATAAGGTGTTTTTTAAAGAAACTGTTTAAAAGAAGAAAAAAAATCTGTGATATGTAATTTCTGTTCTCTCTCTGATGGAAAAAAAAAAAAATTGTGAAAGATGGAAAATTGCTATTTTTTTTTACTATTAATGATACTTACTGAAAATTGGGTCATTGGGAAGGAGTTCTGGGATTTCATTGCCTAACTAACTTCATATATTTAAAAGTGACACTTGTTTTTACAATACATCTTACAATGTTTTCCATTTCCTAAACAACACTAGTGCTCGTAACATGTGATGTGCTTTACTAGTTACGCCATTATATTCATACATGATGCACATTACAATATAGTATATCAGTAAGAAATTTTATTTATTCTGTAGGAAATACATTTTTTGAATTATGGATTTCCAGATAGATGGTCTGAAAAAGAAAGGCACATATGTTGCAACTTGAAAAATATGCTGTGTTGAAACTGCTCATTTTATAGACAATTTCATTATGAATTACTGCTGATTTGTCTCACAATATGGAAATGGAATGTCACTTGCTGTTATTGGGGGTATCTTTCACTCTCGGCCCACAACTACAATGTTCATACTATTAAGTGGTACATCCCACCAAAATTATGCAACCGTTACTGCACAATTTAATTGTCTCTACTGTAATTTTGGCAAGTCAGTTGTTTGTTCTGTTTCAAGTGGTGCTTACTTTGAAGCCTATAACAGAAAATTGAGGTTCTATACAGACTTAAAGCAATATGAGGATTTTGCTCTGTATTTAAATAGAAGGTATACTGTATTTCTAATCCTGGAAGTCTTTTTCAATGACCCTATGATTTACAGTGAGAAGTATTACAATTTCCCATTTCCTTTATAGTTTTCTCTAAAACTAAACTTGCCAGTCGGATTCTAACTCTTACTGAGAAGCAATTCCACTTCTGGATTTCTTAACACTGAGCTGGCCAATGTGTATTAGGAGATATTTATTCAGTCATTTCTCATAGTGAAAAACAAACACAAGAATTAAACCATAGGAATAATCTTTGGGAGAAGTACATGGAAACTTTTTGTATTTTTTTTTTTTTGAAAACCTTAAAAAGGTTTAATTTTATCAGCATTTCTGAAAAGAAAGGATTTAAATACAAAGCAATTTTAAAACTAAACATGAATGAAGATCCTAAAACGTATTTATGTGTCTCTCCATATGGTGAACTGGGTGGGCCTGCATGGCTAAGTGGTGGGTTAGCCAAATCATAGCAGATATGGCTGGCCTTGATGAAAGAGCTAGCGTCTTTGGCTGTTGCCCCCTTTAGGCATGCTGTAGAAAGCCTTTTTCTATTGAATTATTTTTATTCTTTGGCTATTATTCAGTAGTGTGCTTCTTATTATAATAAATGTAACAAGGCATTGCTGTGTATTGCTTGTGTTGTAACCCAACATTCTTTTTATTTCTGGGTAGTGTATGTTTGACTTTTTTTTTTTGTATTTATTTTGGATGTTTTTATTTTCGCATTATATTCAACATCATTTCTTTATTTGCTTACATGCCTTTTTTAACCTCACCAATCTTACTGCTAATAATATTCAGACCCTCTTCAGTCTGCTTGGCAAAGGGAAGGTTTCCAGCAAAGCCTCTGGCCCTTTCACCCAATTTTCCTCACCTTGATGCTGTCATGTTAAGAAATATTAAAGTGAATTATGAACAGTTTCCACATACTCCCATTCTTACGTATTATTACCTTTGTTGACTTTAAACATCTACAAACCTATTCTCTGTCCTTTGCTTTGGAAAAATAAAGTCTTTGTATTTTAGTTTCATATATTTAGTAGATTTACTTTATTTTTCTATTCATTTGCTGTGTTTCATTTCTGTTTTTGCAATTCTCTGCACTAGCATTTGTAAATTGTGCTTTGCTGCCTTTAAGCAGACTGAATGGGCTTTCAGTTAACAGTTTAATTTTCTGTTTTGTCTATGTATTTATTTATTTATTTTATCATGCTGTTCATTTTTAAATTCATTTTTAAATTCATTGTCATTTTTTTCACTTTCTTGTGTGGTTTTCAATCTGCTTACTTTTTGTTTTGTATATGCCTTTGTATCAATGGTGTAATTTTCTTTAAACCAGCAAGCTCTGAGCAATACATGGAATTGAAATTTACATCATAGGGCTCTTTCCCATAAAAGAACCTTTTGCAGAAATTGTAACACTTTATTAAAACTAAACTAAATGTCTGTGCTTCGCATTGTTTGAATATATGATTCAGAATCTCTGGTTTGGTGGTTGTCACAGAAACAAAGTCCGGGCAGTGGTCAAAAAAGTTAAGCAAAACCCAATTTGCTATTTTGCTTGTGTATGAGACAAAGTAACACCCTCCACAAATCACTCACCCAGAAAAGTTGTCTTCTCTACTTTAAGCACAGGGTGCAGACTTCCTCTAAATTGTATGTTAAATTATAAAAAAAATATGCAGGATCATCTTCTGTCGCATTGCCTCTAACACAAAGTGGCAAGTGACTGACTTTAAACACAGTATCCTGTGTAGGTCCTGCCATCTCTTCAGGTGTCTTCAAATATTTAAAGAGTCAAACACTCGCCACTTGATGGGATATCCTGCTGATACATCAGTAAATGTTCATGTTTGATGCTTATTGGTGATCAGGGCGTGTACGTTGAAAGCTTGCTTGCAATTTTTTGGTCTTAAATTACTTACAAATTTGACTAATCAGATATATTTTAATTCCTATCAAATAATGAAGCTAAAATATATGTGTGAAACTGTCCAAATAATAATATCACCTGTGTTACTAGGAAGTCTGTGCTGAAGAGCCCGTGCAGTCCCTCTATCTTTTGACGCCTGTCTCTCACCTTCCCCAATTAGATATTTACTAATTGTTTTTGATCATGGCCTGGTACTGTGCTGAAGAAGATGTGACACTTGGTGTCTTTGGAAGTGAAGTACAAATGAGCGCACAGTGCTCTTTCCCTGAAGGGCCTCTTTATGGCTTGTTAATTGGCGCCATTGGCCTCAAGATCTCTTGTTCATTTTTCTATGATCTCTTAAAGGCTGAGTTTGTCGTATAAAATCTTACTTCTTAAAATCATTATATGACCTGTTATCTTTAGGAGGCTTGTTAGTATCTTCGAGGAGCTCTTTAAGGACAGCATGTGCCAGAGGTCATCTTATGGGAATTGTGCTATTAAGCTCCATAAAAAGTGCATTCATTTGGTATTTTTTGGATGTGCAATGATGCATTTTTTTCTCTTCTACAGAGCCTTTGTATACCTGAGTAATTTGCTGTACCCAGTGCCCTTAGTTCATCGGGTCGCTGTTGTCAGCGAGAAGGGTGAAGTCAGAGGCTTCTTACGTGTTGGTGTCCAAGCAATTGCAGGTAGGAGGTTTTGCTGTTACTAAAAGTTCAAAGGAACTTGATATTTAAGAGTTCTTGATTTTTATATTCAGTTGCACTTTATACAGTACCTCTGTTAAATACTTTGTGGGAGAAAAAAAACACTGACAGCCCTAAGAGGGAAATGTTTTTGCTGGCTAGGGTTTAATATACACTAAGCATTTTCCCCAGGTGGAATGCTTCCCTGAAAATTGTTCATACATTTTGTGATTTGTTTTCCATTTATATGAAAAATCTCTGATGTTTTCTTGTGCAGGCAAGATGGATTGGCCATGCACACACCTTCATTTTGTAAGTGGAACTGATAAGATATTTGAGTCTTAGCTGGTGTCAGAACTCAAAGACCCAACACCAACAACGCTTTCCAAGTATGAATCAGGCTTACAAAAGCATAGTTGGAGAAAGCAGCCTTACTGTGCCCGCCAGCTTGTGTACAGTAATGCAGGGGATAAAGAATCCTACGGCATAATTATATGGTAATAGGCATTTCTCCTAAGTACTGCTTATGAGAAGAAAACAAACCTTACTTTGTGCTTTAACAGCATATTCCATTTGCCAAGATAAGTATCAACTGTATAATTAATACTTAGCAAATAATTGTACAAACACATTTTTGCACCTTGTCATGATTAGCTTTGGTTTTGCAATGCCAGAAATATTTATAAACAAAACACTAACCTAATTTGTTAGAAAGAGAAAGAAAGAAAGAAAGAAAGAAAGAAAGAAAGAAAGAAAGAAAGAAAGAAAGAAATACCATGATTCCATCATCTACAGACTTAACTCCATGGCATCACACTTGGGTAGTAAGCTTCCTTCTGATGTCCCCTATGCCCTAGGAAGTCTACAATACTTGGAAAAATACAAAGCATAATATTCTGTATGTCAAAGAACTCTTTATTTTGATTAACCCAAGCTATGTTGAGGCTTGCTTTGTCCAATTAACATTTTGTTGCTATTATTGTCAACTACTTGAACTGAAGCTCTTTCATAAAGATTCCTGGCTTACAGTTTTTTTGTAGAAACATTTATTGAAATGCCTGTTTCTGTCCAAATACATCTTTCTTAGTGTATTTTAGTGCCAAACGGTAACTTGCCTTTGACATGCATGATAACTAGCCTTCCAAATTTTATATCCACCTGCTAATTTCTCAGCCTTATATCTACTTTTGGCCTTTCATTTACTCATTTAAGGCAAATAAGTGTGTAACTAAACTTACAGGTATTTTTAATATGTTTTATCAATTTGCTATTCCGTTCTGCAACACTGTTAATGCTTTTTAATGTGCTTATCATTTGGCAGATGTTTCTGAAATAAACTTCAGGCAAAAAGTTTACTTTTCTTATGATTATCTAAAAAATGCTAGATGCTTTTTTGACCCCATATTCTGAGATTTGTTTTTTTTTTTTTTTCTTCTGTTGTTCTATTCTTAACCAAATCAGTCCAATCATTTGTGCCTTCACAGTGGAGAAAGGTACTCCTGCTTGTTGGGATTGAAAGGATCAGCTGAATAGTGGAAAGTTCATCACTTAGGAGACCTTAGATAGACCCCGGTGCATTTTGGGAATGTCAAAAACCGATGCCATGAGTATCTTAGTCACTCCTGTCTACTGGCAAGCATATTTAAGCCTGCTGTTTTTATTTATGCTGCTCAACTGTTTTCTCCCTCTTCCTCCTTCTCTTACCCTCTCTGTTTATGTGAGACCTACAGTATGCTTTGTATTTTTATCACATTGAGATTTGTACAGGAACAGTTTAACGATAACTTGCATATAACTCCCTGCACATCTGATCACTCTTGTCAGTATTCGTAGCTTCGGTAGTGTTCACCGAAGAAATTAGAATCTATTTCTGTTTTTATTGTCCTCTCTCCTAGCAGCTGATGAAGAAGCTCCAGATTATGGATCAGGTGTTCGTCAGTCAGGAACTGCCAAAATCTCTTTTGATGATGAATACTTTAAAGCTGTAAGTCCATGAATCATTAGTGTGATTACATTATTTTATATAGCTGTCTATCTGTTAGTCCTGGCTAGTTGCAGCTAACTTTCTTGTCTTATCTTAAATTTAGGTTGCACAATACCTTGCGCTACCTGATAGCAATGGTTCCTCAATTCCTCTATAGTTTGCCACTATACATTTTAGATGTATTCTGTGAAAATTGATGTCTTTAATCATTGCTCAGTGCACCGTTAATTGTCTAGTTCCAGTTAGATCAAGTCCACTAACTTTTCTTAGTGCTTTATTACTGCACAACTTTGAAATCTCCATTGTTATATTTTCAAAGTTTGCAAAGATAGCAGTTCTTGTTTTCCAGACTACTTCTTAAATACAAAAAGTGCAGTTTACACCATTTGGTCCCTAAACTAATGTGAGCAGACGATTTTCCGCAGGTGTATTTTTAATATGTTTATTGGTAGCCTTCAGAGACTTCACATACATGGCTGCTATGAGCACCAACTACTGCAGTTTACTTTTAATCTTGTGTGGTAAATGTGACCTAAATTTCCACAGTCTAGTTTCCTTTTTCCTTCCACAGAGTGATTTTTCCACAGTAGTGATGACTCGGTCGGGACTCTCGCTTGAGGAACTGAGAATCGTTGAAGGGCAGGGCCAGATTTCAGAGGTCATAACTCCATCAGAAGAACTCAATCGGATAAATGATCTGGGTAAAAAAAAATCTTAAAATAAACAAGGACTAAGCAGTTTAAGGACCTTCTGATTTTTGTTTACCAGTTCAGTTTGGTTACTTCTTAATTTACATTTAGTGATTAGATACGTTTACTGACTGGGTGCTATATGAGTGGTAGTGAGTTGATATTAACAATGTCCTGCCAATCACCGGAGAACAAAATGACTTATCACTGTTCCTTCTCTGGCGCAACAGAGGTCACCTTGCTAAAAGCTTAGAATGTTTCTATATGTTAGGGTGATCTGGATATCTGCTTACTGTTTCTCTTAAATAATGTTTTATACTCTTTAATAAAACCCCTGTGTGCGTCCAGGTGTCCGTGTGTGTGTCTTCTGGTGAAGTGCGCATGTGCGGGGCCACACGACACGTGCTCAGTCTCTTCCTGTGCATTCCCTGTGCAGAGAGAGAGAGACAGACACACACACACAGACGCGTGCGAGACAGACAGACAGACAGACAGACAGACAGACACACACACACAGACGCATGCGAGACAGACACACACACAGGTGCGTGCAAGACAGACACACACACACACAGACAGAGACAGGCACGCGCGAGACAGACAGACAGACAGACACACACACACACACACACAGGCGTGCGCGAGACAGACAGACAGACAGACAGACACACACACACACACAGGCTCAAGTGAGACACACACACAAACACACAGGCACGAGAGAGAGACAGACACACACACATAGGCACACACGCAGACACAGAGGCACGCGCTTAAGAGAGACACACACAAACATGCAGGCCCGCAAGAGAGACACACAGGCGCGCGCGCATTGATGTAATGTTACTTTTCTTGGTTGTTTATTGAATTACGGATTTTTCAAATGTTCATTTTTTTCCCTGTGCTTAAAACTCATTAAAAAAAAGTGTTTTTAGTGAGCGGGTCGTAAGGCTATAGCGCGAACTCTTGCAGTGTTAGTTTTCTCTGTTGTTCAAGGTTTTCTTAGTGTTATTCAATGTTTTTACATTTAGTTTACTATTACGCCTGTGCATTCAGTGGTATAATTAACTATATTTGTGCTTAAAAACTTAAAAATATAAATATTTACATACAGTTCATAGGGTCTGGAACGGATTAATTGTATTTACATACAATCCTATGGGGGAAATTACTTTGGTTCACGACCAAATCGGGTTGCAGCCAGAGTTTTGGAAAGAATTATGGTCGTGAACTGAGGTTCCACCACTGTATTACTGTCAGACAAAATTACAGGCATTTTACGGAAATACAAACCAGTATTACTGAGAGAGAAAATTAAAGGCACACAATACAGTGACGCATATTACAGCCACATACAAGGTCCCTTGCCATTTAATATAGACTGTTCCTACTAATGTTTATGCACTACTGTTCTAGCGCCCGTTATTGTAACGGACTTAATGTCTAGGTATTTATAGTATTGTATGTGCAATTTCATTATGATATTTAGGTTGATGAGATGTGGACTTTTCTCTTTTCCCAAACATTTCAGATATTGACAGTAATCTGCAATAGCTTTTAACCTCTTTCATTTTTTTATATAATCCCTCGTTTTACTAAGTGATCTTATTAATTTATTTCAGCACCCCCATCCATAAAGTAGAGGATAGTCCCATTTCTACCAATGTCTTTCTGACAACCTCCTGGGCTATTCTCCTGTACTAGGTTTACCTGAAGACATATTGCACTCCATTCACATTGTAGTGCCAGTTAGCTGTCAAAATGCCTCTCAACATACTCCTGTTCAGGAGCTTCTTTAGAAAACATCTTTAGAATTCTTATACTATCTAGTCCTGTACTCTTGTCATGCATTTTAAACTCTTTATTACTGACTTAATCAATTATCAGCCATATGTATTTTAACACTATTTTCATCAAATCTTAGGAGTTACTGTGGTACTAAGTTGCTGTGTTTTGCTATAAGTTTTATTCTTTCTTTTCTTTCCTAATATTGGAATGTATTATGCATATACTGATTTTGTAGGTCACTTTGCATAAAGGTGAATACCAAATCATGAATTAGAACATTTATCATTACTATTTACGTTTTAGACCTAAAATCTAGCAATTTGAAGGATACCCATCTGCTGAATGAAGGTCTGTCTGATAGTCTTGGCGATCACTTGGAGGTGGGAACAATCTTTACCTTTCGAGTAACGGTTCTGCAAGCCAGTGGAATCCCTCCAGAGTATGCAGATATTTTCTGTCAGTTCAAGTGAGTGTCAACGATTCTTATTGCCTTGTTGCAGTTTATTAGAAGGAATGATAATTAGCCTTGGCAAACATCATGCTGCAGTCAGTGAGTTGAAATCTGGCTTAGGAAGTAAATTGTTGAGTGGTGGAGGTTGTGAAATTAATAAATAATAACCAAGTAATGAAGATTCCTATCATTATTTTCACATTCAGCTCTGTTTTGATATACATTAAAATTGTTTACGAGAATAAACACTAAAAGACTGAAATGCAAAGTGTTTTTAAAACTCAAACCATCCCCTCCTCTCCTAATTTCCCAATTTAACGTTAAACTGGTCTTTTAGTGTATATATTGTGACAGATAGGGGGCGCTATCGCTTGAACCCTCAGACTTGACTCCAGGCACCAGATAAAAGTCCAATAAGTTGACTTTATTATTAATAACAGTGCACAAAGCACCCTCCTCTCCACAATATTAATAAATTTAAGTAAAGCTTGATCAAGCTAAGAATGAAAATGAGAAAACATTCCATTTTACACAGATTACATTTGCCCTTTGGCAGTCAATCATCAAATATCTCCCTAGACACTCCACAGTGTGGCATGATATGAGGAAACATCAATGACCCTTGCAAAGTACATTTTCTCCACAAAAAAGAGTCATATTTCCCTTCCTGCCTCTCTGAATCTGATACTGATTGTTTATGCTCATTTACCCCAAGTGTTAAGTTAATTGTGCCACATATTTATGCCTGTATACAATCTTCAAACTGGATATCACTGATTAGAACCATTATAGATATAAGAGTGTTTCTTTCTGAGAGAATATAGACTTTGTGTTGTCCCATGTATATTTTTCCTATAATTGTACAAGGATTGCTGTTAATGCACTATTTCAGCATTAATATGGCTACAATTTTCACATATGCATTAAGTGGAAAGAGGCCTCAGTCCTTCTTTTTCACGTGTACTGCTTTTGTTTTGTACTGTCCTCCTTCTGAAAATCTGTTTTTGAGCTGATTTGTAAAACTACTCATAGCTACTTTTGTTATTTCTTGTAACCCCACTCTATCCATTATTTGTTTGGATAGCCTGACTTACTTAACTTTATTAACAAGAAATATGATTTTGCTCTAGTAGAAAAAAATCTGTTGCAACCTCTTTTTTAGCCAAATAATCATTATCACCAGCAAAATGAATTACAGTACAATACACATGTCATATTGTTACCTTACTCCATTTCATGACCCCAAATCGAAACTGCATTATACTTAATTAAAATAAATAAAATAAATTATACAGCAGGGATAAATATTCTTAATGGGACATTTATTGACCTTTGATATCTGGAGGCTCAGCTCTTTAATTACTGCAGCCTCAAAATGTTCATCCATCCATTATCCAACCCGCTAAATCCTAACTACAGGGTCCCAGGGGTCTGCTGGAGCCAATCCCAGCCAACACAGGGCGCAAGGCAGGGAACAAACCCCGGGGAGGGCGCCAGCCCACCACAGGGCACACGCGCACACACACACCCACACACTAGGGACAATTTAGAATCGCCAGTGCACCTGACCTGCATGTCTTTGGACTGTGGGAAAAAACAAAATGTTAATCCTTGAAATTTAAATGTCTCTCTTTTGCAGATTAGTTTCAGGGCATTGGTTGACACATAACCGGGCTTGATTTGGTCAAATCTTCAGCCTGTTCTAGAATGCAGAATTAGTGAATTATTCATATATCTAGCCTCACAGATCACATAATTCTGGTTTACTGTGTTCCAGAAACAAAGGTCTGGCTAAATCTGGGTTTTCTGAAATGAAATTAGCCTGATTTCCATGAATTCCAGTTTAATTTAACCTATTTTTAATTTCACACAAATCCTGTTTTCCGGAACAGACCCCTCCCTGGTCTTTTTTGTCATTGTTTGTTTATAGCTATTTCTTAATTGCTCAGTGTAATTGCCTCTTAGTAAGTTAACTAAAAAAAAAAGTAAGAATGAAGGAACTGCAAGACTGATTTGAAATTTCCAAAATACCACAACTCTACTTCAAACAAAAGTATCATATATGATTTTAGATTTAAAAATCATAAAGCTGCAACTGTAAAACCTTATATAGACTCATTTGTTGCATCATTCTTCTTCTTAGTTTTTTGCATCGCCATGATGAAGCCTTTTCTACTGAACCTCTGAAGAACACAGGCCGTGGTTCTCCTCTAGGATTCTATCATGTTCAGAATGTAAGTGAATGCCTCTGTCTGCATGGTTAAAAAGTGTGATCTTTCTTGAAAGTCTGATTTACTAGCATTGAATTTCAGGTGTCAGTGGAGGTGACAGAATCATTTATAGAGTACATCAAGACCAAGCCAATTGTGTTTGAAGTCTTTGGACACTACCAGCAGCACCCACTTCACCTTCAAGGGCAGGACCTTGGCAGGTAAGCTATGTCAGATGGGTATTAATAATCAGTACCATTGAAATTTGTAGTGAACAATATAAGAAAGCACACTTCTTTTTTTCTATCCTATGTGTTGCAGCCCTCCTCAGCCTTCTCGTAAATACTTCCCTCCACCAATGCCTCTGTCTAAGCCAGGTAAGAAATCTTTCTTAACTGTGCATTTTTTGTTGCATGTGTCTTGTTTATATATACAGTCATTGTGCTGTATTGTCCACAAAACAGTTACTTATGTGTTACGTGCAAGACTAGTGTTGGTTGTTAAAGAGAATCAGGAATATATGAATACACATTATGAATACATATTATATCCAATCTAACACAAACTCTTAAAATTGCTACAAAATAAAAATGGTGATTGTAGGTCATAAGCTTTCCAATTCTTATTTATCTGTGTTGTTTAGAGAAGACCTAGATTGCACCCTTAAAAATGGTTTCAGGTAAGACTTTCCTGCAGTGCTCATTGTCTCATTATACACGCTAGTTATTAAGATGAGACTTGACGTATGAATTTGAAATTTTGGTGATGTCTTACATATCCAAATTGAAATCTTTACTATGGGGTTAATCTAAACATTATACTATGTTTAAAGCCTGCATAGCTTTTTAATGGATTACTGCAACATTTTTTCATTGTACTTTACATATACTGTGCAGAATATTCAGTTCAGGCTATGTCAGTTAAGAGCGTGACCTTTAATTACAGTATATCCGTAATGAATATTCTTAATAACAACACACAAGTGTAGAAACCAAAATCTTCAGTTTTTTTGTAGAGATGCATGTTACCTATACTAACCTTTCCAGCGTATGAAAAAAAAAATCTAAAACTATCCTGTTTCACGGTCTAATTGCAGGAAATTACATAATTAAGGTTGATGAATAATTGCTGCTTCACAACAGGCCTCTCTCAGCAAGCATATTAGCCTATTTATGTATTTGTTTATTTTCCTAGTATGTTTTCTCCACATGGCCAGCTGGCTGTGCCGTTTTTCTTTGCAGTGTGAAAGGACCTAGATGCATGGCTGGTCCTCACTGCAGTTGGCGTCGACTTGAGGGTCTTCAGAGTTAATACTGCAGTGCTAACTGGTTGTGTATTCATAACATATTATTTATTTTCATTTTTGCTTCTGTTTTTTGAATTGCATCCCTTTCATTTTTTTCCTTTCCTTTTTATTTTCAAATGTCATTTCAGACCACGCGAGAAAGATTGAGTTGATTAGATACCTCATGACTGGTTATGTAAATGTGCATGTGCTTGACACTCTTTCTGAACACGCAAATGCTTTGGCCTCAACTGCTATTGCGAGTTTCGAGGACAGCGCAGATCATTTCACAAAGTTTCCATTCCTGCCTCTTCCGACATGTCCAGTTCTTACTGTGCCCAAGCATGATGGTTGGTAGCAAGACCCAACTATTTCAAATTCTGTAATAGTTGGGCTCCATATCTTGTGTTTACCTTTAGACTGTGCAGTACATAGTGCCGGCTAAACCACCTTCCTTCCTCACTTCCCCTTGAGGTTCATCAAGAATAATGCACTGCTCCTTGGTGCAGAGCTGAAAAAACGTAGCTTGTTCTGTGTTCACTTTGAAAATGTTGACTGTGTAGTGCTGTGTTGTGGTAAATTCTTACCAAAAAGATTTTGTAGGTATGGTGAGGCCTGAACAAAAATGTATTGGTTCTTTATTAGTGTTATTAAATTACTATTGAAACAACCCCATACATTCATGGTTCTGGGTCTTATTTCATTTTTAAATTGACTTCATTATATGTGACTAGATTCTGTCTGTGGCTGATAGTTTTCCTTACTAACTTTTTCCATTAAATGCCCAATCTGGCTTTTGATTATTATCTTGTCTGCATTAAACATGATGAAAAATAATTTTATATACAGATATTCAAGTTCTTTTTATAGATATTCAAGTTCATTTTCTTGTTTTTCTGTGTCCTCTACAATTTGATTACTTACTTTTCAGCATATACTTTTATAAATCAGCTTGTAGTCCAAAAAGTATGGCAGTTTTCAGGATAACACCTATTAATGTATGATGTTTTACAGGTATGGATGTTAAGGATAGCAGTCAGATAATTCACTTGCTCTGTCTTTATACCACCTGAGCAAATGAAGCTGTTTATGAAACTGATCATCTAAGTTTTAATGCTACAATAGTGCTCAAAAGTGAAGATAATGCTTGTAGCTTGTGTTCCTCACTTTGTAACAATTTGTTCATTATACAGTATACTGGGAAGTTTAACTGAAGAGTTCTAACACATTAAAAGTTATTTAGCTTTCTTTTGAAATATTAAATAAAGACCTTTTTATAGCTTGGGACTTCGCTTTATCAGATATAGAGTGTGGAGCCAACCCGGACACAGACAGGCGGACATGTTCTTTATCACCACCACACGTATTTTATTTACAAACTATTTACAAATTACACCGGTCACACAGACCCCAGTCAATGATCACTCAGACCTAGTCACGTGCACAAAACCCCAATACAAAGTCCTGGCCACAAATGCCTTTCTTCGGGCCGCCTCCACACCTCCTCTGTGCTTTGTCCTTCCTCCTCCCGACTCCAGCCCTGAATGAATGGAGATGGCCCCTTTTATGCAGTCCCCGGATAAGCTCCAGGTGTTCCCGGCATTCCCCACTTGGCCACGCCCCAGCGTGGCGGAAGTGCCGGCTGTCCTCCCGGCAGCTCTCCGGGTGTCTCCCAAAGTATTCCCCCCAGCACTTCCTGGTGTGGCGGAAGTGCTGGGGCAACAGGTCCCCAAGGCACTGGGGCGCCTCCTGGCGGTGACCACGGGCCCCTACAGGGTGGGGCTTCCATGCCCTGTACCTGTGGCCCCCAAAGCAACCAGGAAGGCAGCCTCCACGTGGTCCCAGATTGGCGCACGCCCACTTCCGGTCTTCCAAGGCATCCCGGCCGGGTCATCGCCCCTGGCATCCACGACAAGAGCTACTCATTAGTTCTTGTCATGGATTTCACTTAGAGACTGAATGAAAACTAGCAGCCACAAATATTTTGAACAAGCGATCCAAATTACCTCCCTCTCTCAAAATCCTACCCTTCTCCCCCCTGGTTATCAGCAGTAATGCAGATTTTCTTAGTGTAGTGCCTTTTGTGATGAGCAACATCCCAGAATGCCTCATTGTTCAGTAGGTGTTATCATATGCTAGGTTATATTAGGTGACTTGCTTAGAGTCACATCATGTAAGTGTTGTAGTTTACAGTTCAGATATTTAACTTCTAGGCACATTCTTCTAAAGGAGAGTAAATTTGTTAATTTTTTTTATATTCATTTGTAAATGAATGTGTGAAAAGTTTAAAGGATGCAAAATTGATTGTTGTAGTTTGTGGGTTGGAGTGCAAAAACTATTGTTTGTTCTCTATACTTGAACTTCAAAAAAACACTTTCATACCTTAACACACAGGAGTCTAAATTTGTATCGGCATTCTGGGATGACTACTGTTGTATTTGTTCATGGGCTTAAAGAAAGGGCTACATCTCATTTGATATGTTACTTTAAATTGCAGTTCCAGCCACTAAACTGAACACTATCAGTAAACCCAACCTTGGCCAGTGTGTCAGCAAATATGACCTGCTAGTGTGGTTTGAGATCAGCGAACTGGAGCCAACTGGAGAGTAAGTAATCTTTACTTATTAAAACAAAATAGCTACATCAGACATGAATCATATTAAGTTTAGCAAGCCTTCACTGCAGCTGTTTTCAGTTGTGTAAGTGTTCTAACCCCTGAAAAGAATTATACAAAAATAATTTGAAAATTAAACTTATTTAATGTATGGCCTTTTACGTTGAAGAATATCTTGTTTTTTTTTTTTGCTGGTGTTCTTTAGTTCATAATCCTGATGATTTATGAAGCACAAATCTGTGAGCCTAGAATAATGTTCATATAAATAATCAGACAACATGTTTTAATTTAATTTTCATGGCATTCTGCTTCAACAGCCATTAACATAAAACATTCATATTTACAGTATATGTTCATTCAGAATCCAAATTACTTGAGTGTACAGCACAAATAAGAATATTGACTTTACTGTCCCTATACTATTTAAGTAGAGATGACCACAACGTGTTTGTGCAATTACAGCAAAGGCCTGTTAAAAGTAAGAATTTAATACAGATATACATTAGGCAATAACATTTCATTGTGGTATGCTGAAAGTCATCAACGTAAAAGCTGTGCCTCACCTAGGTAGTTGAAATTCCTTCCTCATCTTGACTTTGCAGCATTTTTCTGGACTGAATAACAAACTAATCATCACTTGAAGTGCTAAATCTGTAGTTCTGTAGGATCATGACTGGTGTTCTCTGCTGTAAACCTCTACCTCTGCCTCTTTACTTGTTTTGTCAGATTAGTTTATGGTCAAGACAATGCATCTCAACCCTGTTTGTTGATTAAACCATTTTAATAAGAAAAATACATTTTCTGGGTAGTATAGTCTTCTAATCCTTCTCCAGCCAGAGTTTCCAACTGGTTTAATTAGTTACAATTCCTGCCATAGTAACTGAGTGTTTTTGCTTGGTAAGCTCTGGGAGGGACCTGCTGTATGCTAAAATAAGACTGACCAGCATTCGGACAGAAAAGCATTATGGCAGCTTCAAAACCATGTGTGATATCCTCAGTGGATATTAGATTGCAACCACTGACAAGTTTTGTCTTTTAGGTACATTCCAGCTGTAGTGGATCACTCTGGAGCTCAACCTTGCCAAGGGACCTATCTTTTACACCAGGTACATGTTGTTTATTTATTTGTCTGCTTATTTTTGTATGCATGTGTGTATGTTGTGCATTTATTTATTACCTACAGCTATTAGCATAAAAGATATGTATAAAGTTGTTGATCCACAGAAGGAGAAGAATTACAGAGACTACCCGAGGGTTGAATGATCACTGGTGTGTTGAAGTTTTACAGAATTTCTTATCATTATTATTTAACAAATAATCATTTTATAAAGATCCAACACAGTGAAGGCTCTCTCAGAATTCTTTTAGGTGCAGTGCAACAGTTTGTTTCTTTTATTACTTTATTTTAAAAAAGAATTTTTGTGACTATTTCAAAAGTACACAGCAAGTTTAATTTTATCATGAAACCTGTCGAAATCCTGCCCATGTTTCTTCATCACTATAGACACAACATTAAACCAGCTGATATAGATATTAATCCATTAACGCTCTGCTTATTTAATATTATTAAATAATTAGGTGACAGGTCTGTATATGTGTAAAGTGGTGTTCTGACTATTGATTTACTCCTTATTACAAAGGAATGTAATATAAACTGCTCGATATATGGTACACTATAGGTTTATAGGGTCATAGTATTGTCATATGTATAGCATATAGTGAACTTGTTACTTGCATGTCCTAAATAACTTGCAACATGCAACTTGTGTCACCATATTCTAGTAGAAAATCATTTATTTTATTCTGATTCATATGTTTTATTTCTGAAGAATGAATATGGAATTTGTTAACTCTTTAAAGTTAGTAAGGAGATGTGCTTTTTTGAATAGCATCAATGCCTAACTTTACATAGAAAAATACTTATTTCTGCCATTTACATTTTTGTTGGCTTGGAACTTAAGAAAAGAGGGGACCATGACTCAGCCTATGAGTCAGAAAAGAGTGTCCAAATGGTAGACGTCATGAGAAAATTTTTTTTTTTTTTATATTAGTGACATACATGCTGGGTGAAATGGTTGGCAAGGCAACGTGTGAAGACTCACACAAAATCCTCTTTTTATTTCATGATTAGAAAACAGTATATGAAACTAAGAGTTATGGAGTAATGGGACTGTAATTCTTATTTGGCCATGATTTAGATCTCCAATTTTTTTAGGCAAGTTTTAGGGAAAATTTTAAAAACAAAAACAAATCACTTCTTAAAAATTCAACATAGTTAGGGAAAATTAAATATAATGCCAAGTATGTTTATAATGAACATTGTTACACTGTTAAGTTGATGGCTTTTCTTTTAATCCTGCACAAAATTATTATATGTTATAGTATATTTCTATATATGATTTAAATATGGATGAATTAGATTCAGTGTGGACTTTTTCTTGACAAGTTAAAAGAACTTAATATCTAATTTAATACCTATCAGAGATGTATAATAGCTCATAGCAGATTCAGTTTTATGATTATTCCCCCTTTATTGTATTTTTACAGTATTATTGAAATATAATTGTATGTTTGTTAATGTGCAGTAATAGAAATATATTATTTTCATTATGATTAATAATATATCAACCCAAATAAAATTTCAGTATGTAACTTTAATGTTTGCTCAGTTAAACTTTTGTTAATACAGTATGTGTCACGTACCTCTGCATTTCCTTTGTATTATATAAATCTCAGTATAAGCCACTTCTAGGTACCCATTAATTTCCCATAACTTAATCAGAAAGGTAAAACTATTAGAACATCTTTGTTGCATACAGGGAATCCAGCGTAGAATCACAGTGACCATCATCCATGAGAAAGGCAGTGAGCTTCACTGGAAGGATGTTCGAGAGCTGGTGGTGGGTAAGTGTCATAAATGCTTTCAAATAAAAGTGAGTCTACCTCTAAGGTCTTTTTATTTGTAATAGATACTTGTATGCTCAACACACATAATAGTTTTTAATGCTTCTGCATTTTTTTAATTAATAGTAACTAAAGAACAGTAGGCAGACTCACTTAAATTGCTCCCCTAATGAGCAGTACTCTAGAAACTGAACATGTCTTTAATTAGATTTTTAGTTATCATCTTTCTCTCTGCATTAAGGACGTATAAGAAACAAGGCAGAAGTGGATGATTCTGCAGCCGATGCCGTTTTGTCACTCAATATTATCTCAGCAAAAAATGTAAAATCATCTCACAATTCTAACAGGTGAGTTTTTGAATTCCTTTTATCAAAATGAATTTTTGTACATGTAGGAAATTATCATACCTGTTTATTAAAATCACTAATAGTTTATTACTCATAAAATGATATAGAAGGCGAGTACAGCAAAATATATTACTTGCTAGATCCAAACAGAATAGAATTCTTCTACATGCTGGCCATAACAGGAAAGCAAAAACAGGCATCACAGTGATACTGGTATGGTGTATCGCTTTCTTCAGCAGTCTACACACAGAAGGTTAGAAAGTGATAATAAAAATTCGAACTTAGAAATTTGAGTCCCATTTCCCTAGTCTTATCAAGAAGCCAGAGTTTCACTGCAAAAATACACTAATTATGGCAGTCCTATGTATTTTATAAATTGCAATCTTAATTAAAACTGCTTGAATGAACATATGCCGCCTGTTACTTCTCTCTTATTCTTCTTCCTTTCTTGCACATTTCAGTGTACATCATATTATGTGTTTTCTTGTCTCGTATGAATTCTGAGTTTGTAGATGTGCACTCGTTTAGTTGTGTTGTATATTTACTCTTCATTAATATTTGTCTAGTAAAGCACTTTTTTGTCCTTTTCTACCTTTAACATCTTTAATATCTGCATAGATGCTTTGGTGTTAGTAGTGTGGAGAATGTCCATTCCCTGAAAAGCTCCTAAACAAGTATTAAATACAAATTCCTGATTTGCTATGTTTAGTCCGAGGAATGGTCAGTGTTATATCTTCAACAAACCACCACTTCTGTCCTTTAGTTATAAACTCCTACCTGTACTCTCCTCAACCACACAATTGTAATACCTCCTCTAGTTATACTATATAGCCAAAAGTTTGTTAACAACAGACTTTTACACATGGACTTCCCATTCCAAAACCATGGGCATTAATATAAAGTTGGGCCAACATCTGCAGTCATAACAGCCTCCACTCATTACGAAAGCTTTTCATAAAAATTTGGAAGGTGTCTCTAGGATTTGTGCCCATTAGGCAAAAGAATGTTTCTGAGGTCAGGTATTGATGTTAGATGAGAAGACCAGGTTCACATTCATTCCAGTTTAATCCACAGTGTTCAGTAGGGTTGAAGTCATGACTCTTTGTGGCCCACTTCAGCTTCTCCACACCAAACCTGTCTGACCTTGTCTTGAAGGACAGGGCTTTCTGTAGAGGGGAACAGTAATGTTGGAACAAAGATGGGCCTTTTTACCAAACTGTTCCTATAAAGTTGGAAGCATAGAATTGTCTAAAATGTTTTGTATGCTGTAGCATAAGTATTATACTTCACTAAAAATAAGGTGCCTAGCCCAAACCTTGATAAACCACTCCAAACCATTATCCCTTCTCCACCAAACATTAAAGTAGGCACTGTGCAGCCCTCTTGCGTTCTCCTGCCATCTGATAAAGTCATATTTGTCCATCAGACTTCCAGATAGTGAAGTGTAGTTCATCATTTCAGAGAACACGTTTTCATTGCTCTGGAGTCCAATGGAAGTGTGCTTTACACTTCTCTAGCCAATGCTTTGCATTCTACATAGTGACTGGCTTAATTGCAGCTTCTTGGCCATGCGAACCCATTTAATGAAGCTCCTGATGCACAATTCTTGTGCTGATGTTACTTCCAGATGCAGTTTGGAACTGTATTGTGAGTAATGCAACAGAGGATAGGCAGTTTTATTTATATATGTGAGTTTGTGTAGTCACTTTGTGACTGAGCTGTTTTTGATCTCCTAGATGCTTTTACTTCACAGTAGTAGCACTTACAGTTGACCACCGGGGCAGATTTAGCAGAGCAGAAATTTCACATAGTGGCTTGTGGCATCCTATAAAAGTGCCAGATTTAAAGTTGCTGAGCTCTTCAGTATGACCCATTCTACTGCTAGTGTTGGTTACACAGCAATGCACTTGATTTTATGAACATATTAACAATGGATGTAGCTAAAACTCCTAAACTCAATAATGTGGAGGGATGTCTAAATACTTTTGGCCATATAGTTTATATATCCCTTCCAGATTCTTTCTGAACTACAGCATCCCTTGTTCCAGTTCTCCAGTTGCAATCCATCATTTCCTGCTCCCTGCCAGTCTGACAGCTAATTTTAATAATCTCCCCTCCAATTAACCTTGCTGTTTTTGCTCCTCCTCCAGTTTGACAAATTGTAGATCAACTTCAGTTTTGAGACTAATCACTGTGTAAATTGTGTTTAATTCAACTCTAATTTTTGTGTTTTTTGGGTAATCGTTGTCTTTGTCATTAATCTTGCTGATTTGTTTCTGCTTTTTTATTTTTGTCTTTCTTTGCTGCTTTGTGGACGATCCCCATATATCACAGGCTTTGTCTTGATGAGGACGTCCCTAGGTATCTTACATTTTGCTGTGTACATAAAGTGTTTTTTTTTTTAAACTGAAAGCACTTTATTGCACCCTGATCGATTTTACTTTTGTTTGTCTGGTATATACATCTTGTGGTGTTGTCTCTTTTTGAACTGAACTTCTTGTATTTCTTTATGTTTATTTTTGAATTTTTTAAATTATTTCTGCTCAACTGGCCAGTTTTTCCAAAGAAACTGTTATGCAGGGGTATACAAATCCCCCAGTTGGTTCAGAAACATCTGTCATGCAGATAAGTTTTATTCTAGACATAAAAAGAGAAGTGCTTCCCCATTTTGCTTCTGGAAGAAGTTTCCAAGATGGCCCTGTACCTGTTTTTGGTTTTACAGCCTGATGTATTCTATCCTTACCTCCACTAAGTAGATCATATAACACTATGGATCACCTATTCATCACATACAGTGGCATTTAGGCCCAAACTTGTGCCTTCAGGCCCAGCTTGTAAGTCACACGTAAGCAGGAAAACTGATCCTGCTGTCGATTTGAAAAAAGAAAAACAGATGGAAAGTTTGTATACACACATGTATACACAGCCCACCTAAACCTGTTGTTAATGTTCAAAATAAAACTTAAGTCCTGAACTGAAAACTTCATTTAATTTTTGGGTTAGTTGAATGCTCGGTATAAAAAGCAAGCCTGGAATTTTTTATTTCAGTATACTCAAGGTAGTTAATATGAAAGGAAATTACTAACCAAGATATCCTACAGTTCAAAATAGTGGGTTTATATATAACACAGGGGTTTCATAATCAAGTCCTTCCTCATTTGGTTATACTTGGATTGGAGTTTTAAGATATATATGAGGAATGAACACATGAGCAAAAAGACACAGATGCATCCACACATAAAGTTCACGGATAATTTTGCACATTACAGACAGTCGCTCTGAGGACAAGATCTCTTTTGAACTGTTTGACTGTCAGGAGATTAAGAGTACAAGTTAGAGAAGAATGTGCCATATTGAGTATTCATTAACACTTACAATAGTGATATAGATTCTCATATATTGGGTAATTAATAAATATAGGGTAAACATTCAGTGAACATCAAAACTACAATAGATCTCTAGGACTGAGCAGGTGCAAAATATTTAAGGCAGCCTGAGAAATCTAAACTGCTGCATACATATGAAAAGAAGATTTATTATCAGTATAAGATAGGTGACATGACCTAAAGGAAGTAGAATCTGAAAAGAATGTAAGGGATAACATGACATAATATTTCATTTTTAAGATATATGTAGCTATGAGGCTAGTTAAAGGTTATACTACAAAACTTACTGACTCCAACTGAGATGAACACATTGTAGAAATCGTGACTGTACTCTTTGAGCTGTTCTGGTCACCACACTGCAAGATACAACAGCATTGGAAATTGTGCAGAGAGGATCAGCCAAGTGCTACTGTGGACAGCAGGGTATGTTTCAGTTTCACCAGCGAAGAGAACTGTAATTGTTTAGTCTTGAACATGGAAAGTTACATGCAGCCATCTATGTTCGTGACTTAAAGATCATCAAAATTTGTAGAAGTATGAAACAAACTACAGACTTACGCAGCTGAAAAACATGACAGCTTTTAACAATTTAGAAAATGTATACATTACACAACAGTGAGGTACGCTCATGGACTTAGTTGACTGTTTCAGAAGCTGGAACATTTTTATATACTGCATCAAAGAAAGAGATATCACATTTTTATTTACTAAATATTTCATAACAGTAAGTCATATTCAATGGTAATAGGATATAACTACAGGTATTAGTAGAATGCACAAAATGTATGTTTTAATAGCATTTTACAATATCATGTACAGTAGATAAAAATCTAAAATCATATTAGCTGAAATAGCTTTCACATGATTTCGCTTTAGTTAAAAATTGCATTATATGATATACTAATATATATATATATATACTGGTAGAAAGCAGGTTGGCGGGGCTACTAAAAATATATTTTCTTGTGAAGGAATCAGTAGCCAATGAAAACTGCAAATACTCAGAGTTTCCCCTTGAATGTACAGTATTTTTTATGTCTCTCCTACTCTGTGCAAAAAAAATTCTTTCAATGCAGACCTGCCTTGTAAAACAACTATATTGATCAATCGACTTTTCTTATTTTATTTTAATGTCTCTCTTAGTGTTTAAAAAGTTTTAATCATGATGATGTTTTTGTGACAAGGAACTCCAGTATGCCCTGATTGTCCACTATACAGTAATTGTTTCACTGTGAATTGATGAATATTGCAGAGGGGAAAGCTCAATCGTTTGTTTAATGATTAGTTATTTTATTAACAGTTATGAAAATATTGAATGTGTTCAGATTCTATTAAATACCACTTTTAAAGGTAAATATACACAATATTAAATAATAAAACATTGGCATTCTAAACTAGAAATACAGTTCCAAAAGTAAAGTAGTTTTTATATGTTAAAATAATATTCAAAACACCTGAGCATAACTTATTTACATTAAACATTATGAAATTACACTCCTTCTCACAACAACAACAACATTTATTTATATAGCACATTTTCATACAAAAAGTAGCTCAACTTTACATAATGAAGAAAAGCAAAATAAATTAAAATAATACAACATTAGTTAACATAGAAAAGGAGTAAGGTCCGATGGCCAGGGTGGACAGAAAAAAAACTCCAGACGGCTGGAGAAAAAAATAAAATCTGCAGGGGTTCCAGGCCCCAGGACCTCCCAGTCCCCTCTGGGCATTCTACCTAACATAAATGAAACAGTCCTCTTTGTAGTTAGGGTTCTCACGGAGTCACTTGATGTTGGTCATACAGACTTCTGGCTTTTAATCCATCCATGATTGTTGGAACATCACGGTGCTTTGAGTAGATGGTGGTGGCGCCACCACCAAAAGGATACCGGATAAGGAAACAGAAGAGAGAGTAGAGGTTAGTACAGATAGCACAGGGCTATCTGAGAAATTGTGAAACTGCTGCAGATAGTCAGGGCTTAACTATTATTGGCATTTCTTCAGATGCACTGATCCTAATTACTTTTAAGTAGAAGGAGCCATGCCCATTTGCAGAAGAGCCTTTTTTTACTGTAATGAGAAATATACAAAGAAGAAGGAATTCCTATCAGATTTCTTCATCTTTGTAGTCTTCAAGTCTAATGTGTGTCCCTTTTACTATTTTTGTTTTTGTAAAGGACTTTTTATCGCTTTGAAGCTGTATGGGACAGTTCCTTGCACAACTCCCTTCTCCTCAATCGTGTGACTCCATATGGGGAAAAAATCTACATGACACTTTCTGCCTACCTAGAGGTGAGTTTGTTAGTGCTGCTTTATTTAAGAAGAAAAAAAATGTGAGAGTCACTTGCCATATTCTCTCAAGTAGTGGTCTGTTATTTGGAGTTGATGCTAAGCTAATGTCATAGAAATTCATTATTAAATCAAAATCTCTGATAAGTGTTTTGTTGTAGGCTCATTTTCATTTGAAAAAGCCTTATTTTATTTCTAAGTTTATTTTGTTTTTCTTTCAGTTACTATTAAGTTAGGACATCAGGTTGATTAGGTACTTATGGCCAACTTCTTTTTGTGTTTTTGTAAAAAAAAAAAAAAAAATCCAATAGCAAAGGATTTATATGTGTGACCATTTATTTCTTAAATATGCTTAAATTGGGTAGATTATAGTCCAAGATTTATAGGTGATATCTTGTAGCTATAACATTGGAATTTGAAAGAATTTGGTTATTTAACCAAATAATTCCTAAGCAAGAGCAAGTAATCAAGATATTGCATACTTTGCCCTGGAGCAGATCTCTTTTAGAAGTGAATTTGTAAGTAGAAATGAAGAACATATCCACTTCCAACTACTAAGAACAATCAAAGTTAGGTATTCTGATATTTCTAGTTCTGTTCTTCAAAAGTACTATCAAGGTATAAATAGGTCATGTAGAAGAGGGTGTCAAGTGTGGCAACGTAGTCTTAAAATGCTGTTAAAGAGTGACCTTCTGCATTCTGTTGTATATTTATGGGGCAGTCTGGTTACTGCTGTAGTTTCCATGGGATCATGGTTTTATAAGAATGCAATTTTTAGCCCTTATCCTAATGAGCTGTTTCAAAGTCTTTACTTGGGTGGCCTGGTTAAGTTTCAGGATTTAGATATTCTTCAAAAAATATTTTAAATCCCTCTTACATGCTGGTAAGTTATACATATAAGAGACTAACATGTCGGAGGCATATTTTAAAAGTCAACCGCATAGGGCTCATGGAAAGGTTTACAAATCAAGTCATTACCATAATCCTAAAATTTACTTTTTTTCTCCATTATGAGATGCGTTGCATACGTTTACATGAATTGTTAATAACAGACACTTCTCAATTTTATTGTGTCTTTGGCAAACAGCTTGACCACTGCATTCAGCCTGCTGTCATTACAAAGGATGTATGCATGGTATTCTATTCCAGAGATGCCAAAATCTCTCCACCTCGTTCTCTCCGGAACCTGTTTGGCAGTGGCTACTCCAAATCTCCTGACTGGTAAGTGAGCAGGTAACACAGAAGACTGTTGCATGCTGATTTCATTTATTTTCCCAAACAACAAGGAAAACAGATATATTGACTATATACTCAAGTGAGTGGCAGAAACTACAAAAAGTTCTTCAAGTTGGTTGTCTTTTGCATTCAAGAAAGAAAGTCAAGTGCTTTTTGTTCCATCCTATGAAGACAGTATCAACATTTTTCAGTAGTACTGTACAAAACGTTTGAGACCTAGAATAATAATGGAACCAATAATTATCATTCTTTTACAAGCTCCATTTATTGTTCATCTCCATTCAAACCTTCTGGGTATGGCTATTATTGCCATACACGTCAACTGTGCTCTATCATTGCCTTGTATTATTACTATTGAATTAATTATTAATAAATATGCTGTGATTTGCTTTACAAACAACTTACGAAGTGCTTGCTCTAAAAGGTGGTACTTAAACTGAAGATGAACTAAATCAGGGCTATGAAAGTATTTTCTCCAACTAGCATAATTTATACCAGTGGGTACTGTTTGATAGATATAGACATGTGTCAATGTAAATATATGTAAATATTATTCATTTGGCTTATTATTAAATACGTATCCTGTGTTTTCTACAGTAACAGAGTCACTGGAATCTATGAACTCAGCCTGTGCAAAATGGCAGACACTGGAAGCCCTGGTAAGCAAGCTCTTACTGGTGTTGATTTGATATATTTTGATAATTTTGGACTGGCTCTAAATACTGCCATTTGCTTGAATTAGAGTGTTTGGCCTAAGTTAAAATGCTGGCTAAGGAACAGCTGCTACTATATTATATTTAGAAACTGTAAGACACTGTTTTCACTTCTGTGTTATTGACTGAACGATACTCTTAGCCGCCTGATTAATTCTTTGGTTTATAATTTTTTGCTTTATTTAAACATGGATTACAGTGTAGACAGTTGACTAATCAAGTTATATGTCTGAATTCTGTAACTATGAAAAATTCCATGGATATTCAAAGCTACTAAATAGAAAAGAGCACGTATACAGGTGCTAGGTATTATCATTCATCATTAGTTTATCGTATTTCTCCATAAAACAGTTGCATTAATCTCTCTATTAAAAAAATCGTGATCTTCACGTTAAGATCACGGAAGACACTTAAAAGACTCGCGAGACTAGAGAGATTGGCCATGGAGCATCTCGCGGGGACCTTAAATATGAGGCTTTGTGCCAAGAGATTGTCCCAGGACCGTCTTGCGATGACGTAAAACATGAGATTCTTGCAAGACACACCCTACGTTCAAATAAATAAGAGCAAGGGCAGCCAGCAACTTGAACACATTCAGTCGTGTTTTGGCTTTGAGCACACACAGATCCAGGGCTCTCAGCGCATATAGCGCTTTAAGGACAATACATTATAAATGAAACGTAGACGACTAAGCGAAGAAGAAAGCAGTGCGGAGAAACGAGACTCAAAAGCGTTGGAGAGACAAAAAAGAAAAAGAATAATCTAGATGCAAATTCAGAAAATAAGGAAAGTAATTATCAGCCTGGAACAAGTGTAATTGAAACAAAAGCACGTCCAATCGGGACGTTGCCGCTGTACACATGCAGAGCAGGTTAGAGATTATGAAAGTAATAAGTAATTAGTCTGGAACAAGTGGAATTGAAAAAAAAGCACGTCCAATCCGGCCGTTGGTGCTATACACATGCAGAGCAGGTTAGAGATTATGAAAGCAGTGGAATTCGAAAGGCTCAAAAAAAAAATAGTTGGTGCGATACACATGTGGAGAAAGTTAAAGAATATGAAAGTAAAAAAAATAAGAAAGTAAAGGTCGCAGGAGCGCAAACAAATGGAAATTATTACTCAAAAAATGGAAAATAATCACCATGGACAAGGTGTCATTAAAAAAAAAAAAAGGATAAAGCGAGGTCAGAAATAAAAGACAGAGTTGAAAACAAAGTAAAACGTCATAAAAAGGTTAAAAAACAAGGGGGTCAAACACATGCAGACCCAGGTTAGAGATAATGAAAAGAGTGGAATTCAAAAGACTTAAAAAAAAAAACCGTAGGTGCGAAACACATGCAGAGCAAGATACAGAATATGAAAGCAGAAAAAAACGACAGTGTCAAAACAAAGAAAGTAAACATCGCATTAGCGCAAAGAAAGAGAAATTATTACTCGGAGAAATAATGAAAAAGCTAATATAGATCAAATATATGGACATAACTGATATGTCAGAAGTATGTAAATATTATAAGGCTTTGAAGTTTAAGTCAAGAGAATTTCAAAAGCGAAATTAACCTCACATGCATTTATTGGTTACTTTGCAAAAAAATTTGCTGATGATGTAGATCATTTTGTCTGTGCTGAAATTTCAAACAGAGAAACCTATCCTGAATTATGGTACAAAGTCATTAAACACATGTCTCACTGACCTCATTAAAAAGATTCAGCATATTGGGACTCGAAAGATTCCAAATATTGTTTTTACAGAAGTTCTGAAATAAAAGTGAAACTAACAAAATAGCAACAATTCAAAGAAAAACAAAAAACTTAAAAGTGTGTATCTGGAAAAACAAAAACGAGAGTTGGCGAGCGAAGTGAGCAGGGGGCAAAGCCTCCTAGTCTTTCAAAAAAAGAGAAGAAAAAACAAACCGCCTTATATCTGCTTAATTTTCGCACCTCTGCACAACACACAGTTACAACACTACGTACAGTATAAGTTCTACTAAGTATTGTAGGTTTTATATGTAGTGAATTTGTGGTGCAGCATTTCTTCATTGTTCTACTCTGTTTTCTTCCCTGAAATTGTATTATTTCCATAAATGATGTTAAAATTATTTCATAAATGATACATTGCAATAATGAAGATGAAACTCCTGTGGACTATTGATGCAGCTTATTTCAAGTCAATTATGTCTCATACTTGTGCTCTTTACCATGTATTTTTGTTGCTTAATATCAAAAATCTGATTTACACAGTGCAAAAAGAGAAAGATGTTTATCTGGGAGAAAGCTATCTCTACTATTTGGTTTTCTGAAATGAGTAAATCCAGTTAGGGCATATTATTATAAATTCAAGGTAGTTAAAGATTGTATGAGCAGCACTTTTTGAATATGTGGGAAACAAAATAAAAACTGAGATTCCAAACTCTAGTCTAAAAAATTGGGTGGAAAACAATCTAATACCTATACGTTAAATAACACTGAAAGCCCAATAAATGTTTAGTTTTGTTAGAGGTGATAGTATTTTGCATAGAATATATTAGTCATCCGTGTCTGGTGCATATACTTACAAGTAATTCAGAAATTTTGTGTTGTCGACTACAACATGGAATAAAAATATTTTGAAAATATGACTTAAGACTGAATCCTTATCGCGATTAACAGTTGGTTAATTAATTGCACATCAGTGCTGCCCATATTCTGAATTTTGTTGCATTTGGCATAGCCATCAAATGAAAACACTGGAACACAACTTAGTAATGAAAAGGTAAGCAACATAATCTTATAAAAGGATTGTAATGAAATGATAGTATATTTAGAGCTACAAATTGTTTACATTTACTTTTTTACATTTACTTATTTGGTTGACGCCTTTATCCAAGGTTACTTATAGGTGTCTATGATATAATTGGTTACATTTCTTTTTGCTTCCATTTGGAGAACCGGCAGGAGAAGTGACATGCTCAGGGTGACTCAGTGTCAGTAGTGGGATTTGAACCCGCAAATTGTTGGTACCATATACACAAGGATCCTGTCTCTTGAGGCTTGACAATATTCTTTCTATCTACAAAGTTAAGTAAAAATCCATACGTAAAATGTGGGCAGAGCAGGAAAACCATACATGCAGTTCTTTCCTAAGAATGCTCTATAGTATGCTAATGAACCACTGAAGGTTGTGAAACATATTTATGGGTAAAACAATACCAGATTTTTAATTGAGTTTGAACATACCAATGCAGTCAGTCCTACCATTGTTTCCTGTCATTATTTTCATCCTTGTGCATTTTTGTCATTATAATTATTTTACATTATGTTCACTTGTATAATACATTGGTTAATTTAGTTTTCTTTTGTCAGTTACAGCTGATGTACAATTCATCAGTAAAAACCTCAACATTTCTATGATTCAAGTGCATTTAACTCTTTAGCATACAAGTGAATTTTAGAAGAGCAACATATCTGGTGTTTTATATATAGTAGGTTTTATTTATTAATTTTTCATGGATCCATTTTGAGTTCTAAGCAAGACATTTTTTGTTTATAAAAAAGAATTGCATACTTGAAAAAATCAACCAGTGCTAGTACTACACAAAAGGTGCACACATCTTTTGACATAAGCTTGCTACAGCATGTAATTTTATAACATTTTCATAAAAGCAGCAGCTGACACCATCATAAAGCAGTTTCAGGGATCATGCATATGCAGTAATATTTGCTTAAAGAGGTGAGCGCTTTTAGTGTATAGTAAGTATCAGCAATTTACTGAGTTATCGTGGAGTACTTGAAGAAATATTTTCAGACATAGCTACATACTCAGCATCTTTCATGGACTCATGTTTTGTCTTTGTTTTAAGTTACTTTTATGCGATGATGTTCTACTTTTATATTTGGACTAGCCATGAGCGCACAACTACGTTGCGCGTGTTAAAGTTGTCTGTGAAGGGCTCCTTGTTTAAACGCGGCTGCCAGTCTGGCAATGAACTGGGCCCTTCGTCACACAGCATTATGATTTTTTATAAGGGAAACAAAATTACAAAAGAAAACCCTTGGATATTTATTTGATTGTAACGGCCTACTAAGAATCACTGTCCGAATAGTAATTATGTGGTGGTGTAGGAGCATTTCTGCTTCTGTCTGTTCACAGTCCGTCTCGTTTTCATGACGCTATCGTTTCCTCTCACAATCTCTTCTCAACCTTTCTCCAATCTCGCAGGTTGCTTTGTGGCAATCCAAAGACTAAGGCAATATACACAGAGCAATGGTTATAAAAGGGGGACACATAGGTATCCAGGCTCTTTAAAGCATACATAGAGATCACTTCACTGACATGTGAGCAAGCCACGGTACAACTGTGAGACACGCAGCACTCGCCGGCTACAACGTAACAATAATAATTTCCGGAACGTCCTGTTACGTTGTCATTCATTTTACCCACTGTCTTTCTTTCATTCATATGTTATGTAGGCACGTACCTTTTATCTTCGGCAATCTCATTCTCTAACCGGGCCTCAGGAGCTAGCCAGCGTAACACTGTCCACCACCCCTTTCGTTATTCCAGCACATTGTTGACATCCATGAGTAACAACAACGTACTAAACTGGAAGGTGGTCTACGCATGCGTGGAATTTGCGGACAAACAAAGATCAAGATCTAAATGAAGATCTCTTTAGTTAATTTAAAGCACAACAATTTGTTTAGTTTGAATGTCTGTGTTTTGAGGTGTGACTGGCATATTACAGTCTTCAGTAGTATAAGCCTGGAGGAGATTCTTAATGCAATGCCTATGTTTTAGCTGTCTCTCTACTGCCATCTAGTGCTGCTTCTTCTAATTCATTCGTGGACAAACAAAGATCAAGATCCAAATGAAGATTATAAATAGAGATTGTAATTATGAAATTATTAATTACTTCGAACATTATTTATACTTGTGTCTGAGCAGTGATATTTCAGAACCATAGACAGGACACAATGCATACTCTGAATGCTATGAAGGTATTTTTGTAGGCAATCCAACTTTTAATTGAAAGGGTTACAATTTATTTAAAACAGAAATAGGTCAGAGTAAATTCTACACTGAAAGTAAAATTAGAAACTTAAATGCTTTTTTTTTTTTTTTTTTTTTTACTTTTACTATTTACACATTGCATTGCAAAGTAAATAACTCTTCCCCCACAGTTGATTTTAAAATTAAATCATTCACTCCTTTACAGAGAAGCAGTTTGTGGGTGGATGTTCAAAGTTTATTCATTGCTTTAGCTGTAGCTCAGAGCAAAAATGCAGCAAACGAGCATTTTATATTCAAGGAAATACAGTAACTGGTAAACTGTTAAATAATTCAAAAATTAATTAGTTTATGTCATTTACAGTATCTTGATAAGTGTTATATGTTTCATACCACTGCGGAATGTTTTAACAATGAGTAAAGTTTTTTAAAATCTCAAATTGGAATAATTTACACAGTACATATAGGAAAAAATATAGTAATGCTATTTTCTCTCCAAAGTTCGTAATAAAGCTGACAAGGCACTTTGGGACTGCCAGTTTGTCTTCGTAACCCTAGCATTATGGTAAGTCACTAAACTACAAGCTCAATGTTGTGTACCATCTTGCAGGCATGCAGCGGCGAAGAAGAAAAGTTCTGGATACTTCAGTGGCATATGTCAGGGGGGAAGAGAACTTGGCAGGCTGGCGGCCCCGAGGTGACAGCCTCATCTTGGAACATCAGTGGGAACTTGAGAAGCTGGATCTGCTGCATGAGGTAAGCAGAGCAGGCTTTATTCGTCTTTATTAGGGGACAAGAGAATTATCAGTTAGGGCTACAAGAAAACTATTGTCTGTCTATCAGTTTTTCAAAAATCAGATAGGCATCTTTCAAAAGATTATTTGGATGACATTCATTTGCCAAAATTCAGTAGCAGATAGTAGAAAGATTCTATTTTTTTAGTCAATTTTAGTCATGATTTCATCACAGAAGTTAATGACAAAATACACAGATTGTGCTAAAGGTCATATACCCACTGATGTCTTTATCCAGTTTACTTGTGTCATAATAGGTAAGCTAAGCTCATACATCTCCAGGGGTCATTAATTATTGTGAAAGACAGAATAATTCTTTGTAGTGTATTGCAAGAATGCATCTAGCTATACAGTTTTGTTCTAGGGTTGTGTATATAGCCATATATTTGAATAGTTAGGCACAATTGCTAAGATTCATAAACTAGTGATTTATTCTGAGTGAGGATGCTTGCTGAATATGGAGGTGTTTACACCACACCATGTGTATAATTTGTACTTGCACTTCAATGTTTTGAGTTTGATATTTTTTTTTTATTGGTTACATATGTTGACAGCCGAGCATGTAGGAACAAGAATTGCCATTTATAGTGCTGAAGGTGCCCTTACAGACTAAATATGAAATTGTGGTGCAAGGATGTTTTCAGATTTGTACTATGTCAACTTTTCTGCGTTTCAAACTTGGCCAGGTTGAAAAGACGCGGCATCTCCTTCTTCTGCGAGAGAAGCTCACCGAGACTGCTCCAAAGTCGCTCAGTGAATCTATTTCTCCAAGTATGAGCAGTGGCACTCTAAGTACTTCTACCAGCATCTCCTCTCAGATCTCAACCACCACATTTGAGAGCGCCATCACCCCTAGTGAAAGCAGCGGTTATGACTCTGCAGATATAGAGAGTCTGGTGGACAGAGAAAAGGAACTTGCTACAAAGGTATGAGACATTGCATCTGAGAAAAGTGAAGGTTAAATTCTTGTTTAATGAAGCAATAACAGTGTCCATTCCTACATAAATCTAAGGGATCCATTTTGGGTCCTATTTTGTTCTCTATGTACCTTCACCCTATTGGAGCTATTTTTAGGAAATTTAACATTTCTTTTCACTGCTATGCTGATGATACACAGACTTATATTCCCGTCTGCAACTCTGCAATAAATCAACTGCACAACTGTCTTTCTGAACTAAGATCCTGGATGGCTAATAATTTTCTTGATCTGAATCAAAATAAAACAGAGGTGCTTATAGTGGGTCCATCAGCTAAAGCCCAAATTGGTCTTGGACTTCTCGGCTCTTTCTCTGTCTTTTGCAAACCTCAAGTCCGCAATCTTGGTGTTATCTTTGACAGTAACCCCTCTTTTGAGAAACAAGTTAATTCTGTAGTCAGGAGTTGCTTTCTCCAGCTTTGTCTGTTAGGTAAGATCAAGCCTTTTTTATCTTCTAGGGATCTTGAGAAAGATACTCATGCTTTTATCTTTTCTCGCCTTGATTACTGCAACTCACTGTATTCTGGGATTAGCAAATCCCTGATACGCAGGTTACAGTTGGTCCAGAATGCTGCCACTCGCTTTCTGGTTGGGGCGAGAAAGTCTGATTCTGTTTCTCCAATATTAGCTTCTTTACACTGGCTGCCTGTCAGTTTTCAAATTGATTTTAAAATCTTGTTGCTAGTTTTTAAATCTTTACATGGGTTTGCTCCTGCCTATTTATCTGAATTCTATGTTTTATACCAGCCATCTAGAGTGCTTAGATCTTCTGGTCAGTTGTCTCTTGTTGTCCCTCGTACTAAGTGTAAAACTAAGGAGGACAGGGCTTGTGCAGCTGCTGCTCCTCGCCTGTGGAACTCTTTACCTCATCACATAAAGGAGTCGTCTACAATTGAACTGTTCAAAACAAGATTAAAGACTCATTTCTATTCATTTGCATTCCGTGACCTCCAGTAATACTGATGTTTTCCTCATTGTGATTATGTAACATTACTTCTATTTATTATTTATTTTATGTTTATTTTATTTCTATTTATGTTATTCATGTTAATTGTATGTTTTTCTTTTATTCTATTACTAGACATTAAGCCCATTACAATAACGGGCGCTAGAACAGTATTACATAAACATTAGTAGGAACAGTCTATATTAAATGGCAAGGGACCTTGACCTCATTCTGTTTGTTGTCTTAATTTTTTTTGTTAAAAAGTAAAATAATATTAAAAATAAAATAGAAACATATATGACAATACAGTAAGTACAATTAATATTGCCTTAGTGTAAAACTTTGTAAAAATCTGTAATACACAATATCTGAAGAAGATATTTAGGAAAAAGTTTTTATTTTTTTACCTCATGAAATTTTTCAATAAAATTTCATTATAGACAACATTTTTTGTAAATACTCTATCTGAGTTTGGCAACAGTTTGCCTTGTACAGGACCATCTACAACATTGACAACAAGATCTGTAAAACTTCTAACTCTTGATAATGCAACATATAACTGACTGTGGCAAGTAAATGCCAACTTTTTCTAAGGTTTGCCCTTGAGCTTTATTAATTGTTATGGCAAAGGCTAATGTAACTGGAAATTGTCTCCTTCTTAAGGTAAAGGGTAAATTAGTAGAGGATGGAGCCAAATCAATACGGGGAATATTCTGACGCTCATTTTCTTTTTCTTCAATCGATCTATTTGCTCGTATTTTTCTTTGTCTTTCAGCCTTTCTTTTATTGATGTTTACTTGCTGAGCTGACCGTTCTTCCAGAAGATGTTGCTTATATACGATTTGAGTGCCTGTGTCTTTTGTCCTGCTTGACGTGTCCTTTTTTTGGGGGGGCATGTTGTTAGTAGATAGTTAGTAAACATGCGCGGGGCAGTAGGTGTGGTGTCTCCCCAGCAACGGATTTTATGTGCACAGCCGCGACTACCCAATCGGCACTCACCCCAGCAATGCTGTCCCTTATTTGCTTATCATGCCTGGCCGCGGCTACGCCATTCACTGTGTGCCCAGCTTCCAGTGTGTGTGCATCCATGGTGCCATGCGCATCGCACTGAGCCCCGCGCATGCGCACTTCACCAGAAGACAGACACGCATGGACACCTGGACGCACACAGGGGTTTTATTAAAGAGGATTGTAAAGCACTTTGGCCACAGCATTCCTTTGGTGTTTTAAATGTGCTATATAAATAAATTTGACATTGACATTAAATTAAGCAAAACAAAATCAGTTTCTGTGTAAATTGGTCTGGAATTACAGAGAAGATAAAGAGTTGTAAAGAAATATTTCTAAAGAAATATTTTTTTTTTCAACAAGAAATAAATACCTGAGATGAACAGCTTTCTCATATTTGCCAGGGTCATGTTCTGTTCTTGATTCTACTCCTATACATAGGCTCCAACTCCATGTAACTCCAACCAGAAATGCATGAGGGTAATGAGGTAGTGCAAACTGAAGAAACTAATATATTTACTTTACAAAAGAAATTTAAAAATACTGTGTAAATAAGGCCAACATAAAACTTCTTATTATTTAATAAAATTAATTTCGAAAAGAAGGTGGGACTGTGTATTTAAAAAATGTGAAGACTATAGATTACTTATTTAAAATGCATTTTACAGTATGTCCAGGGTGTGTGGTTATAAAGTGGTTGTGAGGAAGGCAATACATAAAGTACCTTAGCCTAAAATAATCAACAGGCTGTTATTTTAGAACAAGAATAACCAATAACAAATCTAGAGGATGATAATGGCAACTCATTTTCATTACATGCATACTGTTAGAGGCTTTAAACTGAACATTTTTTGAGTAATGGGACAAGTTGATGCCTTGAATCTGTGGTGTATGAAAGGAGATGAACTCAGTCACAGTTTAGAATTTAGCAATATATGCATTGCAGCTTTTTCATGTTTTGGCAGCGTCTTGTTTATAATGAACATTTTCTAAAATTAAATTTCTTTTTAAAAGTAAAGACTAATAAGAATGCCTGGGTTTGTCTAGTGATATACTGATCAATTGCTTTGTTTATGTTCTGCAGAGTTAATGTCTTTTTGAAATAGTTCAGTTTAAAATAGTTTTTATTATGCACACTAAAGATATAGAATACAGTACAGCTCTGTAAAATGCTACATATATTGTACTCTTGTTCACAGTCCTTTATGTAAGCAAAATACACACAACAGGGATACTTGAAATTCTGCGAGAATATGAAAGATGAATGAAAGAGGCACAACTTAAAGATGGGAACTGACATTTGAATAAGAGACCCCTGCTGTAGTGCTTTTTTATAAATAGAAAGACTTTGGTCTATAAATCAGAGAGTTAATCATCAGTACTATTATACAAGAGCCACAGCAAAAGCACTGATAATTTTTTTATGCTTTACAGTCTGTATAATATGAAGTCTGTTGTAATTTATTTTAATGCTACCTGATTATGTTGTTTACAGAAATACACTTTTCTGTGAAACGTTGGTCATATACTGATGTTCATTAAGTACCTCAGTTAGGTACTGAGCAAAAACTCAATTACTGAAATATAAATGGACACTACAATGTGACTTAATATGTTTTGCTGTGAATGCTGCATCTTTGTAAAGTCCTTTCTTGTATTGCTACACAGTAGTTTAAATAATTGAAGAATTATCTTTTAAAATAGAATGTAAAAGAATACATTTTTACATACTTTTTCATAATAATTATGATTTAATTTCAGTGCCTGCGACTCCTGACTCACACATTCAACAGAGAATACAGCCAAGTTTGCCACAGTATCAGCGACTGCAAGGTGAGAGGTGAACAAAACATCGCAGTAGCATCTTTGTGACCAGATATAGTCATTTTTTTAAATAGGCCTCAAAACAGCTCACCATGATTGAATTGACAGTGCCCTAGTATGATTGGAGGGAGGAGGCATTTTAGAGGAAACAATCCAGGTACCAGGGACCTCACAAGTTCACTGCCATCCAGTTGAGTTGAGCTGCAAATGCCTATCTGGCCACTCTGTCTGCAAAGCTTATACGCTTGTTTGGCATCAAGGGGCCCTCAGAGAGATCAGCCATCAGATTAGAGACAGAGGGTGCCAAGAGAGCTTCTAGATGGCTGTGGATGAAGAGGGGTGATCTGTGCATGAATGCTCCTTGAACATATGTCTTGCCTGATCAACCCCGGCCTGGTCACCTTGGGTAAGGGTGTCTGATATTACAAGACGTGAAACACCCAATCACCCCTGGAAACATTACTGATGATGTGTCCTAGTGCATCCTTGAGGATCAGCTGCAGAGTACTTTACCGTATATACTCGAGTATAAGCCGACCCGAATATAAGCCAAGGTACCTAATTTTACCTACAAAAACTGGAAAAACTTATTGACTCGAATATAAGCCATGGGTGGGAAATGCAGCAGATACTGGTAAGTTTCAATAATCAAAATACACAAATAAAATATCCGTACATTAATTGAGGCATCAGCTCATTAATTGAGCACACAGCCCGGAATGAGTCTCACCGAGGCTGCACAGCACCACACAGAGCCCACAGCAGTTCTTTTACCGCCCGCAGGCCAAACCAGGTACAGTACACTCCAGCTTTCTGTCGGGTTGGCGGGGGCAGCGGGTCCTGACTCGAATATAAGCCGAGGGTGATGTTTTTCAGCACATTTTGGGTGCTGAAAAACTGGTCTTATATTTGAGTATATACGGTAATTAGATTTTGGTGGTGCCTTAAAAAAAAGAAAACCACAAAGGTTAATTATGATTGCAAATCCAAGAAGTATATATTTCAATTTCTATATAATCGGTGAGAAGAGGAGCCAAATTAAAGAAGTGAGTTTTCAGGAATTTTTTTTAAAGTGTTTCTAGGTATGAGCCTGGCATACCTATAGCAGTAAAGGCCACCTGACATTATTTTGTGAATAACTCTTGCAGTAATAAGCAGACCACTATTAAAATAGGTTACAGCTGCAATTTTAAGGGGAGAGACATATCAAAATGTAATAGCGCAAAATTATTTAGAACTTATAGAATATACCATTAATAGTACTTTAAAATTGATTCAAAAGGACATGGGTAACCAGGGGGATGATTCTACAACTGATAAGAGATGCTCTGAACTATAGCTACAGTATAAGTATACTGCATACTTACAGGCAAACTATATTTTTAAAATGTATTTGTCTTGCAAGTTGGGAATATATTCAACAATCCTGTATAGAAAAACATCCACAGAGATTTGCACTAGCATGCCAAAGGTGCAGTGAATAATAAAAGTCTTATTTCTTTGCAGTTCTGATGTGCTCAGGATTTTTTTTCAACACCGGAACAGATAGTACATGTGTACCATGATGTGAGGAATTTAGTTCATAAGGAACAGATCACACTTTACTTCAAAACAGTACTTCTGTCTGTATTGAAACTGAAAACTATCTTCTGCTTATCAAAGAATATTCGGCTTTCAGGGAAATACTTTTAGCAAAGTATCCCAGGACCTACTGCCACCCAGTATTTTAGGGAATTTCTGAATCCGGTTCTGGTGCCACTGTACCACTGATGCTTATCATCAGCATGTTGACTGAACATGCAAGTAAGAGTTTCACTATAATCTGTACACATGATAATATGACTACTGTTACTAAGTTAAAATGCCAGTACATTTGCATTCTTTTATATAAACTTGCCCCTGTTTCTGTGACTAACACCTATTGTACATGAACCCAGTTTTATAAAGTAAAACAAGAATGAGCCATTATATTAAATTACTTTCCTCAACTGGCTGTGTGGGCCTCTGGGCCCTGTCAGTGACTGTGTGTACCATCAGTCCTAAATTAGTATCTACTTTCTCAAATAGCTCCGGAGTGGGGTGGGTTTTGGGTGGGTGCTGGTGGGGGTGTTTTTTCTTCGAAATTTCAATATGAAAATGTCTTCTTTTTTGTTTCTCTATTTGTTTAATATCAATAAAACTGATTACATTAAAAGGAAGCATTTGACCTCACAGCAGGCAATTGGACAGCATTCTTTAGAGTAATGTTAGTGTGTGTACCTTTGCACAGACGTACTTCTGTTTGTGACTACCTTTCATTTTCATAGTTTGTGCCCTCGTTGCATATCTATAAAAGGAAATATTTTAACAGTTTGATAGATTTCTGCGTTTTCTATAGAGCAGTTTCCTTTTAGCATTCTGCATATCATAATTAACAGCTTATTGCCTTAAATGTATATTGTAAAATATGTATATTTGCCATCCGCATTTAGAACATTTGTATATCTATCTATATATATCTATATATCTATTCCCATCTTCACTGTGCTCTTAACTGTACATATCGTATTTAACTGTATATATCGCATTTAACTGTAAATATCATTGTACATAATATGCACATATTATATTTATTGTACTTCTGCTCTTTGCACTTCTGATTAGATGCTAAACTGAATTTCGTTGCCCTGTATTTATACATGTGTAATCACAATAAAGTGAATCTAATCTAATCTATAATGTGCTGCTATATTCTCTTCTAGCTCTCGGACATCTCTCCTATGGGCCGGGATCCCTCTGTCTCCAGTTTTAGCAGTGCCACCCTAACTCCTTCATCAACTTGCCCCTCTCTAGCTGATTCCAGATGCAGCTCCATTGACCAAAAGTAAGACATTTTGATTGTCCTTTAAATAACCTAATGTTTTTCAGCTTCAAACATTTTCAGTGTTTGGAGCAGAATTGTTTTCCCTCCAGCGATTATTAAAGTAGTTTCCTTCTCTTGAGCTCTGCTATATACTCGAGAAGGAGTTCAGTGTTTTCACACTTTTTTTGTTATCATATCTTTCAGCACAAAACTTACTATTTTAGGTCCCCCTAGTTGTAAGTGTGATTATTACACCAGACTATTTAAGATAGTTTTTAAAATAATAAGTAAAGTACTTAAAAGTAAAGGATTAAGTTGGTTTCAGGAAAATTATTAGAAAAAAAGAAAGTCATATTTTTACAATGATGTTTTATTTTCCTCTTTATAGTTTCTTTGCAGAAGGTTATTCCTTTTACTTGAAAGAGGGAAGTGGGAAGGAGGAAAATGAACTTGTATAAAATAAATAGTTGAAACTAATGTTGATAAATATTGAAGTATTTTAAATTGACATGTATTTTATATGACTAAACAGTGATCTAATTAAACAAAATTGGCCTTAGCAGCAATTTGTGCATTGGAGTCCACAGAATAATTTGCCGGTGATTTCATTTTTTTGTATCAGTATACTGCTGCTGGATTATGTGAATTTCCCCTTGGGATTAATAAAGTATCTATCTATCTATCTATCTATCTATCTATCTATCCTTTCATTCTGGGATGAGTAATCAATATCCTCGAGACAGATTTCTAGTGTTTAATTCAGTCCTGTTTGGAGGGCACTTTCTGCTAATTCTCTGTCACTCTCTGACTTGGTAGCTGGTTGAATGTATGCGGATATGCAGCAAATGTTGTTATATTCAGCCAATACATGACAGTCTTGTGCTTGTGTGCTCCCAAATACTGATGAATTGAAAGCTTTTGAAGAGTTATCCATAGATGGGATTTATTTATGCATTTCTAAGTAATCACCACAGAATAAGCACAGAAGTGGGCAACTTAATTAGTATTCATACACTAGATTTGGCTTGCTGCTCATTGCTTCTATACACATTTTTCTCTTCTAACAACTATATCTCACTCAAAATCATACAGTAGTCTGAATTTTATTTTTGAGTATGCATGACAAGTTTAGCACTGAGGCTGACAGAAACAGTTCAATATTTCATAAAACTAGGCTTCATCAAATATCAGACATTTATGCACATTTTCTGTATGAAAGTCTTATTTTTAATAAAATGTTAAATTTTCTTGTCCAGCTCTGGTGAAATTGAAACTGATGTATACCAAACTAATACCAGATGTTTGTGTGTTACTTTGAGAAATGAAACCTGAAGCCAAATGCTATTAAAAATTCTCAATAAATTATGTTTTCAAATCAAATCTGGTTATTATAAGGCCAAAAACAGTAGGTTTGGCCATTATTCCATGCTTATGACATTAACATAAATTAGGTGTTGACTTCACAAAAATCCAAAAGCAATGATCTTTTGTTTAATGGAATTTCTTTGTCTTGTCCCTTGAAGAATGTTTTGGTTTATCTGTTTCTTGATTTTTAGAACACCAGAAGCCAACTCCAGAGCTTCCAGTCCCTCCTGTCCAGATTATGAGAACTTTCCACTGGTACATCCAGTTGAAGCGTCTTACTTGGCAAGAGCTGCTAAAAATGAGTTTCTTAACTTGGTTCCTGATATTGAAGAAATGAGACCAGGGTATGTGACCAGCTTCCAAGGTGTAACACCCTATTTGTATGTTTATCAATTTGTAGTATTTTGGTAGTTTTTTTTTTTTCCGCGACATTTGATATTGTGAGCAGATCTTTGAAGAACACTTTGAAAAGATAAACTAAAATTGAATTAGAGTTGTTGTCAAAACTATATAAATTGTCAGTGTAAAAAGGACAGAGCTCCTAATAAATAATTTCAATAAAGGTCTTTCGTTTTAAAAAGTCTAAACAGCCATAGCAAAAGGAAAGTTAATAAAAAGATGTTTGGGTTTTTTTTTTTTAAACAGGCAGGGTCTTTAAAATAATATGTAACATAAAGACAATTAATGAACATGACCATGAATTTAAAAGGAGCGTAGTTAACCTGTAGAACCATGCATAGAATTACAAGATGGGTATAAGGCTAGCCAGATTGCTTCAGAAGGGATAACTTGTAAACAACTGTATATAAAATAGAAATTAAACATTATTAATTATTGGAATGCAAAAAATGTCTAGTATTACATTATACTCACATCAGCTAATTTAATCTAAATAAATATTTTCTGTTTGAGGCACTATAATATCTTTCTGGAAGAAAAAAGGAGCAGTACTACTAATTCTTTCTTTTTGCTGTTCATAATTAAAAAAACAAAGTTCAGAATTTATTTTTTAGTAATAGAGACTATACATTAACTTTTTCTTATTTAAAAAGTACTTGACTGTAAAAAGTCAACATTGATCATATTCTTTACATACAATACTATAAAAATAAACCCTGAATTGACATAACTAGGTTAGCCCTTATTCAGGCAATACTCTTGTTTTTCAAATATTTGCTGATTCCAAAGAGTACTTACAAAACATTTGCCCCAAAAAAAAACAATACAGGCAGTCCTCGGGTTACGTACGAGGTAGGGAATGTAGGTTTGTACCTAAGTTGAATTTGTATGTAAGTCGGAACAGGTACATTATTTTAATAAATGCTATTGTTGACCGACTGTAACCAAGTGCTCTGCCAATGAATGATGGAGTTTCACCTCTCTCTGACCTTTTTATTATTTCTACTTTATTTTCAATGGTGATGGTTTTTCTCTTCTTTACTGTATCACCAGCACTTGCATCAGATTTGAGTTTCAGAGACATTCTTGAAGGGTGAAGATAAAGGTTAAGATGAGCTCTTCTGCACAGCACTATATAGTATATGCTTTTACAGCAGGAAGGCACCCGTCATCAACATGTCTGATGTACTGACAGGAGACAAATTCCTGCTATGTGCGTAACGGTTCAAGCAGGCTTGCTATTGAGAATGAATGGGGGTTGCGAAGAGCGGTTCACCATTCGCCCACCACACAGTCACCTCCACTGTAGTATGCTGCCTGCAGCATCCGCCCACCGAGAACGAACACGGTGCGGCCAAAGGCGGGTAGTGAATTGCCCACCACCACCACCCCCATTCAACAGTCAGCCACCCTAGGCACACTACAATGCTAACCCCCGCTGCCCCGTTCACCCTCAATGGTCTCCGTTCAACCACAACCGGGTCACCGCTTGCAGCATCACCAGAGAACGAACGGAGCAGCCGTATGGTGGGCGGGTAGTGAAATGCCCCATCAAGCCTCCATCCTGCATACGAGCGATAGCTGTGGCCCTGGTGACTATGGACCACGAGTCGCCGCCAGGAGCTGCCCGAGGGACACTACACTGCGTGTACTGCGAGCAGCAAAATCGACCTTAAGCCTCTGTCTAGCCACTGCTTGCAGCGTCCCCAGGTCGAAGATGACGGAGCGGCTGTTACTGAGGTGCATGCATCACAGCTGCGGCCCTGTTCATAAGTCGTAGGTTGGATGTCCGTAACTTGGGGACTACCTGTATATGTATTTATTTAATACAGAATTAACAGTGTTTTAATAATAATATAAAAAATATATTAGTTTGAAAATGAGCTTTTAAAGGTTAGGCTAAAAATCATGGTATACATGATCTCTGATTAACTAATAAAGCGTTTGCTATGCATCTCTCTTGGTCAAGTCAGATGTGTGTCAATAAGAACTAAAGAGGTCAATGCTGAGTTAAACTACCAATACTTTCTGCTTGAAATCAATTGAAATAATTGCAAGCTTTGTGTTTACTGATGCATGCAGCCATTCCATAGGTGAATTCCTCTCTTGGAATTTATCGGATGTGCACAAATTTGTCAAAACCATATGTTTCAATGTGAGAAACCCCAAAAGATTGCAAAACGCATTTTGCTGTTTAAGATGATAGCATCTCCTGACAAATCACCACCTGTACAGTTCATGGATATAACACTGCACAATGTCCAAAGAATTTAGTTACGGTAATTGTAAACCTCCGCATTGTCCAGTCTTAAACCAGTCTGATCCATTCCATCACAGACCTGTCTGCTAGAGATTGCATTTATTATAGAAAAAATAAAAAGAATATAACACAACTAGTTACTAAAAATATTAGATATTTTGTACAAGGCTTCGATTTAGACCTGTTTGTACTAATCTGGGACTATGGAATATATTAAGGAATCTCAGTAAGCTCTAAAAGAAAGGATTAAAGAGGCAGCAGTAGAGTTAGCAGCACTTGTGATTGATAATCCTATTTTTGTCTCTGGCCAGATCTGTAGTTTCCAAGAAGGGCTATCTGAACTTTATGGAGCCACGTTCCAACTCCTGGGTGAAGCATTTTGTAGTGGTCCGTCGGCCCTATGTCTTCATTTACAATAGCGACAAGGATCCTGTAGAAAGGGGTGTACTGAACCTTTCCACAGCCCAGGTTGAGTACAGTGAAGATCAACAAGCGATGCTGAAGGTGAGGATATAGGTGTAGTCTTTTTTAATAGATTTAATTTCTTCCTTTCCACAATATGAGCGTTTTGAGATGTATTTATTTAACTGTCATTTTTCAGGTTCAGTTAAGGTCTTGTCCTGTAGTTGTTAATTTAGCTAACTGAATGCTATTTTTTCTCCATAGACTCCCAACACATTTGCAGTATGCACAAAGCACCGTGGGATCCTGCTACAGGCTATCAATGATAAAGACATGAATGACTGGCTTTACGCTTTTAACCCACTGCTTGCTGGCACAATAAGGTAAATAATGTGCAAAGTATCGCACAGGTTTCTTAAAGCATGTTTTAAATGTTAACAGTTTTAATTAGTAAGAGATCTGAAACAGGCATTATTGCAAAAGTGAGATGTATGTTAGATGGTTCCAACCATGCTCGTCTTAACAAAAAATTCATATTCTAGCACTTCGTGCCAGAACACTACTCATGGTCATAAGGCAATCATACATAATTGATATATTTAGGGACACTCATTTTAGAACACATGCTATGCAGTTGCATTTCAGGCTTTCAGAATCAGCACTTTTTGAAATGTCACCTATTGGGATTAAAAACATTCTTCCTAAAAAGTCTTCTATCTATCCACTTAGTGGTAGGATGCTATATAAGACCTTTTTGTTTTAGGATCAAGCTTATTTTAAAATCTTTGTGTTGATGTATAGCAAGCCATGTTCATCCTAACTTTATTCATTCATCTAACCTGTATTAGCTATGTTTAGAGAACATACACCCTCTAGTCCAGACTACAAGTAGTAAGGATTGGAGTTCTTCTTGTCAAACTGCCCAAACCTTAGTATCTTCCAGGACAATCTTAGGGATCAATTATTTTAACAGCATCATCTAGTGGAGAGTGTCTGGAATTATCATGCTATCTTTTTTTCAATAACACCATGACCACTGTAGTCATTGATGATAAGAGACAACCAAATACAGACTGGCACAGAAAAGATGGACATTTTGCTTTTGACATGTCCTTTTTGAAAATGGAAGTTATAAGTTTACTTTATACATAGAACAGATATTGGTTGAAACTGTGGACATCCAGATTGTGAACCGCTCCTCCTACCATCACAATGCATAATGAAAGATTAAAAGATAATACCATTTATCCTTCACAAATAAGTAACACTGGACAACATTTTTTTCTAATTTTTTCTTTTCTGAAAAATGCTTGATGATTATGATAAACAGTTTCAAGCTGAACACATACTGTATAATTTAAGATTGACTGTATCACGTTGGAATTTAGACAAACACTGAATAAACTTTTATTGACTTTAGTGTGCTTAATCACCTAAGGATGTTAACATATTGCATTTGTTCAACTGAGCTAAAAAAAGTTTTGCTGCTGATTTTTGTTTGTTTTTCAACATCTGATGCTTCTTGATAAAGTGTCCAACAATAGTCATGCTGCATTGATGGATTCTACTTGCCCTGATGTCGCCTTTCCATCATTGCAATGTCCTGGTGGAACCTTTCCTGTTTGTCACTGACTGCACCAAGATTAGCAGGGAAAGCAGAAGATGAATCTTTAGCAACATTTTCCACTTCATGATTTTGTATGCTTGAAGCTTGTGGTCAATCAGCTCTGACATAGTTGATGCTTTGGAATTGCCAAGAAAATCCTCAACAACATCCTTGAATGCCTTGCATGCAATTTGCTGTAGTCCAACTAGCAGATTCTCAAAATGCTTGTCATTGATAACGTATCTGGTTTGCAGACCAACAGAAATGCTTTCCTTAATTTTGGTATCAGTTATTTGTGAAAAAGCCCTTCACCTTCCTTGTTCACCGCTTTCACAAAATTTTTCATCAAACCAAGTTTCATAAAGAGTAGGCAAAAATATCTTTATGAGGTGAAAAGGTTGTTTACTTGCCACACTTTTCTGCACTGGAACCAAATGCTTACATAACAGTCAGTTCTTTTAAAAGTAGTCAGACTCTTTAGCATGGCTGTCCCATTTGCAAAAGAGACAGCGATATTCGGTATGTACAAGCCGCATTATTAGTAGCTGTGCCACTACTTTCAAACCATCAGAAATGTTCCACTTGTGCTGTATATATACTTAAAATATGAGAGGAAATCACATAAATAGATGATTGAAATAAAACAGTGTGACCAGCAGGCCAGAATCCATACGTTAGTCAGTCAGTCATTGTCAAACCTGCTATATCCTAACACAGGGTCATGGGGGTCTGCTGGAGCCAATCCCAGCCAACATAGGGCACAAGGCAGGAACAAATCCCCCGGCAGGGTGCCAGCCAACTGCAGGGCACACACCAAGCACACACTAGGGACAATTTAGGATCACCAATGCACCTAACCTACATATCTTTGGACTGTGGGAGGAAACCCATGCAGACATGGGGAGAACATGCAAATTCCACGCAGGGAGGACCCGGGAAGCGAACCCAGGTCTCCTTACTGCGAGGCAGCAGTACTACCTCAAAATCCATAAGATACTCCCAAATGTGTCCAGGAAGCAAAATCTTTGTGGTTCAGTGTCATTTCATATTCATTTAATAAATAGCAGGAACTGACATTTAAACAGAAAGAATTAAGAAAAGTGTCTTTCTACGTATGGCCCCTCTGCTGTCTCTTGAAACATGCATCCACTCCATCTTTTAAGTTGTCAAACTCCTATGCTCACTATTTTTTTTTTTTTTTTCTTTTCTAGGTCGAAACTTGCTAGAAGACGTTCAGGTCAGCTGAAGAACTGAACGGCACCCCTAAAGGGGCTGAATATATAGGGGGGCAGGGGGCTTCCTAATGATGGCCTTTTTTGAAGATATTGAGTGTTAACACTTAACTAATCTTTGTGATCTTGATGGTTTTCTCTTGTATGTAGACCTGTGGCTCTCTCTCTCTCTCTCTTTCTCATTTAAGGCACTTTGTTTGTTTGTTTTACTCCTCTTTTCACTTCTGGTTCTTATTTTTGACCATTCCTAATCCCTTCTAGTAGCATGTTGTAATACAGTCTAGTTGTGTGTGCACGCTTCCTTCTCAATTCTCAGTTTTTGTGTCTGTAAGGTTGTCTTTGCAATTTTTTGTCAGTCTGAAATATTCTTGTTTGTGCCCATATGATGGCATTTGGCTATCTTAAGATGCACAGAGATTCATGCACTCACTGTGACTGATACATGGATGCCATCTGCCTACATTGGGAGTGCAGAACCCACACTAAAATGTAAAGTTGTTTCAAAGTTAATGTAAACTGCTGTTGGAGACTGAATGCAGGCTCCTATGATTTATTTAGATTTATGTTTGAAAAATGTGCTGTTCATATTTCTAGCTCACTATTGTCCCCATTGGTAGGGTTATGGGAACATTCTGAAAGACAACAAACAGCATCTCTGAGTCAGGTTGATGTCTTTCATGGTGCATCTGTTTCAGGTTAATGTAGTCTGTTTCATGATTTGCAGAATGTTCTTCTTTAAATCAAGAGAAAAAAAAAATACAGGATTTTTTTTTTCTTTCTCCACTGCAGGAACATAATTCTGAGACATCCGTGGCACTCTACAGGGGCAGTATAATTTTATTCAGCTAGATTGAAAAATACCAAAATGGCTGATAGACAGCCAACACAATGAGAGAGCACTTAGCATTTCCTGCTGACTTCCCCAAATGAGTAACGGAATTGTCCTCCAGAGTTACGTCCAGTACTTAATGGAGCCTGACCACACTGTGCTGTGGTTCACACCCTGGGTTCTTTACCCACTTTGCTAAATACAGTAGTTGAGCACCCAGAGTTTCCCAGCACTGAGCTGAGACTTTTAAAGCGGCATAATAATCAAAATCATGAACCTGCCACAAATACACACAGTGACATAAAGTACATACAGTAGAAACGCACACACAACACACTGCTACTTGTGCACATACATGTTCATGAACAGTAGATTTTCATACATATATAAACATGCATGCATACATACACATAAAAGAAGAAAGCAAGGAATGTTCTCTGTATCTTTAACCTCTGCATCATGTTCAGCAGTATGCAGAAACATGGCTCGGACTCTTTACTTTGTATTCATTTGAATTTTGTTTCTGAAATATCAGGTTCAGGTGTATAAACGTGCTAGACTGGCCAAAGTAGCTCTTTCATTCCAGTGGCGGTGACCCTAAATCAAAAGTCGCAGCCACATGCACTTCCAGATTTGCTTACCGTTGTGTCCCCAAGATTAATAGGCTCTCTGCAGCCATCACAACGAAGAGACTGAAAAACCCACCCATCAGCAGCTGTCTGATCTGGCATTTCTTTTATTTTCTATTTTATACAGTCACTAAGATTATTTTTGTATTATCCTTCAAAAAGATAATTAACGATCATGACAGCATTTGGAACAATTTTTTCGTTGCCACTTCTTTGGGGCTTTAACTAATGGCATCTCTATTTTTTTTTATTTTTTTTTGTGGTATGGGGGCCAATATGAGACATTAGACAGTTAGACATGGTATTTAAAAATGTCTAAAGATTTGGTGTGGCAAGGGATGAAAACCTGGCAGTGTCACTGATTGGCAGTGCAGCTTGAAACACACTAACAATGTTAACTACACAGAAACGCAATGGAAGGAGGATTTTGTTTTTATTTGCTTGATTTGATTTGCACAAACATCCACAGCTCAAGTTAAGTTTGAACCATAAGGGAGCCATATGCATAATATATTTTAAAGGCATTGTTCCCTTCTGTATATAAGAAGTATATTTTTATTACTGGGTGCCCTGCAGTAGAATGTGACCTGCTTTGTGATATGATTGTATGGGAAGTGAGCTGCTAGTGTGCATGCCAGTCTCGCGCCACGTGACACTGGTCAGCCAGCCAGAAGCGCATGCGCACTTAGGCACGCACACTGTCCTGGAAAATCATGAATGGTGTTGATGTTTTTGATGAAGGGTGATTTATGTGGTGAAGAGGAAATAGCAGGCAGCCATTGCAGACATTTTTAATTTATTTTTTTTTAATTTGAATGATTATGGGCATTGTGGCTTAGGCCTGAAATGAAGTTTCTGGTGTGAAGGGATTTCTCTGCTATGTTGTTGCCAGATGTCTTCTGTATGGTGGTATGAGCCTAAGGTTTGCCAGCCTACAGACCTCAATCACTTGTACAGAGAAAATGGCAGATATTCATTACGTTTCACTTCTGCTTAAATGTTTTGCATACTTATTTTTGTTGTTATTAACAATACTTGATAATATTTAACTGGAAATGTATTTCATGATTGATGTGTCATGCTAGTAGAAAGAAATATTGCCGTTAAGGGTGTGGAGCCTGTTTCCCAAGCAGCTTGACCCTCTCATCATGGTGCATTTCAGAAACGAGTTTTATTTGTGACTGCTGGCATTTACTAACATGAAATGTGTGGCACTTTTTTTTTTATTAACTGTATTTATTTAGTTTATTTTTTGTACATAGTAGTTTGCATTTTTTTGCACATGGTATGCATGTAGGTAGAAAGGGACAACATTTTCAGTTGCATTCATTCCTCTAACTCTGCTTAAACAAATACTTGAACAACATGAAGCAGTCTGATAAAGAAAACAAGGGACATCTTTAAAAATACAACCAACATGGGGGCTTCACTCCTGAGGTCAAAGCTGCTGAATGTAATGTCAGTGTGATGATGCAGGTGTGCGTCTTGTCATGTGCCCCTCTCCTCCCTGCCAACACCTTTGTAGTCCTTTTGAATTATAAATCCTGTATGAATATTTTATGCTTCCTGCAAAAAAGAAAATGTCAACCTGTTTCAGTGACTTCACTTCCAAAAACATTCAGCAACAGTCAGCGATGGCCAGCAGCAGACTCTGAATCCAAATACAAACAAACAGGAAGGGGCTTCTTATTAGTTTTGGGAGTTATGTCGTAACTTTAGCCATTGCTGCTACAGAGTCAAAGCGGACTACTCAGTTCTAAAAAGAAAATATGAGCAATGAAGTTCTGCACAACCAATTTTTATTTTTTATTTTTTATTTTTTGGGTAGGAGCGGACCACTCTTGTACTCTTTAGCAGGAGCTCAGTTCTCCTCCTTGACCTCACTTGGTTCTTCAGGATATAATTTACAGTATTTTAGCCGTTTATTTTAGGTCGGCTTTTTTCAGGTTTCAAATCATTAGTAATGGCGTTTAAGGTGCAACATCGTTCGGTGACCAGAGGGTTGTGGCATCCTGCTGCCCCATTTAGTAGCCAACATCACTATAACAAAAAAATAAATAAAAAATAAAAATATAATATAACATGCTATATATTTTTTTCCATTCTTTGCACCTGGAAATAAACAAAAAAAAAAAAACTCACCCTGAAATTTATGGTTGGCATTTCCTTTGACTATTTTCAGTTGTATCATCAATGCTGTACATTATTTGTCAGATTTGCTTCATTTTCATACATTTATTTTGTAAATATGAGTGTTGTATGGAGCTTGAATTAAACTGTAAATATGTTTCATGTATTTGTACTAATTATAATCCATTTGCTGTATAGCATAGATGTGTAATGCAGATCTATTTAATTCTGTGTATGGTAATCTTGCACCACTGAACTGTTAAGTAAGCCAGATTTAAAAGAAAAAAAAAAATTAAAAAGAAAATAAAGGTACAGACAGTGTGCATTAGAAGAGCAGAGACGTGGATATCCTGGTGCCTCTTTGTGTCTCCTTTTGTACGGGTGTGTGAGCGTCAGCATTTGTATTTGACAGGACGCTGCTGTGAACTAGCCTGATTCTGGGTACAATAAGTAAATTAATATCAAAAGCTCCTGTCATGCTGTACATGTGTGGTATGAATAAAAGAAATCGGGATAAACAAACAAATGTGTTTAAACATAAAAAGAAAAAAGACCACACACATGCATATACACAGTCCACCATCCATACACGTGCAGGTTAGGTGGACTGGCATTGTCAGATTGGCCCAAGTATGTCTCTTCACACTGCAATGGACTGGCACCCTGCCCGGTGTTTTGTCTTTGCCTTGTGCCCTGTGCTTGTTGGCTACAATGGATTTAAGAAATGGTTTGATAGGTGCTGTGGTGGGCTGGCATCCTGCCTGGGCTTTGTTTCCTGCCTGGTGCCCTGTGTTGGCTGGGATTGACTTCAGCAGACCCCCGTGACCCTGTAGTTTGGATATAGCGGGTTGGATAATGGATGGATGGAGGGTTTGATAGGTGGATAAGAAAGGTGCCATATGATAGATTAATGTAATAAAAAGATATCAGAAGTACTGTATAATAGATCAAATATAAACGTGCTGTGCGATATAGATAGTTGTTAAAGACCCTAAATAGCAGAAAGTTGTCAAAGGCACTATTTGATCAATAGATAAATGTGAAAGGCTCTATATTATAAAAAGGCATTATATGATAGATAAGAAACCTACTATATAATAAATGGATAGATAGATAAATGAGAAAGGCAGTACATTACAGATAAGAAATGTACTGTATACTATATGATAGGTTGATAGAGAGGGATGAAAGACACTATATAACTATAGAAAATAAAGGTGCTGTATGTAAGATGCACTACTTAATGGATAGATGTTAGGGGAACTTTATAGTAGGTTAATAGATAAAAAAGGCACTATATAATGCATAGATGGATTGTCCTTTATTTCTCCCAAGGGAGAAATTTAGCTTTTAAATAAGCTCAGGAAACATGGAACTGTTATAACAAACAACAATAACAACCCTCCTCAAATACAGAATTACAAAAAGGAGAAAAAACGTCCGACTTGGGTAAAGATACAAGAGCTGTTAAAAGGAGGCGTTATGCAGGCCAATTGCTGCAGATACGAAGGAGCCCTGCATGTGCTAAATAAAGTGGCCCTCGGTGTGTACTGTATGTCCTTTCTGTGTCTTCTCTTTGTCCATCTGTTCCCACCCCCATACTTCTTCTCCACTCAGGTCCTTGAGGCCCCTGGAGTGCAATGCAGCTTATGCTGAGAGATGCTTTCCTTCAGCTGTTCACCTGGGCTGCCTCCCCAGCAGGGTGTTGACTTCTTTGTCATTAGATGCACATCAGGGTAACCTTGGAGGTCTTTGGTTACCACCTCCCTGCTTTGTCTCGAGGTTTTCTTCATCCTTTGCCACACTGGCGTTTCTGTTCTACCTTCACAAGTCTTTGCAGGCCTTTATATCCCAACAAAACGATGTGGTGACCTTGGTGCTTCACAGCAAGATTGGTGGTCCCTGAATAATCTGCTGTTTTACACTCTGCTTTGGATTGAGACAAAAAGGTTGATTTTTGATATCCTTGGAACAAAGAATAGAATGGTCTTCCTTGATGTAAGTTGACATTTTTTTAGGTGTTCCACCTCTCCCACACTCTTCTATGACTGCCGGATTAGTTACAATGGTTGGACAAACTTTATAGCTCTAATATTTCTGCATTTACATTGGCTCCTCTGAGCAGTTTCTTGGGCGGAGTGGTGGCCCTGAGGCTACGGATCTGCGCTGGCAAACAGAAGATTGCTGGTTTGAATCTTGTAAATGTCAGAAGTGATTCCACGTCGTCGGGCCCTTAACCTGCGATTGCTCTGTCCGTGAGGCAGCATTTGACTGGTAATGCACCAAAAACCTGGAGATCTTCTGTTACTAATCAAATGCCTGACCTCGGCCATTTTAAGAGCTGTCCACATAGTGTACAAGGAAGTAGTGTTCATGGTTCCAACCCAGCAAAGAGTTACCACAATTATGGATTCCAATCATACACAAAAAGAACTATTTCTTGATTGTTAGCAGAGTAGTAGCTTAGATGACAGATTCAGTGCTTGCATTTCAGCCAACACTGACAAAAGGATCCACATTTAAAAAAATATATATAAATATTTGCCTTCTTACTTTAAACCAGTGTTTCCCAAACTCGGCCCTGGGGACCCACTGTGACTGCAGGTTTTTGTTCCAACCCGATTCCTAATCAGTGACAACACCTGATAGCACGGATCTCATTTAATTAGCTGGGGTTTTTTTTTCTTTTATTCGACATTCAGAAAAGCTTAGCAGCATGATTTTTACATTTATAAGATATTTAGAAATATTTCTTCCTTTGCTATAATGCTTAACTCTCTTTTGTGGATTTCATTATACTTTGCAATTTCTCTGTGCAGTTTTTCCCCCTTCGTTGTATCTTATTTGATTTTTTTTATTATTAATTTTATTGCAATCCATACAAAGCAATCAAGTTTTTACAAAAAGAAAAATTGAGTTAAGAACAGATCGATCCCCACCCTTGAGAGAGAGAGCAAGCCAAACGGCACGAAATTTAAGACCTGTAGACATACCTAAATTAATAAATTCTCTGTGCTTCATGAACTTATTTTAAAATATTACTGATTAGATCCTGCCATGTTTTGAAAAAAGTCTGTACGGATCCTCTAACTGAGTATTTGATTTTTTCCAATTTCAAATAATATAACACATCAGTTTCCCACTGACTTAAAAGAGGAGAGTTTGGGTTCTTCCAGTCGTTGTATCTTATTAATGACAATTTAAAACAAGGAGATCAGACACCCAGGCAAGCAACACTGAATAATCAAAGGCTGCAACTACTTTAGAGTCAGACCCACTAATTAGTAAAAATTGGATTAATTAAACAATTAGAAGACCTAGAAAAGTAGAATGAAAATCAAGATGAAAATACTGTTAATAAGAAAAAAAATACATTATTCCTATATAACTGCTTGGTACATTTTAATT
>JANRMT010062815.1:39953334-40027459 GCA_026402145.1 Polypterus bichir lapradei
TATCTATCTATCTATCTATCTATCTATCTATCTATCTATCTATCTATCTATCTATCCAAACTCAACACTCCAGAGTGTTTGGTGAGCCTGTTGCTTCTCACCTGAAGCCTACATCTGGCTGTTCTTAACTCCATAACATTTCTAGATCCAAACTAAAAAGGCTTTTTCACAGATTTCTTGATTCAGACAGGATTTAAAAAACCAAACACCTTTCAGGTGCTGTACTGCACCATTTATATTTTAAATTGTAGACCATTTATGTATTTTTTTTGGCTTTTTGCTTCCTAGATTTCCAACACAGCTGCACCCCGAATTAAAGCGTTACTTTTTTTTTTTTGAACTTTCTGTATGAAATGTTAAAATTGGATTTTATTATAAATGCTATTATAATGATTCAGAACAGAGTAGGCTTTTCTTCCTTATTTAATTCATTAACTTCCTTAAAATGTGATGTTGCAACAGTTTGTGAGCTGTGGAAGGGACCAGAGGAAGCAGATTGTCTTTAATCAGATCTTCTCTATCCCTTTATGCTGTGTCGTAAGTCGGCTTGCTCTTATTAGGCCCTGCGTTGGCTGAGTCGTTGCACCTTTGGGGAATTTTCCAGGACACAGAAGTTCACTTTTTATTTCATATAGATAGATAGATCAGTGTGTGTTTAGAATAGGCTGGCTCTGAGCATTACCGAGGTGGTTGGCATGATGTTACGAATTTCACACATTTCTTCCATATCCTCTAAGTGAGGCAAGCTGCACCATATATGTCTGACAATGGACACATTCTTTTATCAAATGAATTAATGTGCTGATGAGTAATACTTTTTATTTTGAGTAAAGGAAAAACAAAGTTACAATGCTAGGACAGTGTAAGCGAAGACGATAAATTAGTGGGTTTGAAACAACTGGCAAGGCGAGCCTACAAACAGGAATGAATGGAAGAATAGGCTTGTGAAGGTTGGTGCCCAAATGGAGCTTTTACCAGCAATTCAAGATCGTTGGTGGCAGAAGTAAATGTCTGCTTTCCACTCCTCTTTACAGCCGGTAGAGTAGCTGGAGAAAGACGTGACTGGACGTGATGCTTCCTGTTGGATACCGTATGTTTCAACACGAACAAAACTTCATGGAGGAAATTGCACCCCCAACATTTCTTCAACACACAAAAAGGAAGTGGTGCATAGCGAGGCACACCAGGGAGTCTGGCGTAAGACGGGGTGATTGTATGGTGGGTAATTATCCATTATTTGCTTTGGAATTGTTTTGGTACCTGCCAGTCCTGAGGTCCAAACCTGGTTTTAATACTCAAGTCAAAATTTTGGTACAAATCCAAAACTAAATTATAATGTTTTCACTGTGGGAGAAGAACGTCCTTTGATTTGTGTCCCTCAGGTAAAGCCCTTGACTTACTGCTCAGTCTACCTGCTCATGCTTGCAGATGATCACAAGTTTTGGGCACTCCATGTAAGAATGAGACCATGAGTGCAAGCAGCTGAAAATCACCGTACTGGGCAGGCTTGCTGGCCTCCCTAACTGTATTGTGTCAAGGAGTATGGCAAAGTTGGAGAGATGTGCATTACAAATGCCGCTCCTCTAGATAGGGAGAACTCAGTCTGAGCTGTTTTGAGCAGTTAATAAGGGTTTCCATGGGTGTTTCCCACGACATGGTGTGCTGGGTATTGCCCACTGACAGGTAGTCCAGTATAAATTCTTGTTTATCGTGGTGCTAGGGGGTAGTGATGTGTTGTGAGTTGGTCAGACATGTAAGTAAGAATTCTTACTGTAGTCTATACATGCAACCATTTTACTTGTAGTACCACTTGTGGCATCCGGCTGGAGCTGGAACCCGACCAGGACGCCCAGGAGGACCGGAGGAGGGCTTGTACCTCCTCCAGACCGCGAGGGGGCGACCGCCCTGGTTATGTTGGGGGCCACGGGTAAAGGGCTTGGAAGCCCAGCCCTGTAGGGACCCGTGGCCACCGCCAGGCGGCGCCCCAGTGCCTGTAGAAGTCTGGAGCCCAGCACTTCCGCCACACCAGGAAGTGCTGGGGGGAAGAAGACAGGGGACACCCGGAGGGCTTCCGGGTGCGCAGCCAGCTTTTCCGCCACACTGGGGCGTGTCTTCGGAGGAATGCCGGGAAGCAGCTGGAGCCCATCCGGGTTCCTATTTAAGGGGCCGCCTCCCTTCAGTCAGTAGCGGAAGTCGGGTGGAAGAGGACGGAGCTGGAGAGAGGACGGGAGGCGGTCAGGAGGAAGGCACAAAGACTGTGAGGCCTGGACATTGGGGGAATCGGTGCTGGAGGCACTGGGGTTTGTGGTGCACGTGATTTGTTGTAAATATTGTAAATAAACCGTGTGTGGTGGAGCCAACGATGTCCGTCTGTCTGTGTCCGGGCCATATTCCACACACTACACATTGAGGGAGTCATTTTAATTGAATGTCCTTAGAGTAAGAGAAAGCCCCTCGGTACATTACAAGACTAGCACATTGTATAAAGAGGTGGTTGACTTGGCCGGTTACCAACAAATGGACTGGCAAGTACAAGGTGAGTGAATTTGATACAGTGAAGTAATGTGGCCTTAGTCGTCTTAACTGCTTCAGTACAGGAGGCTGAGAAAGTCACATCACTATCATTTTGTTCTAAAACCTGCTCAGTTCAGCTTTGGGTCATGGGGAACCAGAACCTGCCTTTGTAGCTTGTGGTGCAAAGTAGGAACCATCCATGGTCAGAACACTAGTCTGCCTCAAGACCAAAAACTAATACTGGGCCAATTTAGACATAAATCCCAAAAATCCTTTTCAGTGTTTACTGTGTGTAAGTTAGTGTCTTAGATAATTTTTGGAATTCATATCCCTTGTCACACTTAAACTGCATTGTCCTAGTGTGTCTAGATCTTTCTGAATTGTTGGAAGAAATATACACACAAGATATACAGCTGAGCGTAGATACCGGCCTCTGCAAATCAGGAAGTTAGACATGAATTTATTTATTAGATACTTTTGTCTACAGAAAGTTGAGGACAAAGTACAGTTGTTTCCTTATTTGTGAAATTGGAGTACTGGCCTGTTAAGTGACTCACGCTGGCTCATTCAGGGAATCGGGAAGCCACTTGGCCTGCCTTGTTACGTCAGTATGGTTCCTAAGCAGAATAATTCCTTGGAAATCTTATCTGGTGGGTATGGCTCTTGCAAGTATCTGTTCACCTAATCTGTTAAGTTGTCCTCCTTTTGAGAGTAAGGCTTTCAGATGTCGTAATTAAGTAAACTCCAAGCTGGGCATATTTGTACACACTGACTCGCACAGGGCCAGTCAAAAATAACCATTTTTAGTGGAGTCAGACCTTTCCACCTTTGGGTTTTCAACTCTTTTCTAAGCAAAAGTATCATGCAGATGGCATCATCAAAGATATGACACAAGTAATGCAACACATAAACAAAACTAAATAATGAAAAATCGAAAAAAAATGTTCTTAAGTGGTTTTAAAATTTGTAGAAATTGAAAACATGAATACAACACAGGAACTGATAAATTGGTGTTGCATGACTCACTAGAGGACAGAAGGCAAGTAATGTTATTATTTTAAAGGATCAGCGTGGTATTTTTCAAGTCAAAAGTTATTTCTTCATAAGTGTAGTATGTATGCATTTACCATGTGAAAATTGTGTTCTAAAGTTATGTGCTTTCTACAAATTTAAAAAAATATCTTGCCAGCACTGGCACTTTATAATGGAGGCTATGGGGCATGGGCACCAGAAAAAGAAAGCCAGCCAACTGTCTTGAATGTATTCAATGAGTTTTTTTGAGTAGTGATCTTCGTCTTGTGATCACACACACACACACACATTGTAAAATACCGTATACTGTCGGCCCTCGTTTATCGCGGTTAATCAGTTCCAGACTCTACCGCAATAAATGAATTTCCGCAAACTAAGATTCTTTATTTATAAATCGAATATTTTCGCAGTTAGAGCATAGAAAACCTGTTCCTGTTCCAGAACCCCCCCACGAAAGGTGAAAATCCGCAAAGTAAAAACCATACGTTTATATTGTTGTTTTTATATTGTCACACTTGGGTCACAGATTTGCACAGAAACACAGGAGGTTGTAGAGACAGGAAATTTAAAACACTTTTGTTTTTTTAAAACAATTTGAATCTTTTTTTCAAAAGTTTAAACTGTGCTCCATGACAAGATGGAGATGACAGTTCTGTCTCACAATTAAAAGAATGCAAACCTATCTTCCTCTTCAAAGGAGTGCGCGTCAGGAGCAGAGAATGTCAGAGAGAGACAGAGAGAGAAAAGCAAACAATCAAAAATCAATAGGGCTGTTTGGGCTTTTAAGTATGCGAAGCACCGCCGCAAGGAAGGGAGCAATGTGAAGGTAGTCTTTCAGCATTTTTTAGAGGAGCATCCGTATCCTCTAGGTCAGTGTGCGAACAGCCCCTCTTCTCACACCCCCTCTGTCAAGAGCAGAGAATGTCAGAGAGTGAGAGAGACAGAGAAAAGCAAAGAATCAAAAATCAATACATGCTGTTCAGGCTGTCAAGTATGCGAAGCACCACGCGGGAACCATATTGTATATCATCGAGGAGTTTTATTTAATATGTAATACGTGCTCTGATTGGGTAGCTCCTCAGCCATCCGCCAATAGCGTCCCTTATATCAAATCAACTGGGCAAAGCAACTGAGGAATCATGTACCATAAATTAAAAGACCCATTGTCCGCAGAAATCCATGAACCAGCGAAAAATCCGTGATATATATTTAGATATGCTTACATATAAAATCTGCAATGGAGTGAAGCTGCGAAAGTCGAAGCGCGATATAGAGAGGGATCACTGTATACTCATGTATAAGTCGCATCTTGAAACCCAAAAAATTGATCATAAAGTCAGACCCCGACTTATACGCCTGTTCAAAAATGTGACAGTTATTTTTTTTTTTTTTTCTTTTTGCCTCCTCCAATCTCGCATCAGTTTCTCAGGCGCATCAAATTTTGTTGCAGCAGCACAGTTACCAATTTCTTTCGCTACTTCAACGTTTAATTTAAAACCAGCTTCATATTTTCTTCTGATCGAACCCTCCATCATAGATAAGGGATGCTCTTATGATAAAGGTGTATGAGGGTGTGAGATACAAAAAACACAAATCGGTGCAAACGTTGCTTTGGAATAGTTTGGGTATTACCATGTGGTCATGTAGGCACAATAGAGAGAGAGGTTAGGAGCACAAACTGATACAGCGCATTGCTGCACCCACATTGAAATAAAAGGCTGTGTGCTCCGTGGTTACTCTCTCAGGTGGGCGTTAGCATATCATAATCCCTTGTACCAATAGCGTGAGTTTTCCGCATTCGACTTATATGACCAACATTATAAAATACCAGAACTTATACAGTAAAATCAAGTCCCATCTTATCCGCAGGAGAACTTGTCCGCAAGTATATACAGTAGTTTAAGTGTCATCTTTTTAACAAAAAAAAAAAACTCACAAATATTACGAGATTTAGCCTTTTTAAAAGAAGACTAGCTGTACACACCACTTCTGCATTTGCCTTTCTTCCACAATAATCTTTCATATACACAACCCCCCCCCCCCCCCCCCCCCCCCCCCGCCAAGGCGGGGCCTATTTTCCTCTCAAAAGACCAAATCGGAGTACATTTTTTAAAACCATGTGGTTGGTTTTGTTTTGATTCACTTAACCTATTTATGTGAGATTTTACACAAGCGAGTAGAAAACGTATCCTTCCATAAAAATAGTCCCAGGAATATTCAATTTAGTGACTATTTCATGATCTCTTTTGTTGTCACAAATATGTTTTAGAAACCCAGAAGGCATGTTTTGTTATATTGAAGCTTTTTCTTCTACATCAGTAAGTTTTTAGGCCTTTACTTTCCGGTGGTGCCCCCTGCCCCATAACTTCCATTATAAAGTGCTAGTGTGGGCAATATATGTTTTTTTTTTTTTTTTAAATTTATAGAAAATACTTAACTTGAGAACACAATTTCATGTAACAAATGCATATACAGTCGACCCCTAAAATTTGCGGGGGTTATGTTCCTAGAGTACCCGCAAATTGTGAAAAACTGTGAATTTTGGATGTGGTCAAATAAATATCTATAAATGCCTATTTTTATAGTTTAAACAGTTTAATTTCATTTCAAACTCGGCTTAATACATTACCCTAAAAAAAAAATGTAAAAGTAAACCCGTATACTGTACAGTACTGTACTGCTATGTGTCCGCAGTGCTAGAACGTAAAATACCGATGTTACCCCTAAAAGTACTGTAATATATACAAGCACGTTTTCTTTGGTATGCGATATCATTTTATTTGGTATAAGTAGGGTAAATATGTAATAATTTAATAAAAATACAGTAAAATGTACGCATACTCGCCAATAATGAGTATTGATTGAAGATGATGATAAATTAGCTGTGCAGTACGATGAAGGTATGTAATGAAGAAATGACTGCACAGCAAAGCAGAGAATTTACAGCTCCTCTGGTGGTGTCTCTTCTTGAGGTGCTTCAGGAGGAGTTGTATCTTCTGATGGGTCTTCTTCTGGTGGGGTTTCATGCTGGCTTTTCTTGATAGGTTTGAGGAACATTGTAATGGGAAGTTGTTGTCGTTGTTTCTTCATGGTGGCATGGAGGGTTTTATATGTCTGAATGAAAGCATCGATGCCATTATTAACTTTGAGAGCCCAAACCATATAGGCATCCCTTGCTTAGGTTCATTGCCAGAAGCCTTAGAAGATGCAGGGCATTTGGGTGGCATCCTCGGGCTTTAAGAAGAACAAAACGAAAAACACGAAACACTCAGCCTAACACTTGAGATAGCTACACTCAGTAAACTGTTGTAATGCAGGAATGCTGGGCTGCATCTACCGGAGATGCGTCACAGGGCAGCAGCCAATCAGTAGCAAGGAGAAATGAATAATGTTCTCGGATTGGCTACCTTCAAACCTCCCACCTCTGAGGACAGGGGTACTTCACCATCCCAGGCCATGTTTTCTACTACGGTTGCTTTGTGTTCTGTCTACAGTACTAAAATATTTATACAGTATTATATCTTATATGGAAATATAGCCGAATTTACGTTAATATTTGTTACAAAATTAGTAAATTATATTGTTCTTAATAAAAGCGTTAACATTCTATATAGCCACGAAAAAAGCCATAAAAAAAATTGCAGCAGATATTTGCGGTTTCCCCAAACAATTATTAGTTAGGTTCTAAGGAAAAATCAACGGACGACTGAGGCTGCAAACTCTGAAACGCGACCTCGCAGGGGTCAACTGTATACCATGTTTGTAAAGAAATGGCTTCAACTTGAAAAATAATGAACTAATCCTTTAAGTATTTAAAATTGAGGTCAATTCATGTAATCGTGTTGTTATTCTTTTGCTCCTTTTTATAATTCCATTGCTGTGTTTTTCTCTTTATTTTTTTTCCCGGCCTACAGAGCTGATATCGCCTTGATTGGACTGGCTGTGATGGGCCAAAACCTTATTTTGAACATGAATGACCATGGCTTTGTGGTAAGTACCCTGAATGAAATTTTAAATGTTTTGTCAACATATTTAAGGTCATTTTATTGTTATTTCTAATTATCTATATAAATAAGGGTGAATGGACATCTGTTTGTATAGACAGTATGTATGTACTGTATGTTTGGATGTTTTTTCCAGGTTCACGTAAAATGTCTACACAGATTGGAGGATAACTCCAGGATACTCCAATTCAGAATATTGTTTTTGTGAATCCTTTACATTGTAGTGTCATAGACATGTTTGCACTCTTTAACACACAATTTATTTAAGGCAGTCTAAAACTGTTAGCTGCTTTTTGTTTTTTTTTGGATTGGCCATCTCTGTCTTTGCTTAGACTAACAAAGACTAACTGGTGCCTGTGCAGCACTAATGCTGATTGATGGTTGAATGTTTTCCACTGTTTAGCTGTCCTTTGAGCATTGGGTTTACTTAACAAGTATTAAAGTATTTTTGTGTCCAGGCAGCAGTGACAGCTGCCTGTGGCATACTTTTAATCTGGATCAAAATAGGCAGAGTAGAGGGAGAACTAGCACAAAAAAAAAAAGTAAACTATGACTTTTAAAACAAAGAGAGTAGTCATTACCAGAAAGAGTTAAACAACAGTAAGACAAAAGAAAACTGAGAAACAAAGTGACTCGTCTAGAATGCAGGGAGTCAGAATGCTAATGGCCATGGCAGAGCTCTTAGTATTAGTGAGAGGATCAAACAACGCTATAAATAATATGCTTAATTAGGAAGTGTGTCTTAGGAGTGCACACCCGGAACACTGTGACTACACAACAAGAGACCAGTGAAGTTTTGAGTAAAGCCATAAAAATTGAAGTTGCCAGCTCTTTTTGTGGACACTCAGGAAATGCTGCACTATAGCAGGTGGAGTCTGACTTTTCGTAGCAGTTTGTCAGTCATGGTGCTCCATGCATGAATTAGATTAGTTCTGCTGAATAGGTACCTAACATTTTGCTGTATTTCTTCTAAGCTTTCCTTCCAAACAAAGTATAGAGGGTCTTGTGCTGACTGGACATGCACATTTCTTCATTTATTTATTTATTTTAATGTCTAAAGGAGCACTTACATGTTCCTTAGCCTAAGTTGCAGATAATGAGTATAGCTTCTTTTACATCTGGAAAAGGTTTCTGTCCTTTTGAGCCAAATATGCAATTATGATGACTGACTGTGTTGATGTGTCCCATTGACATCCTATAATGTTTGTTGCCCTTGGTAGCAATCGAGTAAACTGTCAGCAGACTGTCACTCCTGTGAAAGATTTACCTTGTTCTGTCACCATCATGGTAACTAGATGGGTGCTGTACTGTAGGATAAGGTCCAAACCAGCAAAATCTCATGCCCATTTGTTTCAGAATTTAGTGGTTAACCAGCATTCTGATACTTTTGTATGGGTCTGTCAAATCCTGGCTGATAGTACTAATTTTGTTTTACAAAACCCTGGTTCTAATGACTCAAATCATTGTGGATGAAAATATTTTTGGGTCACAGTTGAGGTGCTTGGAAATATTTTGCCTTAAGGAAAGCTCTCTGTTGGCATTTTCTGATCCTGATGGGTGATAGCTGCTATCTTACTCACTAGCAAGCATTATTAATTAATTAGTCAAATAATCTAGCATGTGTAGCTTGATGTCTGCTCCTTTGTCTCTAAAATCACATGTATTGTGTTCTGGCATCTCTTCATTCTGTGATAACTCATTGTTTTTTCAATCCATGCTCTTCTGACTTACTGCCGTGGCCTTTCTTGGGATGCCTGTCCTCCTTAAACATGGCTGCTTTCAGATCTCATTTGTGCAGGACACAGTGCTTAAAGGATTTGGCATGAAGGAGTAGAAAAAGATCTGATTTCAAAGAGTGTATGTTTTTAGAATACACCGGTGTCTTGTGTACTATCACAGGAAAATGAAAAAATTGTCTGTGCTTGTTTCTAATATTCATACAATAACTTTTTTTTTTTTTTTTGCATTTTCATTTTACAAAATAAGTCATTAGATCTTTTTTTTTTTCCTAAAAAGAAAGGAATACACAAATAAATAGCTTTACTATATGTGCCAAATGGTGAACTTCTGTGACATATAAAAAAGCATTTCATTTTTTAAAATGAAGACCACAGATCATTCTCACCTACTTGACGAACACGTGTGGTTTTTCTGCGGAGCTTTATCCAAATTTGCTCAGACTTGTTGTTCGAGACTTGTAGAATAGGATTGCTTTATCTTGACTGTTTTATAATTATTGCAGCTCAACGCCATGGTTTAGATTTAAATGGTATAGATTTAATTTATATGTTAATAGGCCAATTTTGAGTCAAAGTTGTTAACTTGGCACAGTCTTATTTTGTATACAGTCATTACATGCAGAATTCATACTTCCAAAATATTATTTTGAAACAGTGAAAAAAAATATTAGCAGCTGACACATTGTCTTGATAAAGATTGGTTTGTGGATTCTGCAGTCTGATTGTTAAAAATGGCAATATGGGAAAATGTATTGGTATATAATTTCTCTTCTTTAACTGGGAAACACCTGCATGTTGAAACAGCGCAGCCTTTTATTGTTGTATAAAATAAATCATACAACGGTGGATGGATGGGTGCTGTTTGATGAACCACATGATAATATTGTTGCAAAAAAGGGAAAAAAATATTAGACCATTTGGAAACTGTGTGAACTTTAAAAAAGAAAAAAAGTAGTGTGTGTTTTAAAATGATAGACCTGTATTCTTAAGTCAAGTCTAGTAGTTTTAACAAAAGAAGTGCAGATATTTCAAAATATGCTTAGATGTGTACATTGGTTATTTTAATCACATCATGACCTATTGGAAATAGTAATTTTAGGTTATTCTGTGGTTTTACAAATGCGCCTTTTTGTTTTTATTTTGACCATTAGTGAACTAGAGCGTACTGAATAAGGCTTCTTTCTATTTCTGATATGATGGAACTGTGAAAGTGAACGATTGGTTGGAATTGCAACTTGCTGTCTGCACTACTTTGTGGCAAAACACCATTGGCTATTTCAATAAAACAATTGAAAATTGGATTTGTTTTAAACTGAAATAGTTTGGGGATAGACTTATTATTGTAATAACTGTGATCAACACTTGCATTTCATTCCTGATCCTGATTCCTGAGCGTCAACATGGGATGCCACCAGCCCTTAATTGGGTCCAGTCCATTGTAGAGCACCAAATATGATATAAATTAAAATCCTGGTTCCCTGTTGGGGTGGTCTTTAGCATAGGAATAAGCAGATTCCGAAAATGGATGTTTCCAATAATCTAAAACAAATGAAAAACCTTCATTGTTTAACCAGTCAATAGCATACAGCAGTCCAGGACGACTGCTTAAGACATGGAGCTGTTGAGCCTGACAGAATTAAATCACAGAATACTCCGAGTCAAAAACTTCACTCTCTCTGTTTCTGTGTACTAAATTTGTTTCTTGATTTTTTTTTTTTTTTTGTAGGTCTGTGCCTACAATAGAACTGTGTCCAAGGTTCAGGACTTTCTAAATAATGAAGCTAAAGGGACTAAGGTGATTGGCGCCCAGTCGCTAGAGGACATGGTGTCTAAACTCAAGAAGCCCAGGCGAATTATTCTGCTTGTGAAAGCCGGGCAAGCAGTGGATGACTTCATTGCTAAGCTGGTAAGCCTGGAGCAAGAACTTGTACAGAAAATCTGCAGTTGTGTGCCATCAGTGATTTGTTTGCTCTTAATGGCCATGCAGCACAAGGACACAGAGGAGTGTTTTTTTTTTGTTTTTTTTCTTTCTTTCATGTCTGTGTTCCCATTGTTATTTCACAGTAGCTTTCTTGTCCAATTTGTACTACAGCTTGTTTCAACAAGTGAAGGTTTTTGTGAATTCTTTCTTACTTACGAAGTCTTCAGTTGACTTTCTGATTTCACAGTTACACACACTGCAACAGTTCACATAATAAATCCAACATTTTGAATATCTGTTATAGGTACCCTTGCTTGAACCTGGTGATATCATTATTGATGGAGGGAATTCTGAATACAGAGATACCAATGTGAGTAACAAAACTGTTTTTACAAAGACTTAAAGATGTTATTTGAATTGAGGTACCTCCATACTGTATGTAGACTGGAGTCTATGGAATATGGGGCAGAATGTAGGTCATATGTGCAGTGATTTTGCTTATTCAAAGTACTAAAGTTCTTCTGACAACTGATTTCCTTACTCTGCTACAATGTGCATAAATACTAAATGTGTTTAATATGCATAAATACTCTGATTTCGATGGCTTAGAAGCATTAGAGATAAGAAGTTTATTTGATCTCTTCACAGGGTGCTCATGCTTTCAATAGCTTGTCTCTGTCAGCTGATACCCTCTTTGCCTATTCAGACCATACATAAATAGAAAATAAAATGGAAAAAGTTGTCTTAATGAAGTATTCATGACATCCTTAAATTGTTTGACCCCATATATGGTTGGAGCTTCTTTGTGTCTTAACAGTAATGTCATGGATACTGATCTTTAGTCAACACTCCATACACTGCTGTGAATTATTTCAGGCAAATGTGGGACATCTAACTATAAAATTATTTCCCCCTTTCAGCGGCGATGCAGTGAGCTGAAGTCTAAAAACCTTCTATTTGTGGGAAGTGGAGTCAGTGGAGGCGAAGAAGGTGCTCGATATGGACCATCTCTCATGCCTGGGGGGCACAAGGAGGCCTGGTGAGTTCAATCAATTCTACATTTATTAATTTTTTTTTTTTTCTTTCCAAAGGATGAATCTGAAATGTAGAATCTGACACCCGTGATACCCCCGCTGCTCTTCCTGAATTATGCATGTACTGTTTGTATTTTTTTCCTTTATAACTGAAATTGGATTCTCCTTTAATCCCTTCTTTTGCTCGCTGGTCTTCGCTTTCTTTGTCCTGTCTCAGACCAGACATATTTTGTAAGTGGTATAGCCTGCTCAATTAAAGATGATTTTCTGTAGCCTTCCGAGGAGTGGGGCTATCACTGATCACTAACATCCTAACCTTTTCAAACATAATGATGCTCTTCCTTTCTAAATATTTGCCACCTACATCAAAGGACTTTTAATTTCTAACTGGTGTTTTACCAAAGTAAAGAATTCTCATCTTAAGCCATTCTCCACAAACAAGACACACAAGCTATATAAACGAGTAGGCCGAGTATCTTCCTAATTCACAGAGTCTGCAGGAGTAAAGCTGTCATTGCATAATAAAAGACCTAAATGTGGGACCGTTCTGGGGTGTTGTAAATGCTCTGTTTTTTTGACAGTCATTTTATATTTTTCTATTTAATAGTACTACTAGGATGTTGTACTGTGTTAGCCATTATCAATGTAGAGATAAGCCAAACAAAATGACACCTTTTATTGGCTAACTAAAAAGATTACAATATGCAAGCTTTTGAGGCAACTCAGGCCCCTTCTTCGTGATTACATCTTGTCTGAAGAAGGGGCCTGATTTTCCTCCTCGAAAGCTTGCATATTGTAATCTTTTTAGTTAGCCAATAAAAGGTGTCATTTTGCTTGGATTTCTCTATTTAATAGTACTAGGGTGTTGTACCGTGTTAGCCATTATGAATGTAGAGCAGAGCCAAGCAAAATGACACCTTTTATTGGCTAACTAAAAAGATTACAATTAGTTAGCCAATAAAAGGTGTCATTTTACTTGGCTCTTCTCTATTTAATAGTGTAGTTTTAATTACTCCAAGAGCACTCTGCATTTACAGTACAGTGTTGCTCATATTTCTGCACTATGAGCTGCAGGTAAATTTACTCACACCAGGTCATGCGTTTCCTCAGTTGGTGGAATGTGCCATTTTGTGCCATACAATTCAGATTCTTCCCCTCGAGTCCACATGATCTGCAGTAATAAGTGCTTAATGGAAGTATTTTGGAAGCTGCAGTGTAGAGTATTGGTGTTTCATGTTTCAGGTTCACATTTTTATTTCCATTGAAATATGCTGTACTGGAGTCATAAAATGGTGTGTTTTTGCTTCTTTCCAGGCCTCACATTAAGGATATTTTCCAAAATATTGCTGCTAAAGTAGGAACAGGGGAACCATGTTGTGACTGGGTGAGTGGTCTTGACTGTAAAATGGTATTTGTGCCTTAATTTCTACCAACGTTGCTTATCATGATTTTCCTTGTTTGACTTTGATCAATGGTTGAATTTTTGCTTGCAGAGTTGCACTTTGAGGGACCTGTGTGACTTGTTTTTTGTGATCTGGATTATTACAAGATTTCCCAGCTTTCTGTAATAACAGCAATACAATCTGTCATGTCATTCACTGCCTGCTGCTTACTTTGTACAGTACATTAGCTTCACACATTTTACACAATTTATCAAAGACAGCAATTGGAAAAATTAAGGAGCTAATACATTTTGAAAACCAGACATACACCTTTCACCATTCTGTTACATCAAGAAGATGACTTGTGCCCAAGAAATGCAATTTAGAAGAGTTAAATATTAGCAGCTGTTGAGCTTAACTATTGAAAATTTCTCAACATGAAAAATCCCTGTTATGAATAGTTATATTTTAATTTTTTTATATCACTATCAAGCCTATAGTTGAAATAATTGTACTAATAAAGACAGTAACTTGCATGCTTTACATATCTAGAAAACCTAGGATGAATAGGTCCTCTCATGTTTTTATTCCATTTATTGTTGGTCCAGGACACAGGTGTCGAACTCCAGTCCTGGAGGGCCGCAGTGGCTGCAGGATTTCATTCTAACCATCTTCCTCATTAGTGACCAGTTTTGGCAGCTAATTAACTTCTTTTGCCTTAGTTTTAATTAACTTGAATCAGGCCCCTATTAGTTGTCTCTTTTTTCCTTAATTAGCAGCCAAACAATGATGAGTTACAAAGCGAGCTCACCTGTGTCCATCACATAATATCTAAAAATAAAGAAAGGTGAAGGTCTCTGTAAGGTTGATCTCTCAGGTCACCAAAACATTTGGATGGTGTTCTTAGAAAAAACAGAAAAATCAACAGTTTTGGAAATGTCTGTAGTGGCAGAATGAGAGCAGCAACAAGCCATGGAATTAAATAACAGGTTTAATTAACAGCAGGAATCAGCTTCTCATTAAGAGATTGGTTGGAGTTTGAAATCCCAGTTTAGCTGGTCATCTGTTGGCTCGTTTCACATCTCATTTCTGTTTGGCTATCATTTAATGAAGAAAGAAATCAATTCAGAGGACTGAATCCTCCAAAACAGGGCTATTAAAATTAAGGAGTGAATTAGCAGTGAAAACTGCTCACTGATCAGGAAAAGGGTTAGATTGAAAATCTGCGGCCCTCCAGGCCTGGAGTTCGACACCCGTGGTCTAGGAGATGTCCAGCTGTAGACGGGGACTGTAATGTTGTGGCCAGAGGTTTGCAAAGGTGAATTTGGATCGTCCGTCAGGGCCAGAATTCTGAGAGTGCCTGTCTCCAGCTGGATGCTTATGACTCTGTCTCTGGCATAGCACTGAATCATTTGAGGCAAGCTTACAAAGCAGTGGGTTCAATTAATTGTTGCACCTTCATTTAAAGCATTCTTTTCCACTATGATCACTTCCTACAAGTTTTAAACAACCTAATTCTAAGCAATTGTGCTTTTTTTTTTTTAATTTATTTTCCTATGATAACTATTTGAAATTTGACCATAATTAGAAATTATTAACATTATTTTAGTAGACTACTGTTTGTTGGTGCAATCCTGACAAAAGATGGACTAACGTCAAAAACATCTCATTTGTAAATGAACGTCTTTCTTTCTTTCTTTCTTTCTTTCTTCCCTCCTCTCCTGAAAGGTTGGCGATGAAGGTGCTGGTCACTTTGTCAAAATGGTCCATAATGGAATTGAATACGGAGACATGCAACTGATATGTGAGGCTTACCACCTAATGAAGGACATACTACACATGGACCATGATGAAATGGCAAAGGTCAATATAAAATTGTAATTGTTAAAGATGGTTTTCCGCATTAAAGGATCAAAATTGTTATGAAGAAATGCATTTGGCACAATCGGATAAAAGTTATGTGGTGTGAGTCTTCTCTTGAAACCTTGCTAGTCTGTAAAACACAAACTTATTTTTATTTTTTTTTATTTTGTGCCTTTAGGCTTTTGAAGAGTGGAACAAGACTGAACTGGATTCATTCTTGATTGAAATCACCGCCAATATCTTGAAGTTTCGAGATACTGATGGCAAACACTTGCTACCTAAAATCAGGGACACTGCAGGACAGAAAGGCACAGGAAAGTGGACGGCAATCTCTGCACTTGAGTATGGCACACCTGTCACTTTAATTGGTGAGTAAATAAATAGACTGTGGGTAAGGGCGAGGTATGATAAAGGTATAGGTGGGCCCAAGACTGCAAGCAGGTAACTGGCATGTATTGATGATTCTTGGAAAGACCGGAGTTGTAGTAGTGTAACAGTGTTATGTAGAGTTATTATCACCAATCTCATGATTTATCTTGACATTCAGTGGTTTTTTTTTTTTGTTTTTTTTTTTGCTGGGGAGGGGAATTTTAAAACACTCAGTGCAAGAAGTATATTTTTAGATATACAGTAAATTAAACTATTCCAATCCCTTCATTTTCTGCACACTTTTCATTGTAGATTTAATTTTCAATGGATTAATATGCCATTTGTGCCCTTCACTCTATACTTCATAACCCACAATGACAAAGAAAAAACAAGTTTTCAGAAAAGTCTGCAAATTAATTAACTCTTTTAGGGCTGATGTCGACTTTTGTCAAAATGAGGAATTAACAACGGTAATTAAGTGTAAACTGCAGCAAAACCAACCGTTACGTTTTAGTTGGACTCTCGTTGCTAGAAGGAAAGTTAGATTCATTGCTTTGACTGAGCTTACCTGCGCTTGTATGAGTAGCAAGGCACAAACAACGGCAAAAATGGCACTGACATCTGGCAAGAGATCAAAGCGAATGCGTCAAGCAAAATACTCCATGGACGACGTTTTGCCTTTTATCTCTGAACTGGACTATGACTTGTCAGACTCAGATTTTGATACAAGTGATCGAAAACGAATGTGAGGTTCCAACTTCAGCAGACTGGTCTCCAGCTAATCATGTAGCTGACACGCCTACGCCAATGTTTGCCAAGAGGACTGCCACTTAACAGTAAGAGGTAGAAACCAGATTGCAATGCACTGCGACTGTGACTGCTGCTGCGGCTGCCGCTCCAGCCATGCAAAGACAGCCTGGCAGCAAGTCTGCCGCACATTCTTGGCAAACTGGCAGCCGCAGCATGCAGTAACAGACGTTTTATGTTGATTTCTGTGTGAAACCATTGCTTTTCAGAAAATGTTTTTCGAAAAAAATATTCAGCCCTCAAAGAGTTAAAAGTTAAAATCAGAAATCTCTCATTCATGTAAGTATTCAGACCCTTTGCAGTGGCACTCTGGATTGTGTTCAGACACATCCTGTTTGCTTTAATTCTCTTTGAGATGTTTCTAGATCTTGACTGCAGTCCACCTGTGGCAAACTGAGTTGATCGGGCATCATTTGTAAAGGCACACACCTGTGTATAGAAGGTCACACAATTCACGTTGCATCTCGGGACAAAAATGAAGCCATTAAGTCCAAGGAACTCTCTTTGGACCTCCATGATAAAATTGTGGTGAGGCATAGATCAGGGCAAGGGTATAAAACCATTGAATAATTCTCAAATAGATGAAGTTTGGAACCACCAGGGCTCTTCCTAGAGTTACCCAGTTAATCAGATTAACCACATGGCCATAAAGGATATTGGTCATGGAGGTAACCAAGACCCCAAAGGTCGCACAAAAAGATCCTCCGAAGTCCTGAGAATCTTTTGAAAGAGCGGTCATCTGTGGAGCACTCCATCAATCGGGTGTTTAGGGTTGCATAACTAGACAGTAGCCACTCTTGAGTAAAAGGCATATGACAGTTTGATGGATTCTGATAGAATTTTGTCTGATTAGATAAAAATTGAGCTCTTTTGGGCAGAATTCCAAGCACTGTATTTGGCAAAAACCAGGCACTGCTTATCGGCTGCCTAATGCCTTCCCTACAGTGAAGCATGATGGTGGCAGCATCATGCAGTGGGGTTGCTTCTCAGTGACAGGGATGGATAGATCGGTGAGAATTAAATGCAATGATAAACACAGAAAAAATATAGAGAGGTCCTTGAAGAAAACCTGTTCCAGAGTTCATACGACCTCAGACAATATAGTAAACCAAAGGATATAGCCAAGATAACATTGGAGTGGCATCAGAATAAGTCTTAGGCTGTTCTTGAGTTGCACAACTAAAACCCAAATATAAACTCCATAGAACATCTATGGAGAGACCTGAACATGGTAGTTTACAGATGCTTCTCATCCAGTCTAATGGAGCTTTAGAAGATCTGACGGGAAGGATAGGATAAACTGCCCAAATCCGAGTGTGAAATGATTGTGAAGACTTACCCGAAAAGACTCAGAGCTGGAATTGCTGCCAAAGGGGATTCTACAAAGCAATAAATTTAAATGTTTGAATATTTAATATGAATTTTTTGATTTTTAAAAAATTTGCAAATCTTTCTGAAAACAACATGCTTTTGCTTTTTCATTGTGGATTGTTGAGTGCAGAGTTATGGGCAAAAATGGCAAATGTATCCATTTTAAAGTAAATCTGCAACACAAAGTGCTGAAAATGAAGAATTTTGAACAGTTTCAATATATTCTACTGTAAATATTGTATGTTTTAGTCAGAAATTATACATGGAATGTGCATATAATTTAATTACATAGTATGCAAAATTGAATATTCCCTCTACATTTTAACATTATACTGGGCTGGAAGGATGGACTTGGTGGATGATTCTCTTTGTTTTTCTCCTGTTTCTTCTTCTTCATTGAGACTGTGTGTATTGAGCTACAAACATGGGCACAGTTAATGGGGTGGCTGCAGGCTTCTGCCAACACATTGAATCATTGAATGCACTATGTTTCTAAAACAAATCATATATAAAAGGTAATATTCTCATCAAAAGTTTATTTTTTAAAGCTATAGCTAATATAAATATGTTAATAATCAACAATGAATAATTTAAGTCAATCCCATCCTAAGCAACTCTCATCTCCTCATCACTTATCATTAAAACAGAGAAACATTCTGTGTGACTTCAGTTACGCATTAGTTTGTTTCAAATTTAGCTTGAGAGACATTTCAATGTTTGCTTTTGTATACGGTTATTTTTTCTTTTATGTCCAATAGGCACTCATGGTGGCTAGCAGATCCTCGGTAATCAGAACAAACTACAGAGTCAAACGTTTGTCTGTGGTTTATGCCTAAATAAGGTGTTTAAGTACTGCTTTGTGGTCATTTGAGCAAATCTGCACCCCACATCACATGCATTCCTTTTACAGAATATTTAATGAATCAAAATGAGGTATTTGTCTTTCTGATGAAGTTCATTTAAAAAAATGAAAAATGCTTTAACATTCAAAACAGTTAACCCAGTGTTTTTCAACCTTTTCGCTGGAGTGGAACCCTGCGCGAATGGTTAACTTGCTCACGGAACCCTGTGCAATTATCCACCAGTATGTCCTATATCATTACGACTTTTTCGTGGAACCCTTGGCTAGCACTCACGGAGCCCCGGTTGAAAAACACTGAGTTAACCCAATCCCTAAACGTACTCAGATGTTAATTTGGAAATGCCATATGCACATATTCTAACTTTATTTAAAAAAAAAAAAAAAATAGTGTTCTTTTTGCCACAGTCTCAATAAAAAAACAGACAATCTAAAAACAAGCAAAGCTTTCTGTCATTTAAACTGTATTTAATGGTACTTTTGTATTTTTTTTTCATTTCCAAGCTTTAAATGTATTAAAGTACATTTGATTTACTTTATATTGTATCTTTATATTGTAGACAATTTAAGATAGTTGACATGAGATGTGATGTAATAAACCCCCATGCCAAAATGTCCATTGTTGGATTATTTATTTATTTTAAATTGTGGCCCACCAGCAATGTTTATCTACTCATTCTGGGGAGGTCAGTGTTACTGAGTAGCATGTTTGTCCCTCCATCTCCTTCACTTTCATGATTCCCCTATCTACAGAAAATGACCTAGTTGTTCCATCAGTAGAAGAACTTGAGACAATAATACATCAGGCCCAACAAAATTTTCTGTGCCAAAATCGGGAAATCCCTATATTCTCTTTAATGAGATTGTAGGTCCAGAACACATTCTTACGGCTTTGAGTTACTGCAGCAGGTTTACTGAGCAGGCTAGTGTAGTACAATTGCATGTAATCTGGTGTCCAGTGGCTTTTCAAGCTGTTTACAGACATAACTGTAATAATAACTTCATATTGCTTTTTTGACTGTCAGAGATATAAGCTTGTGTTTTCATTGTTTATTATTATAGTGCCATTCCCATCAATTCAAAGCACTAAGTGACACCACAGTATAAACTCTGTCATTGCACCTGCTTACTGTGCAAAAGCTAATCCTGGCATTGAGGTGAAGTGGACACTCTGTTCTCTCCCAGAACAGGCAGTAAATTGCTTTAGATTAAATAATCAATCGGCCATTTTTATTTATTTATTTATTTTTTAAACAAAGCCTTTCACAGCAAACACCATTGCAGGGTTGTGTAAAATACTTGAAACATACTATGAGAGAAGAAAAACAGCAAGGTAGATTAGAAGATAACTCTAACCGTTAATTAGTGGGAAATGCAGACATCCTGTGTTAAGGGCATTAAGGCAGAATTTGAAACAATTAAGTAAATGTATACATCAGTTGTCTGGAAATAATCTTTGATAGAAGGCATTGAAGAGTGGGCTGGGCGTTGGTGGAGTAGTTGTAATGAAGTCAACTTTCAAAGTATTTAATACAAGACTAGTGACAAATCCATCCATTGTCTGACGCCCCCCTTTCCAGCTCAAAATGATGGACACCTTAAGCTGGCATACTCTAGTATGCCAGTACAGTCAAGGAGATACAGGTGCTCTCCTCGAATGTAAATGCAAAGATTTGAAGAAGTTGTAACATTTCATGTATTCCCAGCATATCTATTGCCGTTCTCTGATTTGGCTTTGTAATCTTTACCTATCTTGTGTCCTGCAGCCCAACATTAGTAGCATCAGTACAATGGTTATTTATCTGCACAGTGTGGTTTACTAAAATAAAATCACTTTGCAATGGTCAGAAGTGTTTTAAGTGAGTCATATTTCTCTTAATATTGCATACTTCAATATATGTCCTGCGAATCTTTCATATTCTTAAGTAATTTTACCAGCATATCAAATGCTGCACGGCATGGTGATGAATAATCTATTTACTGATGCTCTCTGTAAGTGTGATTAACACCAAAAGAATCCTTTGCTAATTGTTTTATCTTGGTAGAGTAGTACAATATATTGCTCTACTTTCCCCTATTGTATTATTAATATGTAGCCTTAGAATGCCTAATCTCACAGACTTACCACTGTTTATAAGGTATTATTCTGTATAACTTATCCCCACCTTCCCTTCTATATCTATAACCTCAGGCAATTAGATGTAGTAAAAAGACAAGCAGGAGTTAAGTTACACATAAAATAATGTATTACTGATAATATTCATAAATAATAGCAAAATGCAAAGTACATTTGAATATTGGCAACCATACAACCTGATTAAATGGTGATATGTACTTCAGGCGTTACACAGACTTGTTTGTTACTTAAAATGTCTCTAGTTAAGACATCATTGGTGCTCAGCTTTCAGCCACATGTCTGTTCAATATGGATGCCAAACTGTGCTCTTCATTGTGTTGTCTTCTTCATCAGATGTTAGTAACAGAGATGCTTCTTCATCATATGTTGGTTAGTAAGAGAGAGATACTTCATCACAGGTTAGCAAGAGATGCTTCTTTCAGATGTTAGTAAGAGAGAGGGAGAGTGAGATAAAGCAAGCAAATTTATGGGTTTTCTGTCCAACCCCTACAGCCAATAGGACATCATGATACTTGAAGGCCTCTGAGACAAGCCAATTCCAAACAGCCATACCTCAGACCAATGGGGGAAAATAAAACATCTTAACACATGTCCCCAAGCCATATGTTAACGTAACCTGGCTTCCTTGCGGGTGTTGAAAGACTTTAGCAGAGAAGTACTCGTCAAACTGGTTTAAGACACATCCCCGAAATCCTGCCGTAAAATTACAAAGAGACTTACCCGCCACGGGGGCGGGGGGTTGCAAACATGAATGCCTGTCACCAAAGTAACACTAAATTACATTACTTTGCCTAAATTATAAATAAAGACATACAAAACATTTATCAAGTTATATGCAAAATCTTACATCACAACACTAAGGTCTTCTTACATAAGCGTCAATAAGTAATAAATGCATTTTTGCAGTACCTAAACTAAAGTGTTACTGAATAATTTCCATTAGTTTTGGCACATATACTCATATAGCACAATGGCAAATTACCAAAGGCATATTCTACTGATCCACATGAGCAAAAATTCCTTTTATTTTTCCTTAAGGGAGAGAGAGAATATGTGTAGGATATTCCTAAAACAAGTTTTTGTTTAGAAATTATCACTCGGTGAATCCTATGAGGTGTCAGCTGTTCACATGGCTGAAAGGCCACACACAATAGAGCTCAGCCTGCAGATTCACAGTGACTCGCATTTATTAGCTCAATCTGCTGAGTCATGCTCATTCTGTGAATAGCATTGTTCCTTTTTATGCGCTTGTGTTTCAGGAAACAAGAATCAACACTGCTGCTTCTTGAACTATGTTGATTTTCCACCATCTTTGGCAGTGGAGCTGTTTGGCTTGCGGTATCTTCTGCTCTGATTCTGTTCCCTACTTTTTCTCAGTGCCAGTTAGCATTGGTGCTTGTCGGTTTTTTTTTTTTTTTTCCTCCCAAAGACCATATTTGATCTCCAGCATGCTATTTGTATTTTGCTGTGTTGTTTTTCCCCAGAAGTAATCACTTTCTGTTTTTCAGAATAGTCTATAAAGTGCTAGATCTTTTTTCAAATGATAGGTTGTGCATTTTGTGCAGTGCAGTAAATGGACTCCTTTGTGACACTGCAGATCTGTTCTGCCCTAAGAAACAAACAAACCTCTTTCACATCAATTAGGGCACCAATCAAAACTCTGTATGGATTTTAAAAAGTTATATGGGTGTACAACACAGAACGATGTAGAGTGCCCGCTATACATGTCATGCTGCTTTATTGTATACTGTACACCTATTTCTGGGTCTTTGGTCACATGTTCAATATAATGCATGCTTTTGACTATGCCCCTCGTTTACTCCTTGCCATGGTCTCTTCCTGTTGTTTGGAGTTGCTTGACAAACCTTAATTGCGGCGCACTCACATACTGCTTGGAGTGGTAGGTGTATATGAAAAGGTATTTGAGTCTTTTCACACTAGCATGCCTCTCTTCAACTGAGAATTCTAGTATGTGCTGTTCTGTAGGAACCTGATGATGGATATTCAAGACATTTTATAGCTTGGACTTTAGTCAATGGTGCAATTCTCCTCTGTTTTCACAGAGAGAAAAGCATTGATAACTGAGTTAAAGTGGGTTTCAGATGAACAGATTGTATTTAATGCTAACATTCATGAAGAATGTTAGAAAAAAAAAACAAACAAACAGGCTTACATTGTAGTTTGTGTAAAAGAAATTCTGAACTTCTGTTTCAAATGGGCATAAATTTCAGTTTCTGGTCATATACAAAACAAATGAGCACTAGTTCATTTCTGTGTTAAAAAAACATCTTTCCAAACCAAAGTAATAAAAGTAGTGTGTGGCATATTTAAAACCAGCCAAAAGTACAAGTTAGACACCAAATCCCAAGCTGCACCCAGGCACACTAGTTTCTTGGAGAAATGATCTAGAATTAACGATTAAGATCTGCGTAGATGGGAGAACTGATTTCAAATGGGGAGGGAAAGGCACAGTAACATGGAAACATTGCATTTTGATTAAAAGCTGATAAAGTCCCAAAATGTGAGAGAGCACTACTTTGGGATAGGTTTTATAAGAGGTGGAGATCCTCTACTCTGCTTAGTTTAAACTTATGTTGATGAAGTGAATGTTGGCTTACATATGCCTGACTGAAAACCTGGTGAAATTGATAAAAACTAACAGCCACTACAGAAAAGTTGCCAATTATTGCCTAAATTGAAGAAATAAATGGGTTACATAATATCATGAAACTTGGCAATAAAATCACTGATACAGCTGAAAACCATGCAGTACATTTGGGAAGTGAGGCCTGTGAAGATATTTACAAGGTCCCTTATGAATTTAATGAGGCTAATGTGCTTATGGACCTCACAGATGACCATTTTCAAGAATACTTCTAGATTAGAAGGACTGATGTGTAATAATGTAGTCATTTTTATAAAATAAGAAAAAAAAATTTCTTTAATATCTTTCTCACTAGTATTATGACAGACCTTGTATATCAGTTTTAATACATTCATCCCTGCATTTCATGTCAAAACATTAATTCAAATGTCTGCAGTACTTCCTGTTAATTCAAAGAACAAGTTTAGTCTTTTAGTAAATTTCTATAACATTATCAGGCATGAAGTCTGTGGAGCTACTAGATCTTGTCAACACAAGATGTTATTTCACATTTGGTTCATTGAGGCACCACTCCAAATAAATAAAAGCAAGGTCATTTTTTCAAAAATAGAAATAAAAAAACAAAGGGTCTATTTATGATGATCACATGTGTAGATGAGCTTTGCACGCAAGCAGATTTGTTGTTTTGTTTTCAATAAATAAACTTTTAGGCGATTCATTCACAAGTTACCAGTCTGGAGATGTTGGTTAATCTAGCTAGTAAATATCTGGCATGTGAAAGGAAAGCCTAGATATCCAGAATGACACCCATACAAACATTGGGAGAACATGTAAAGTTCACACAGGCAGACCTGGAATCAAATCTGCACCACTGTGGAATCTGTGTGTGGTTTTTTTTGTTTTTTTGTTTTTTTTTGTCCTGTTATGTATTATGTGTTTGTAATACCCTTTCATTGTGCTTATATTTTCTTTTTTAGTGTCATAGGCAACTCTAAGTGGTAGTTCCAGGGTCCTTGTGACAGATGCCTATTAAAACAAATTGAAATGTTTCACTTTTTCCAAGCTCACAAGTGAATATTATGTCTTTAATGTCAGAGGAAGTAAACAGACTTTATGAGTTTACCTTGACCATGATTTTGACTACTTTCCTGCCTTGTGATTCGATCTCTGGATTCTAACTCCTGTTTTCCTTAACTTTTTTTTTTTCTTTTTAAACATTCATGTTTTCAGATGTGGCTGCTAACCTTTGCTCCTGTTTTTGACCATGAAGTGGTTACTAGACTCGCCAGTTAAAATGCACAATTATTTGCGATGACACACTAAAAGACAAGAAAGCAGTTGCAATGTGAAAAAGCACCCAGGAATAGTTAGAACAATCCAGAACCATAATAAAATCCAAGTGCAACAAGTAACAAAATCACAGTAATAAATACTTATAATGACAAGTAAGCTTGTGTTGCTACATTTACCAGCCATGTAATCAAAGACCATGTGCAACAGTAGTTGAAGGTACAAGCAAGAGCCACACTATCTTGAGTCTCTCTGTAATATACAAAATACATAAAAGGTAAGTGGTGACAGTAGATAATAATGAAGAAGATGATAAAAAAGGCTGCTGATGCTTTTTGAGACCATTTAGGGAGATCCAACAATGACCTGACACGTGTCTTCTTTCCTCTGTTTAGTATTTTTATGTTTTGATAGGAATGCATTTCACAAATGATTTTGGAGCCAACATGGATTACTGGCTTTACAAGACCTAAACTAGTTAACTAGGGCTGTTGAGCTTAGAGTTGGGAGTGGTATTAACAGATGAGTGTGAAATGAAGAGAGTCCAGGAAAAAAGAGAGAAGGTGTTAGCTAGAAAGGAATTGACACCTTGTATATATGATGAAAATGGATTAGCAACCCCACATGTTAGGTAGGGTCCACTGTCTGTTTAGGAAGGCAACTGAAAGTTTGCAATGTGCACTTTAATCATGTCTGAATTGTTTGATTTGTAATTTAAAACTGTGGAGCAGTTGGACAATTATCTTTGTCCAAAATAGTATGGAGGGCACTGTATAAAATAGAATGTCCGTCTGTCTGTCAGTCTGTGTGTATGCTCCCTATACAGTCCTACACTGTGTGTCTGATCTGGACCAAATTCTGCATAGTTGCTCTCTGGGACAATACAGACAAGATAATACTATTAATTCTTTACGATTTTATATAGCACTTTTCTCACTACTCGAAGTGCTTTGCAGACACCACACAGGCAGGACCTGGGACACGAACCCATATTCTCTTTACTGTGAGGCAGCTACTTTGGAGCCCAAAATTTTGACACGTGACTTTGAGTAGTACAGTTTACCTTACTGCCAATGTGAGAAAACTGCACTATATAGTAAGCAATCATTCAAAAGTAAGGATATTTCTAAGATCCGATTCTAGACCTAAAGAGCAAGGAATGAGTGTTTTTTTTTTTTTTATTTTTTTATTTTTTATTAAAAGCATACTCTTATTTCATGCAGGTATACAGTATACTTCAGTTTTCTAAATAAAAAAAAAAATGTGTTTTATTACTTAAATTGTACTTCTTCATGGTTCTTACTGTGAATGATGCTATGCTGAAGAATGACAAGGCCTGATATGTGTCTGTGCATGTTTTGTTCTTCTCTTTTCCGCTACTGTGCAGGAGAGGCAGTCTTTGCTAGGTGTCTTTCCTCATTAAAAGAGGAAAGAGTAGAAGCTAGCAAACATCTGAAAGGACCCAAAGAGGCAGCTTATAGTGGTGACAAAAAGAAATTTCTAGAAGACATCCGCAAGGTGAGTATGCTACCTTAGCTTAAATTAACCCTGGATGGGGTAGGGCCTACTTGCATTGATCCAGGGTCAATATGGGGAAAAGCTGGAGTACCTAGAGAAACACACAGAAACCTGGGACAGAGGGAAGTTCAGAGAACTCATCTGCAAGTAGAATTACCCAATCCAGTATCTCTTTATTTTCTTCTCTGTCTCAGTCTTGTGCATGCCATTCTGATGGTGACATTGTCTTTTATTTAGGAATTTAAACGATTAAGGGATAAATATGTGTAGTCTGTGTGTTAAACTGTATATTCAATTAGAGTTTGCTGTCTTTTTATTTATTTTTGTTTTAACTGTTAAGGGGTTATCAATCAAATCTTAATCATATAGTGGTAAAGGCATCATGAGCAGGATAACCAGTCTTTCAGTAGCCACAGGTAATAATGGGAAATAAATTTCCAGATGCAAATGTTTGGGTGATCGCATTATTACTTTTACTGTCTTAAATAATCTCTCTCAATATTTCAGAAATCGGTACATTTAAGTCAGTGATGAACCTGTGGTACTAAACTCGGCAACACAATCTCGAGCGCAGTAGCGTAACACATTTAAAGTAACACACGTTGCGTTGTCAGAGTAGTAAGTTTTCTAATGAAATACTTATTGATGTAAAAATACTTATGTTATTATTATTTCAGCAGCACTGGGTGTAAGGCAAGAAGCACACATACTGTGTCCTTTTGCAGGGCTCAGTCGCATGGCCAATCAGAAAGAGTATGCTGCCTATGTGCTGCTAACAGAAACCCAGAAATAGTCAATTTGACTAAACATATTTATAAAACACAAGAAAATGATCACAAGTGTCATGCGTATTTTCAGGTTCATGGTGCCGATGATGATGTTTTAACTCTCTTGAGTGGTGTAATGATGTCAAAATATTTTGACAAAGAAGATGTACACAAGATTCCTCAGGCATGTAAACACGTATTTTTAAGAAACCAGGTTTCTTCTTTAACTGGGTTATTCGCCTCCGGGGTGCCCAATACATCAATCGCGATCGACCGGTAGATCGGAAAGGTAGTGCAGGTAGATCACGTTGCATTCAAAAAAAACATTTTTTTTTAAATGTTAGTCTATCATATATCCTCCCTATGGCATTTGCCACTTGATTGACATACAGGGCAGCCAGTCTGAGATCTCTTTTCTTCTAACACACTGGTCATCCCACACGCACGATCAAACACGCGAGCTACTGCAAAACTCTGACTATCTAAGTGATCTAGTTAGCCTTCCAATTTATATCGACTAAAGAAGAGATTTAAAAAAAAAAAATTGTGTTTAGGGTATGGGCTGGATGTGGAATTGGAAGAGGATTTTTTTTTTTTTTCTCACAATATCGCAATCGAAGTGCGTTTGTCTGATCTGTCAATCTATCATTGCTATTCCAAAGAAGGAAAATGTGAAAAGGCACTTTCGAACTGTTCATAAAAACTACAAAATGGACTTCCTTCCGAAAAGCGATCTGAGAAAGAGAAAGGAGAGGGAACTAAAATCGCAGTTAATCGGACAGCTGTCATTTTTCATTAAAAAACAAAGGCAGACACACCGAAGTATCACTCTGGGTGAGTCACTCGATCATTAAGCATAAGAAGTCCTTCTAAGATGGAGAGAAGATAAAAGAGGCCTTTATTGAGAAAGATGGCTATGGAGAAATTCCTGCTGAGATTTCGAGACCCCTGCCCGGAGAAAAAGGAGTTTCTCCTTGTCATTAAACATGCAGAATACAAGCAACTTAATAACGATCAATGGCTGCTAGACTTGGCATTTTTTACCGATCTGACCAACATGTTGAATGAGCTTAATTTACAGCTGTAAGGAAAAGACAAAACCATGGTCAATATGGTTAGCTCAGTTAATGCTTTCAAACGAAAAATGCAACATCTGCCCTCAAAGCTGCAGCATCTTGATTGGGGGAACATCCAAAACCTTGCGTCAGAGCTGGAGACGCAATGGAAGATGTGTGCGCAACTTGACAGCATACGCTACACAGAGCAGATTGAAAATTGTCTGTCAGACTTTGACAGACGGTTTCAAGACTCTGCTGTACTTGAGCCAATCACTACATTTAAGTCCTATTCATTTAGGGAAGATGTTGAGGGTGATTCACCTGCATCAAAAATTGCAACACTGTTTCACCTAAAACTCCTCTACAGTGGAGGATGAGATTTTGACACTACAGGCTGACATTCAGCTGAAGTATGGGGCTCATGGACAGTTTTGGAACTTCCTCACAGAGGAAAAGTACCCAAACATGAGGAAATGTGCTACCTCCTTGACTGCATTATTCGGCTTTGCTTATTTATGCGAGTCAGCCTTTTCCCACATGAAGATTATTAAGTCCAAATACCGTAGTGACCATAAATGTATTGAATTGTTATTGTACCATAAGGGTTATTCAGTTATGCAAGGAAGAACAACATATATTTTATGTATAAACTATACTCCTTTACTCCTTTACACTCTTGACCTGGTCATTTTAAAAGTAGCTCGCAAGCTGAAAAAGTGTGGGCACCCCTGATTCACCTTAACCTGGTTATATGTGTGCATGTCAACACACTGAATGAAGGGTATTCTTATTGCTTTGTCTGATCCCTGAAAAAGTAATAAATTAATGCTGCAGTAATTAATTGTGCTGCTTTTTTTTTTTTTTTTTTTTTGAAGTTTGCCTCCCACTGTTATATCCAAGTTTAATTTTAGTCATCATAGAAATGTACTGTTAATGAAGTCATTTTCTCTGAGAATGGTTTAGTATATTGAGCATAGTGGGCGTAGATTATTTAAGGAAGTGTTGTGAAAAGACTGCATGTGGGAGTTAGAGAAGTGGAGGACATGCTATAGTCTTCATTGTTTGCAAAAGGCGATTCATTCCTTCTGTGTAGGCTTTACTACAAACGTGTGTTATCTGAAAAAGATGTTTAAATGACAAATATGAAATGGAATTAAGTTGGCATTTTGAAAATGTGTATGATAAATGTCCTTCTACTTTTCACTCCAGCCATCACCTAATACAATTATTAAAATAAATGAACTGTATCATGCATTACAACTAGAAATATCTTGTGAGATGCAGGGAGAAAACTTTAAGTTCTGTCTTCGTTTGGCCTTCTGAACTAGCTTGTTTATGTTTTTTTTTTTTTTATGTTTTAAAATTTTTGGATGTCTTATAAATCTGAACATTCTACAAAGAAAATATATAGTTTTGTATATAATTTCTCTTGTCATTTCTCTACTCACCCTTATACATTATCATTCTCCTAAGGCTCTCTATGCATCAAAGATCATTTCATATGCCCAGGGATTCATGCTTCTGCGTCAGGCAGCCAAGGAGTTTGGTTGGTCTCTAAATTATGGTGGAATTGCCCTCATGTGGCGAGGTGGATGCATTATCAGAAGGTAGGATGGATCACTGTTCTGTATTGTGAACATGCAGATTACACACACTACACAACTTAGGGACAAGATTCTGGGGCTGTCCAGTAGCAGTGCCAACTACTGCACGGCCGTTTGTTTGTTGGTCTGCATGAGGCCAGCAAACAAATGAAAAAATGATTTTCTGCATGCCTTTTCTTTACACATCAGCATTCTGTGCTTCTTTGAAACTGGAACATCATACTGCTGGCATCTTCCCCTTGAAGTGGAAGGACCAAATATGGGTTTTCAAATTTAGTGTGATTCTCCTCAGCAGTGGGTAAAAATCAAGATAGATGGATAGAACTCAATTTGTCCTCAGGTGGAATTTGACTTTTTGACAAGCTCATTAAATTAAAAAAAATAAAATAAATAAATACACATACACCTACACCAGAATGACTAAAAAGAAAGAAAACCTCTGACTTGGCAGTTGCAGTGAAGAATTATATAATGTATTGCCTTTGGTATAAAGGAATCCCAGTAGGATTTCTTGACACACCTGTGCTGAATAATTCATTGGTTGCAAGTCCTCGGGGTTTGTGTGTCAGAGTGAGGATATGCAGCATTGTTTATAATGACCATCAGTTTTGTCTTCATTCTCTCCTCCACTGTGAACTCCAGCGGGTCAAGAGTGTGTCCCATAACTGAGTCTGCTATTTTAAATAATTTATTGATTTGGCAGGCCTATCTTTTTAAGTAATGCGGGCCTATCTTGAAGTAATGTTACCTGTCCAGATCACAGCTTAAAAAATTATACTGGCCATTACAGAATTAAAGAATATATGAAGGATGTCATTGCCCATATTAAAGGAATACAGTCTCCAAAGAAAATGAAGAGCCTACTCTATAATGTTTTGTGAATGATGCATTCCTCATACCGATCTGCTTCTGTTTTTTTCCCCAAATGGCCTTTGAGCTTTTCGTATCTTTTTACTTGCATGTGCTACGTGGTCCGGGAAAAGTTTGCATATGAAGTACAAATACACAATTAAAGAATAAAAAGGCAGGCCTCGTATTAATGTTGGCAGTGATCTTCCAGCCCCTTTTTCTAAGCTGGAAAGTTAAGGTTGCACATGTCCGCACATACACACACATACATATACAGCCAAGTGTATAGAAAGCACCACAGGGCCAGATGTTCAAGACCTCACCAGGAAACAGGCAGCACGCTGCATAAAGACAATTTTACATGCTGCTACAACAAGCAGTATTCCTCTTGATAAGTAATTATCTTGAGCATATGATAGAAAATTTAGGGAAAACCATTTTTAAAAAAGGAAACAGAAGTGAGGGTCATTATAAGCATTCTAATCATAAGTTAAGTTACTGAGGGAAGCGTATTACTTACTTTGTACAACATCTGGTAGGGCTGTACCCTACTGATGCAGAAACGCCACTGGTTAATGGTCAGCTTTTGTATAAAGTTGAATATTTAATTATAATAGCATATATTTGATAAAACCTATAGAAATTAACATGTTACTTAAATCTCTACTTATAGACTTCAAAGCACTTTAAAGCTTGAATAGCTGATGCACTTTCATTTAAGTAAAGAGAAAATAGAGTATATAGGAGCACACACAGAAGAGACAGTTGCACTTATATTTTTACACAACAGTGTTAAATGTTAGCTGTTTTTTCTGCTGAGATGCTGTGTGTTTTTCACACCGACTATTAGTGCTATTTATCCCTCTGTGCTGATCTTGAGCCATCTTGTGAAATTATTTACTGACCTTTTCCACATTTCAATACCATGAATTCTTTGTTCTGCTCTGAATTATCTGAATTTCCACAGTCTTCATTTTTTCCCCTCTCCTTATGCCGAAGCCCACCCTTTTTGTATGTATGGTGTATGGGTATCTTCCTGAAGCTGGCCTATCCTGATGATTTTCATGTTAATTCTGATATTGAAGCCATTCACAGTGTAGGATCTCCTATAAGATGAAAGTAGTCAAACTGGTGAACCACGGTAATAAATCCATGCTTGTATTATTTTTTTTTTTTTTGTTGTTTTCTTATGAAACCCCAGAAATGGTCTATATGACATTCCTGTACATGCAGAGAGTGAGATCCTGTTGCAGTTTTTGCAGTAGCAGTAAAAATAATAATTACTTTTGATAGCTGCAGAGGATGTGGAGTTTTATATTGCACGCACGTCTTATTGCTACTACAGCAGCGCAACATGATGCATATTTGAAATTCCAAAACAAGATATGTTTGTAGATAATGGTGGGAATTGGGATATTTTGGTAACTGGTGACTCCATCATCCAGCAATGTCAGTTATTGGGCTTTAAAAGAAAGATGGCATATAAAAGAATGCCTTTTTAAAAACAACTTAGGAGCAATTTCAAAGTGTGTATCCAACCCTGACTCAGACTGCTCTGTGACTGCAGGATAAGAGATGATTGTTTTCTACTTCCACTAATATCACTTCAGATGAAATCCAATGATGTCCAGCTTTGCCATTTTCCAGGACTCAAAGTTGCTTATGTATATTTAGTGTCATTCTGTGCCAGTTATTAATATAATGTTGTAGTTATGCTAATTTACATCTTCTAAGTCTTTTATATTTCTACCCAGTGATACAATACTGCCCTCGCATTTGAGTAGGCAACAGGTAGATATTTTTTGTTTGGTGTTCTCAAATTCAGTTAACTGTGTCTACTGTAAATAATTGGGAACAACTAAGTGAAATCCATATATATCGAAATATGGTAAACATTAACATTGTAAAGGAGCTGTAGCAGCTCACCACACATTAGCAAGTGCTTTTCACAGTCCCAACAATTCTAAAGTATTTTTCAGTGCAATTAATATATACATTTTATAGTATTCTGAGCACGGGTAGTTTTGAATTACTTACTCATAAAAGCTTAATAATCCTTTCTTCATTTTTTAATAGTGTTTTCTTGGGCAAAATAAAAGAAGCATTTGAAAGGAATCCAGACCTTGAGAATCTCCTTCTGGATGACTTCTTCAAAAAAGCTGTGCAGGACTGTCAGGTGTGATAATCTGTATTGAATGTGTGCACCCTGTCTGGGTACTCTGTGTTGCATTTTGTTTCTTCCTAAAGCTGGTATTGAGTGCCCCTTTGGATAACCACATTAACTAAAATTTCACAAAACAAATATTATTTCATGTTGGTTATTTACCACCTGTAAAAACCAAAGCTGAGCACATCCCATTTCATTATTCCCACAGAGTTGCGTTGTAAGCCAAGCATGCAGCATGGTCAAGAGCACATACCCTTAAAATGCTGGCAAGAAGAAATGTAGACAACTGACAACCAAAAAATACTCACACAATGACACATCTCCGATCTTACAAACACACTAGTGTGAAAAAAGTTAGCATTTAAAGTCAGTTTAATTTTCCACTCTCCAAAGAATATTGCCATCTCCTTGTTGATAGCTGTATCTTTGCTTACTCAGGAAGACACAGTATTGCTGTTACCCGTCTGAGGAATTTTCCTGTGGAGCAATCTTGTGTATGTTGACTTCGGTGTCTGCAGCATTCTGTAGTATGCATTTAAAAGCCTTAACTGGAGTCCCTCAACTGTAACCATCTAGAACCCTGTTGTTTAGCCCATTTTGGTATTGCTTGTCCACGTTTACTGAAAATATTTCCTAGTCCTAATACATTCACCTTATTACACATAAAAGCAATCTAACTGGCATTAATGGCACAACCTGGACTGTAATTAGTATGACCAAGTGGTCAGTAAACTGTTAGTGGTTGTACAATTCCCAGTCCTGGCTTGCCCTTTATCTATGAACGAGTCATTAGCCTGCTAACACTACATTAAAACATGTTGAAAAAATGTGATTTTTTTTTTTTTTTATTAAAGTCATCATGACATGGCACACTTGCCTAATCTAATTATTTAACAAAAGGCTGAATCACATAAAGACACATTTCTTACACAGAGATGTTGAAATTTTGTGTTTTCTTTTGATTCAGGAGTCTTGGCGGCGTGTAATAAGCACGGGTATCCAGTTTGGGATCCCCATGCCATGCTTTGGAACAGCCCTATCCTTTTTCGATGGATACAGACATGATATGCTACCTGCTAACCTGCTGCAGGTAAGAAATGGAAGGCTTCATTTTTATCAACACAGTTCTTGAGGAATCAATTTAAAATATTTGTAGTCATTTTTTTTTTCTGTGTTTTAGTGCTATCAAAGCAGGAGTCATTTCATTCATGAATGCAAAAGAAAGTGTGGCTTTTCTCCACTAGTGATAGTTACTGATAGTTTAAAATTTTGGGATTGAAATGATTTTAAATTAAAACATATTTTTATCAAATAGTTCAATGTCTAAGTGATAGCTATCATGCTGAGATATTCATTTTATGTGATCCCTTTCATAATATTTTCTATCCCAAATACTGTTTTTACATGTTACATGATGGAACCTGGGCGGCAAAATAGCGCAGTGGGTTGCTCTGCTGCCTTGCAGTTAGGAGACCCGGGTTCGCTTCCTGGGTCCTCCCTGCATGGAGTTTGCATGTTCTCCCCGTGTCTGCGTGGGTTTCCTCCCACAGTCCAAAGACATGCAGGTTAGATGCATTGGCAATTCTAAATTATCCTTGGTGTGTGTGTGTGCGCACACCCTGCGGTGGGTTGGCACCCTGCCCGAGGTTTGTTTCCTGCCTTGCGCCCTCTGTTGGCTGGGATTGGCTCCAGCAGACTTCTGTGACCCTGTAGTTAGGATATAGCGGGTTGGATAATGGATAGATGGATGATAGAACCTTCTTGAAATAGCATATTTTTGTAATAAAAGTTAGTTAATTTTAACTTGTGCAAGGCCACACTGTGAATCAGCAGGTTGCTTTAGCTTTATAATTTACAATCCAGGTCTTCAGAAACACTGAAAAATTCACTACAATAGCAAACCAGTAAACAATTTAATTTGTCCAATTTTTATATTCTTACATTTTTAAAATCTTTTAGTGCTTTAATTACATTTGTTGGTAGTTTATTTCATTTTGCGTGGTTTCTAGTGCTACTGTGTCTTTTATATTTTGTGGTGATCCATATGGCACTCCAGATATACAGTAGTCTTATTAAGTGTCTGGTCTGGTTTTATGTTGTGTAACGCCACTGTTGAATGCACCATCACAAAGCACTTTACACATCAAACAAGTTTAACATTCAAAGTAAATACAATGTCATGCTTTCAGTGTCATGATACAGATTTCAGATTTGCACCTAGACACTGCCCTGTAGCCCATACTTTCACTAGCTCCCCTCAGTGCATAAGGAGAGGTGCGAGTGAAAAAGAAAGGCCAACTGTTTTTCAAGCCATTGGACTAGCATTATGAGTTATAACTATGCAAATGGCTCTTGTCAAAACTTTCGAGGTTTTTTTTTTTTTTTTTTTTTTTTTTTTTTAAACAAAACCTTTTTGCCACTTTTTGGACTGGACTTTTATCTTGCGCCTTTTGATTACTGTTGCTTGTGACCATCTCCCTATTTATTTTTGTTTACACCTTGAATCACAGACTTAAACAATAAAACCATTTGTTTTTTTACCAGCTTGTTATACTTTTTATCCCATTGGTACATCCAAGTCTAAACTTTCACAATGTTGTGTGTTGCCTGCCGAACTTGGTGGGACACTTCCTGCATTGGTCGCCTTCATTACCATACATATGGGAAGTCACAGTGAGAAAGCAGCTGCTAGGGACACATGCCTGACAACAAATTTAAACACAAAAAGAATCCAAACAGCAGGTCACTTTGTCAAATTCGACAGTCTTTAACTAATATACAAACATTTTTTTCCTTTTTAAATTGTTTGTCTCCATTGCCCAGAGCAGTAGTTCTCAAGTTCAGACTTGGGTGGGGGCCGTTTTTTATTCCAACTACCTTTTTCTTTTGAGTCGACTTTTACCTTAATTAATCATTCTATTATTTCATTGTTTTTTTGTTTTGTGTCAGTCTAGAAACAAACATGGTATTTAAAGTTTTGATAGGAAGGCAGTGAGCATTTGTTTGTTAAGCAGGAATGAATTAATTTTCATTGTCTTGTTTTAAGGTTTTGCTCCCTTTTATAAACATTTTGGTTAAATATGCCACAAGCAGCCACTCCATTTTAGGGTTCAATATTGTTTGCACCCATGTCTGCTCCATTCTTTGTTGTTACTATTCACATACAACTAACCAAGAAAATGTCACAGAAAAAGTTAATTAAATATGAGAGAATAATAAAAGATTTTAGTCCTTAATCTTTATAAATTTTTATATTTGGCCTTTAAATGTCTTATTGCTATGTTGATAATGAATATAGAATTCAATTGAAAAAGACCAGCAACTTAAACAACGAGATCTATTAAAAGTAAGAATGACTCACTGATTTTTTTTTTTTTTTTTTTTTTTTTTAACTGGTTGGAACAAAAACTTGCAACCACAGGGGTCCCCCTTGACTGAACTTGAGAACTACTGGTTTAAAGGATAATAATGCAGTGTCAAAGTAAACTGATTAAATTCCTTTCAGCATTTGCCTTCCTCTAGGTCGTTGCAGTCTATCTTGTATTTATAAATGTGATTCAGCTAAAAGCCTGCCTTAAGACTGAGCTCATTATTTCTTTTTCCTCCCCTACAGGCACAAAGAGATTACTTTGGTGCTCATACATATGAACTGTTGTCAAAACCTGGAGTGTACATCCACACAAACTGGACAGGACATGGTGGCACCGTATCATCTTCCTCTTACAATGCTTAGAGCCACTGAACCAAAAGCTCCTAAGACAGGTGACCAGCAGAAACTGAAGATACTATAGATGTACTGTATAATATAAAAATGCTTTTAGGAACTCCGCTTAAAGTATTTTCTTAAATAGTGAACTAAGGCATATATTTTGTGTTTTACGATTCTTCCAATCTGCTCTCAATAGACACCCACCTGATGTATTTTTTCCAATCATGTGTATGGGCTCACAGAAGGAGTGCACTTATCACACACTGTATTAGAGTCATGAAAGTAAAATAAAAACTGAACTTCCTTTTTAAACAGGTGTCTGTCACATGTTACTTTCTAATTCCCTGAAATGGGCTAATCTTGATTGCCAACTTGTTTATGTGTTCTTGTAAGAGGTCAGGAAAAGAATGAAAAGTTCCATAATTTTTCTTAAAGACAAAAGATTATAAAAGATAACCAAGATATTGAAGTGAAAAAACCAATGTAAATCTCAGTTCTTCCATTGGGGTCCCTATCATAGTTCTTTGCTCCTCACTCTCCCTATAACCCGTTTGCTATCCTAATTCTGGATGCACTACCATCCTCTTTGTTCAGCCTTTGTCTCAGATCACATCCTAAATTCAACTGTGGTTCTGGCAGATGGCCAGGGATTATTTCCAAGGCATTAAATAAACTTTTTTTTGGTGGTTGTATTTTTTTTTTTTCTGAGGCATTGTCCGGAATTACTCTTGGAGTCACAAATGTGCCTAGAACACCCTGAGGGACATTTTAACAGAGATCTTCTTGTCTGTTTCAGGTGTTCCTATTTGTAGGCCCAGGCAGCCATGGTGGCTTCCAGACTGCCTGCTACTGTAGACATTATCATCCTACCTGTCCAATGTAGGAATGCTTTGCTCTAATTTGTGGACTTTCTCTTTCTGACAGTTCTCCATCATTTGTTTGTTTGTTTCTTCCTTATAAAGAGCCTCCTTTTCAGCACCTTTTATTGCATAGACCTGAATAGTGTGTCCCAAGTCCCCACTATGACCTCATATTTACATTTAGCAGCATTTTATAAACCAAAACAAGCAGAAGACAAGGTTTACACTTTTATTCTTACTGTACATTATAGTTTAGACATTCTCTAACTTATGATTCCAAAATGGGCCCAAAACAAAGAAAGTAATAAGTGTGACAAATAATACCAATACAACCTGGATATGTAGCAATTTGTCTTTGCTAGGAGTTTAGGCATCCAGTATGTTTAGACTGCCAGGTGGTTCTTAGTCTTTGTAAGCTAGTTAGTGTCTGATCCTGTGTGCCTTCTGGATGAAATGATGGAGTAAGACAGGGACCCAGTCTGCAATCCTGCTTGGCTTGTAAATGGATGGAATGACAAAGCTTCTGGCCCTCTCTATTAGCCTGAACTTGGGCTGGTGTTGTGCTTCCTTGATGTACATACTGGGCTAATGGCATGCTGTAGTAATAGGGCAGACTGCCTTGTCAAGTTCATGCCCTTTGACCAATCCTGTTTAGGCATGACTTACTTCCTTGAAACTTTACATTTTATACTGGTTCTGATCTGGTATGTGGTGAGTGGAGATTTTTTTTTAATGTCAGAAAGCTGCTTCTTTATTTTAAGCAACCAGTTCAAACTCATCCTTTAAAGACATTTTACAGGGAATTATCATAGAATGTGAGATGTTATAAGCACTATTGCCACTAGACCGCTTTCTACCATTTCATTGGAGAATACATAGTCAACCTAATGTGCATATCTTTGAGATGTGGGATTAAACCTGAGCAGAAATGGGAAGGATATGCAAGGTGTACATGGGCAACAGGCCTGTGTTGAAGGATGAATCTAGTAATCTGGAGTGAGCTGTGAAGTAGCAGTGTAAATTTGCAGCCATTCATCTCTGATGGATCTTCTTGTGTAGTACTGAGGTTGCTTCTTTGGGTTTTTTACAAATTTAAATAACAAACCCCTTACAATATGTACATGCAATTATATAGATGAGGTGTAGATGTGAACAGATACCAGAGAGCAGGCAGTTTCACTCTTGTAAAGCCCCCTCAGGTGGCTACAGGACATGGCTCCGCATCCAGTACAAAGCAGGTAATGCAAACTCACAATCTGGAGGCTGTTTCCTTCTTGCTTGAGCTCTAGCTCGTCTGATACTACCCAAAAACACTTAGCATACAATAATATTGAAAGATATATGCATAAAGGACATACGCCTACAAAATGTGATCTCTCCAATCTAAACAAAAAGTTGCATCTGCAACTTTGATAATCTCATTTTGAATCCTGAAGAAGACGTAGCCGATACTTCTAAGGAGAACTAGAAATCTGAACGTCCTATTGGAACCTGAGCCTAGTGATTAGCTACTGGGAGGCGATTCTTATTCAAGACTTACTTGATAATATGGCTTATCCGGGTGTGTGTGTGTTTGACCCTTCAATAGACTAGTGCCCTGTCAGGGTAGTGTCCCAGCCGTGTGCTCTGTGATTGCTGGGATTCGTTCCAGTTGCCCCACGACACTGCCCTGGATGAGCAGGTTATGAAGATGGATGGTTTATCCTGTAAAAGTTCATGTTAACAGCATTCAGCATATCATAACCAAAAGGGATTAGTTTGATTTTGATTGTTTTCATTTATTGATCCTTGTTATGTGGATACCATTGTGTTGTCCTGGCTAATGATTCTGCCTTATGAATACAGCAAACCAGGTTTAAATCCGGTGCCCAGTGGTCCTTTATGTGGAGTTTGCATGTTCTCTCGGAGTCTGCAAAGGTTTTCTCTGGAATAATTGAGACATACATGTTAGCATTTTAAGTAATTTTAAATTGTCCTGTGTGTGTGTGTGTGCGTGTGTGTATGAGACTTGGTGCTGGGATAAACTGGCACCTGATGCTGCAAGGGTATAGACTCCAGCCACCCAAAACTCTTAGTTGGATTAAGCAGACTGAACAATGTGTTTTATGTGGTAACTGACTTTTATCCTAATTGACTTAATAAAACTGACATACATTAGTGTTTTTTTTTTTTTTTTTTTTTTTTTATTCATTATTATTTTAACAGCTGGAGGTCTAGCAGGTTAGGTCACACTATGAATAAGAGGGGGGGTATTGAACCAGCAATGCTGTGCCTGTCAACTAGACCAAAAGGCTTCAATGGCAGAAGACATGATTGGAGGCCTTTTTTCTTCTTTTCAAAGCAAGTGGTGTGCTTGATATTGAAAGATTTCAGCTTTTTGATAGCAGGAAAAAAATAGGGCTGTCAAACTTTAGACAACCAGTACCAGTAAGAAATGAGAGGGGGGAACCATTCCATCCATCAAACTCATTTTATTAGGCCAATGTCTTACCCAGCTGTCAAGGCCTCTGCTTCAACTACATAACTTGAAAGTTTCTTTCAGATTTCATGACCTTTTTATCTTCTATCTTGGAATGCATGCCTGTACAGAATCCGCCTAGTCCAGTTCAGGGCTTTGACAGCTGGAGCTTTTCTTAGCAGCACTAGTCACAAGTCAAAATGCTATGACCACTATCATATTAAGTGAATGATGCTGACAGTCTCGTAAAAATGGTGGACATTAAGATCAGGTATCTATTAGATGGTAAGCTGACATTAGGCTATCATAGCCGATATGTTGAATGCAGAAGATATGGGCAGGTGTAGAGACCCGAGTGGCTTTGACAAAGGCCAAATCATGATAGCTAGATAACAGAGTCCAAGCATTTCCAAAAATGCAAGGCTTATGGGGGTACAGTGATCCCCCACCTATCGCAGAAGTTATGTTCCAGACCCATCAGCGATAGATGAAAATCCACAATATAGAATGACCATATAAATTTTTTTTTTTTTTTTTTATAGTTTAAATCATAAAATGTAAACTTGTAATGGCGAGTGACGTCTGTGTAATGATTTCCTTCCCAAAGCATATCCAGGAGTTTTACCTTCTCCTGAATGGTCAAGGTCTCCGTCTGGTGCTTAGGCTTATTACTACCAGAAGGGTTAGAAGATGCAGGACTCTTGGGAACCATTGTAGGGCTTAAAACAAAATGAAAAGTTCACAAAAAGTTTGCTCACAACAATCGGACCACAAGCAAGGTACGCAATACGCAGAGAACCGAGATGCGTCGGGGACCCTCGCTTGTTGTTCTTGGAAGATTACACCACGTTAACAGCAGTCCAATCAGAGCCCAAGAGAATGAAAATCCCGCTCTGATTGGTTGAGTCTCCTTTTTCAGCCAATAATGGGCCTTGTAAAAAATCATCTGGGTACTGTAATGCAAAACTCTTTCTCTACAGTAGTGTACAATGTATGTATATTTAATGATTTACTGTACTGTATTGCTTAAATGTTCATTATTTTATATACATATTGACTTTTTACTGCATTTTAGTCAATATTTACAGTTGTTATAGTTATAAATTATAATACGTATTGTTCTAACAAACTCTTGTCTAGCATGAGTAGTGACAAAATGAAAAGCGTATGCACATTTCGTTATGAATTGCGACTCTGTCAACATATTCCTGTACATAGCAGTATGTTTTATGATTTACTAGTGTATTGCTTAAATAGTATGCATACGTTAGTTATTATAAATTATAATATTGTTCTAACAAACTTTTGTCTAGCACACGTAGTGTCTGCTGAAAACTGTATGCTTTGTTATGAATTGGCTGCAAAGTGCACTACAGGTACGATGTACTTATAGAATTTTTCCGCGATATAACGGGGGTGCGATAGCTGAACCGCGATTATAATGGGGGATCACTGTACTCCTAGTCAGCCATGGTGCTCACCTACTGGCAGCAGTTTTAGTAGAGTAAACAATGTACCATCAACAGGGTGTTGGATGGTTAAGACTCATTGATGCAAGCTTTCAACGAAGGTATGAAGAAATGGAAGGACTACTGTGGCATACTGTAAATCACAGATCCTTTTAATCATCTTTATGGGAGTAATGTGTCCTGGTCCACAGTGCATCGAACCCTAATTTGTATGGGACTGCTTAACCTCGCACTAGTCAGAGTGCCCATGCTAACCCCTGTCCACATTCAGCAGCACATACAATGAGCACCAGAACTGGACCTTGATTCAGTGGAAAAAGGCTTCCTGGTCTGATAAATCCCATTTTCTGTTGGATCACTTGCATGGCCAGGTTCATGTGGTTTGTTTCCCTGGGAAAGAGATGGCACCAGGATGCACTGTGGAAAGAACGCAGAAGTGTGATTCTTTGGACAATGTTTTGTTGGGAAACCCTGGGTTCAGGTATTTATGTGAGTGTTAATGTGAGGCGTACCACCTGCCTTAAAATCACTGCAGACCAGGAACTCCCCTTTGTGGCAATGGTATTCCCCAGTGAAAGTGGCATCTTTCAGCAGGATAATGCACCCTGCTCCACTGCAAGAATTGTTTGAGGATCCTGATGAGGAGTTCATTGTGTTGCTCTGGCCTCCATATTCCCCGGATCTCAATCCAATTAAGCATCTGTGCGATGTGTCTGATCCGCAGTGGCTACAGCTCGCATCTTACAGGAGTTAGAGGATCTGCTGGCGCCCGGTACCACAGGACACCTTCAGATGTCTTGCTCAGTCCTTGTCTCGGTGGGTCAGCTCATGGGTGAGCAACAGCGTATAAGGCAGGTGGTCATGATGTTTTTGTTCATAGCTCATGTTAATAGGGCTGTTACTGTCACATGTAAGTCACTGTAGTTGAGGACATTGCTCTATGGGCTGTGTAATTAGATTAAGTAGTGCTGACTTTTAACATATTAACAAGCTTATTCATATTTGAAGAATTGAACGGCATGACAGAGCGGTCTGCTTTCCACTTCAGTCTGCGCCGTTTTGGCTTCTGCTAAAGAAAAGCAGTGGAAAGAGCTGCTGTCTACCTGAATTGGACCCTGAATACAAGTAATGGTGTCATTTTTGTATTTTTTTTCCAGACTAATGCATCTGCTTTTGAGTAAATACTCAATCAGTGATACAGTCTGCCTGTATACGCAGGTCTGAAGGGTCTTTCAAAAAAGTCATCAGAAAACAAATCATTAAATTGTTTTAATTAGTAGCTGGCACCAGTGCCACATCCTCTTTTCTTATTCTTCAGGCACAATACATCTGGAGCTGAAAATTGTGATAGACTGCTCTTAGGCAGGGGCCCACACAAAAGCAACGCTGACGTGAACACAAAGAAAACAAATGCCCTAAATCAGGCAGCATCTCGCTGCACAAAGCCGCTGGGGCAAATTGGAGGCACCTGCTACATTATCCAGCCGTGGTAATGACAGCGTGTGAGATGCGGATGCGCTGCAGGATCTGCACTCCCATGTCACAGTGACATCACGGGGCATTCATATGCTACAATTATAGACACACGCGCAAGCGTTTCTTCAGCTTTCAATAATCCACTCAAGACTGAAAGAAAAACGCAATTGTTCCGAATTTTTTTTTGTATTAGAAATTTCACAGTGCCACAGATTATCAATACAACATCACAATTGCTCAAGTTTTTTTATCTTCACCTCAGGAACAACTTCTCTTCTACAATTTAAAGGACAGTTTTTAATCATTACATTTAAATTGAATCCATGGCGCTCAGCCCTCATGATTCTGGCATTTTTCCATGTCCAGCTCTCAAGGCTGAGAAGTCCAGTAATATACAGCTTACTGTGCTCTACTTGTCTGTTTCTTAATAACGTGAAAGGCCATTTTCATTGTTCTGGCCAACATAAGAACATTTTTACAAATGAGAAGCTTAGTGAGGGCAGCACACTGGCATTGTAATCCGCACCGCTGCCTCACAGTTTGAGGAGAATGGCTTCATATCCTTGCCCAGTCACAGCTGGTGTGCCATTTGCTCATTCTCACCACATTTCTATTAGTCTTTCCCTGGGTCTGTAACACTCCAAGGTTTGCAAGTTAGGACGATACATGACTAAACCAGATCTGTGTGAGTGAATGTGCCCTTGTGGTGGCCTGGCACTTTGAGTTAAATATGAATAATGGATGGATGGAGAAGGCCATTTAGTCCATAAAACTTGACTGGTAAACCTACCGCCTTTGGGGGCCACCGTGTCCATTGGCGTTTGTTTGAGTCAAATTAATCAGCTTTTAGTCTTTCCATTAGGCTGCAGTCCTCCATGTCCATAAATGAACCCCCTCAGTGCCTGCCATAAAGCTCAGCTCGCTCAGAGCTGAACAGCATTTTGGTTTTATTCCTATACCACTCAAGGAGCTGGACAAATCTGTGACATCCATCCATTATCCAACATGCTATATCCTAACTGTAGGGTCATGGGGGTCTGCTGGAGCCAATCCCAGCCAACACAGGGCGCAAGGCAGGAAACAAACCCCGGGCAGAGCGCCAGCCCACAAACACACTAGGGACAATTTAGAATCGCCAATGCACCTGACCTGTATGTCTTTGGACTGTGGGAGGAAACCCATGCAGACACGGGGAGAACATGCAAACTCCATGCAGGGAGGACTCAGGAAGTGAACCCGGGTCTCCTAACTACGAGGCAGCAGTGCTACCACTGTGCCACCATCTGTGACATTTAAAGGCAATTTATAAACTGGTAACACTGGTTCATAAAAAAAAATACCATGGTGAAAATAACTGAATCTTACTGTATTTTGTGTGCTGAACGCAAATAGGTTTTTAAAATAACTCTTATTAGCTTTCAAGCACACTTTTGCGTAGCCAACGAGCCATTGCCATAAATTTGTGTTGTGTTCGTGGCCAAGAGACTGCATTTTTTTTTTATTTAATAATAATAATAGTTCTTTATATTTTTATGTAAAATTTTTCTCACTACTCAGTTAATGTAATAGTAATATTAACAAAATATGCTCACTTAGCAAATTGTTAGAAACTCCTGCATATCCTTGCAGTTATCTGATCAGTCAATCATGTGGCAGCAGCGCAATGCATGAAACCACACAGATACAGGTCAGGAGCGTCAGTTAATCGTAAAATTGAACACCAGAAGGGAGAAAAAATGAGATCTTGGTGATTTTGACTGTGCCTTGATTACTGGTTACAGATGGACTTGCTTAAGTATTTCTGCAACTGCTGATCTCCTGGGAGTTTCGCGCACAACAGTCTCTAGAGTTTACTTAGAGTTGTGGAAAAAGAGAAAACCACTTCAAGTGAGCAGCAGTTCTGTAGAAAGAAAAATGCCTTGTAGATGAGAGCGGTCAGAAGAGAATTGCCAGACTGGGTAGAGTTAACTTGAGATATCCACTCGGTACATCTGAGGTGAACAGAACAGCAGCTAAGAATGCACAACACATTGAACCTTGAGGCAGATGGGCTACAACAGCAGAAGACCACATCGGGTTCCACTCCTGTCATCTAAGAACAGAAAGCTGAGGGTACAGGATTACCAAAACTGGACACACAGATGGTTAGGTCAGAATTTGGCACCAGTGGAGTGAATCCATGAATCCAACCTAACTTGAGTCAACAGTTCAGACTGGTGGTGATGGTGTAATTGTGAGCAGAATGTTTTCTTGATACAGTTTGGGGTTGTCATTGCTTGGATCCTGCGGCCTATTTGAATACTGTTGCTGACTATGTGCACCCCTACATGGCCACAATTTACCCGTCTTCTAATGGCTCCTTCCACTAAGATACTGCATCATGTCTCAAGTAAAGATTGTCTCATTCTAGTTTTATGAACATGAAAATGAGTTCAGTGTTCTTAACTGGCCTTCCCAGTCACCAGATCTGAATGCAATGAAACGCCTTTGGCAGGTGGAAGAAAGGAATATGCTCGCCGTGAATCAGACAGAGATTGTGTGATGCAATCCTGTCAACATCGACCAGGATCTCAAAAGAAGGTGTCCAAATTCTTGTGAAATCTATGCCATGAAGAATTGAGGCTGTTTTTCAGTGCAAAGGGTGCCCTACCCAGTAATATAGAGGTCCTAATCATTTGCTCAGTAAAAAAAACTGACTTCCTATTTGACCATGGCAGAACAGCCATCACAACCCTTAGGACAGAACTGTTGTCAAGCAGAGTCAAAGAAAGTGATGAGAGAGTTCATTTGGTATGAAACCTTAAAACTGGCGCTAACCGCTCAGTCAGTAAACAGCAACCGGCTTCTTATTGGCCAAATTGGAACCACTTTTTTTAGGTTGATTGGTGGCATAACGACACGAGGATTAATTTAATTCCCAGCAGTTACTGTTTGCATGTTTCTCCCTGTCTGTCCAGGTTCATCCCAAACACTGGTGTGTAATGTTAATTAGTTAAGCGCAGTGTGGACCATGCATCTTCTCCATCCTCCTAGGATGGAGATGCAAGGGAAGAGAATAAAACTGAGTAACCAAGCAAGAAAGGCCTTGGGCAAGGAGGTGACCAAGATCCCAATGGTTACTCCAACAGAGCTTCAGAAGAACTCTGCTGAGATGGGTGAACCTGTTGGAAGGGTGACCATCTGAGCAGCACTCCATCAATCAGGTGTTTGTGGTAATATGTCTTGACAAAAGCCACCTTTGAGTAAAAGGCATATGAAATCTGACTTGGATTTGCTAAATGACATTTGAAGAAATCCAAGAGCACAAGGAAAGCAATTCTTTGGCCTGATGTGAGTAAAAAGTAACCCTTTGGGCAGAACTCAAAGCAGCATTTCTGGAGAAGACCAGGCACTGCTCATCATCTGCCCAATACCATCCCTACAGTGAAGCATGGTGAGGGCAGCATCACGTTGTGGGGGTGCTTCACGCTGGCTGGCAGGATAGGGAGACTGGTGAGGTTTGAGGTTAGGATGAATGTAATCAAATACAGAGATGTCCTTAAAGAAAACCTGCCCCAGAGTGCATGACACCTCAGAATGGGGCAATGGTTTACCCCTCAACATGACAATGATCCAAAGCATACAGCCAAGACAGTGCTGGAGTGTCTTTGAGATAAGTCTCTGACTATCCTTGTGTGGCCCATCTAAAGCGCAGAACTGAACCCCATAGGACATCTGTGGAGAGATATGAAGATGGAAGTTGACAGACACTTTCATTCAGTCTAACAGAGTTTGAGATGATCTGTTAGGAAGAATGGAATAAATGCATCCATAACCAGATCAAAGAGGAGAGGCCCTAAAGAATTCCCCTGGCACAGACCTCCTCTAACTGGGATCTTGTCTGCTACCCCTAACTCTGCTTCTAATCCGAGTCCTCACTCCCTCATACATATCCTGGACAATCCTCACATACGTCTCTGGTCCTCCTTTCCTTCTCATGCACCTCCAGACCTCTTGACGTGCCACTCTGTCCTTAGTCTTCTCCAAATCAGTATTCACCATATGCGGACCTTTGAGTTGTTCTCAGTGCTTCTCTGTGAGTTGTCTCAATACCAAGACTGCAGCAGGTGTTTTTTTCTGCCTTGCATTAAACCCAATTGCTTCTCGTCTATGGTGGTCTATTCCCTATAGCGCCTTTCTATAATTAATGCTATCATATAGTGCTTAACAGGTACACACTTAAAATATTAAAGTGTGGAAGGTGAACTGCACAGTGAATCTGAATTGGGAACTCAACTGGTGCCTTATGACTTGAAACCAAATGGCTCCAAACATAAAGGCTGGACTGCCTGTTGTCTACAGATAAATCTTTCTGAAGAGCAGAGCCTCATGTGGGTGACGTGCCCATTCGTTCGAGGTTACCAATAGAGTATAATCCTGCAATCTCCAAAAAAATTTTGATTAGGCAGAATGTAACTCATCCACCAAGTTTCCCCTCCTAATGTAAATAGAATGACACAAAAGGCTCCATCACAGCTGATTGTTAGGCTGCAATGAAGGCTTGATAGCCAACACCGACACTCCTCACTCCATTAACTTTAAGCTTTCCTTTTAACCAAGTAAACTGGGTGTATCTCTGTATCCCGGAGCCTCCACCCTGGAGCTCCAGGTAGGTAGTGGTGACTCCAATGGGCACCAATAGAGTCCAGCTGCAGACCTCCAGAGAAGGGTTGCCAGGTACTTCAGTCAAACTCTCCTCATCAGCAAGTAATCTCCATAAGTAGTAGTCTCATAAGTGTTGTTCAGTAATTTACACACTTAATAAAGGCTATTTAAAAAACATAACATTGATTCAGGGCAGCACAGTGGGTAGCGCTGCTGCCTCGTAGTTAGGAGAGCCGGGTCCTCCCTGTGTGGAGTTTGCATGTTCTCCCCGTGTCTGCATGGGTTTCCTCACACAGTCCAAAGACATGCAGGTTAGGTGCATTGGCGATTCTAAATTGTCCCTAGTGTGTGCTTGGTGTGTGGGTATGCGCGCCCTGCAGTGGGCTGGCACCCTGCCCGGGGTTTATTTCCTGCCTTGAGCCCTCTGTTAGCTGGGATTGGCTCCAGCAGATCCCCATGACCCTGTAGTTAGGATATAGCGGGTTGGATAATGGATGGATGGACATTGATTCATTGTAAAAAAAGGTGTTGTCACTTGTTCAAGTAAATTATCTTGCCAAGCTAGTTCACTAAATAGCTCAGGCTACAGTTGTACTACAATATTTTAAACAACTCCGATGATAAATCATTTCCAATTTTCGTGTGCATTGTTGTAGTACATGAAGGATACTCACAAGTGATGGGTAACTTTTGTTATTCCATTGTGTTATCGTGATATTCCCCTCTACTTATACTCTTTACTTATTTTCTTCAGGGATAGGTGTACTCACCAGGTTCATTACCAGGTTGGTCTACTGTCCCACCTTAAGATTAACACACATTTATATCGATATATGCGTACACACAAAACCTAACCGTATGAAAGATGTATACACATGCATGTTATTCCCTAGCAGTTTAACCCACACAAGTACTGTATGAATAACACGTGTAAAGTCTGCTTTCCCTGGTACTCCAAGAGACTTACTTATAATAGGTATGATGTCCTGCGGTGGGCTGGTGACCTGCCCGGGGTTTGTTTCCTGCCTAGCGCCCTGTGTTGGCTGGGATTGGCTCCAGCAGACCCCCGTGACCCTGTAGTTAGGATATAGCGGGTTGGATAATGGATGGATGGATGGTATGATGTCTTAGATATCTCTCAAACCTAAATATTACTCTTGGTCTACAAGAATATATCAAACATAATAAAGGCTCGACATCCCAGGCTGTAGACCATTTACCAACCAGTGAATGTTTTACTTTAACGCAGCGTTCATTACTGGACAGAGCTCAGCCAACAAACCTTGCAGTTCGTATCATGGCACATTCTCACTGCTCCAGGTGCTCGAAATATTTAACATATAAATATGACCTATAAATACTTGGGAGTGCAGCTGGATGATAAATTGGCCTGGACTGCCAATACTGATGCTTTGTGTAAGAAAGGTCAGAGCCGACTATACTTCCTTAGACGGTTGGCGTCCTTCAACATCTGCAAAAAGATGCTGCAGATGTTCTATCAGACAGTTGTGGCGAGCACCCTCTTCTACACGGTGGTGTACTGGGGAGGCAGCATAAAGAAGAAGGACGCCTCACGCCTGGACAAACTGGTGAGGAAGGCAGGCTCTGTTGTAGACACGGAGCTGGACAGTTTGACATCAGTGGCAGAGTAACGGGCGCTGAGCAAACTCCTGTCAGTCATGGAGAATCCACTGCATCCACTGAACAGGATCATCTCCAGGCAGAAGAGTAGCGTCTGTCACTGTCCTGCTCCACTGACAGACTGAGGAGATCGTTCCTCCCCCACACTATGCGACTCTTCAATTCCACCCGGGGGGGTAAACGTTAACATTATTCAAAGTTATTGTCTGTTTTTACATGCATTTTTATTGCTCTTTAATTTAATATTGTTTTTTTGTATCAGTATACTGCTGCTGGATTATGTGAATTTCCCCTTGAGATTAATAAAGTATCTATCTCCATATTACCTTAATCACTCCAGATATGAAGACAAAGTATAGAAAGTTAAAAGCAACATTGTATTTATTAAAGAGCAATAATACCAGTAAAGAAAAGCATAAAAGGAAATATGGATAGCAAAGTCTGGATATATATAGTCTTTAGAAAAAGCTTACAAAAAGTTAAAGATGTCAGAGATGAATGTCCTGGGCAACTTGTGAACTAGCAATGGAAGTTGTTTATGAGATGCTTTAGCTGACGATCAGATGAAAAACTGTCACACAATGCTGGTGCTCTCTTCTGACGTCGTTCTGTCTTCCTCTCTTGACGTTGCTCTCAGACGAGGCATATTTATCATACAATTTTCACGGGGGGTTCGCCATACGTGATTATTACATACACCCGATTGGCTGGCTGTCAATATGATTGCTGAATTTGCTTAAACTCTTAGATCTGCTTGAGTACGTCTGTTTCCCAAACAATAAAAGTTTTTTATGTTTTAAGAATTTTCCTGTCCCAAGCTGTAAAGTGCTTTGGCAATTTCTAGTCCCACGGCATCTCCTTATGTTTGCAGGTTGTAAAGTAATCAGATACAACTTGAGGCATCGGCATGTCTTCCTTTCCCAGGCTGTAAACCAATTTAGTAATTCTTGGTCCCACTACTTGAAGCATCGCCTAGATTTCTGCTTTGTTTAAACAGATGCTACTGTGATTGATACGCTTGTACAATTCAGGAAAACAGGATGCTTTGATGTTAAAACTGCCCATACAAGTATCCTGTGTTATATTCAACTTGTTTGGCTTGAGCAAATTATAATGAAAATATAGATACAAAATTGCAGATTTTGCACAGCAGAACACCAAACAAGTTAAAATATGTCACTCATAAAGTGAATGTATTCTGTAGAGATATTAAAGTTTGATTGCATATAAATCTTTCATAGGAAACAGGCCAAAGATGTGCAGGTTCGGTGGATTCGTATGAACAGTTTAATTTTTAAATTAATAACTGAAGATAGTGTTTACCCCAAAACATAGCATGCCATCACAGTTTCACTTACAAGCCCATAAAATTTAGACAAGCAAAAGTAATCATTTAAATAATAAAGACACTGCCTATAAACTCTGTTTCTGTACTCCATTTACTGTACTGCTGAATCTTTGCCTGTAGCTTCATGCTGGCAAATGGCAATTGTTATACTGAAATGTACTCCATTCTAATCTTGTGAAGTTAAGACTACAACATCATAGAACTCCTCAAAACTACCAGCAGCCCTGGATTTGCTTTCTTGCATAGTTAGAACTCTGAATCTTGCTCATAAATTAACAGGAGGAGTAAAGACTGCGGCAGGATGCAAATACCATCAGTCCCAAACCACTCTAACCCCTAACCAATAGTACATCAGCTTCGATCTGAGTGGGCGGGGCAATGACAGGCGGCAGTTGCAATGTCCACTGTGGTGGTTATTGCTGACTTTGCTTTCACATGAAAAATTATGCCATATTTTTAAAGAATTTCTCCCCACCCCATTTTCCCCATATAGCCCTATTCCACTCTCAAAAATGGGGGGAGGGGGGAATTCCTCTTGACCTGGCAACCCTGCATGCAGACCTCTGCCCATTTACACTGTGATTAAGATTAGGGTTGTAGGAGGTTCACATGACTCAAATAATCCAATAGACTCCAGCTGCAGACGAGACACCCTGAAGCCTCAGGCGCATTCAGCAACGTGAGGCATTCTGAGGCCCATAAAATGACGCCGTTGTCGTCAGCATTCTCTGTAGACCCCGCCCACTCGCCAGCAATCTCAGACGTTAAAAGGTTTACTTAAACATGACGATATGGTGTTACACTGATCATACAATTCAAAAGCTATAAACTTTGTGTTTTAAAAGTAACACAAAAAGTAAGACAATGTTTGTTCTAAAAGTAAATTAACATTTTTTTTTTACTGTTGTATTTATTTATTGCAATAAGAAACAAATTTATTAGATTAGATAAGATCAGACTAGATAAAACGCCTTGCACATAGGAAAGGCGCTATATAAAGAAAATGTATCATTATTAGTATTATTATATAACGTTATTAATCAAACTGGGAAGTTCAAAAATAAATAATTGTAAACAAATAGGTATAGATTTTTGTGTTGAGGGTAGTATCATAAAGTAATGGTGATTGAAAGTTTATGCGAGGACAACGTTGATATCATTTTTTCCCGAATGAATGCTTGTTCTTGTGTAATAAGCGTCTGATCTGTCGACAGGCTACAAACTGTCCTTGCTGCAGCTCTAATGAACTCCGCGTACATGGTGGCTCCGGGCTATAGAGGTACCAGAATCCTTTCAACAGATGAACTTCCTCCTCCAGAGCACTTGTGCGGTTTTGTGAGATCTCACGCTTCTTATTTGCGTAACACCCGTTATACTTAAATATATGCATTTGAGTAACCTACGTGTCTATTCGTCAGCTGAACGTTACGATCATGGCGAAGTAACATGACGATCTGTGCACGAAAAAAAAATGTGCAAAAACAAGCCATAGCCTACTGATGTTTTTCAGCAGTGTCGAGTAGCTTCTATGATTTTTCCGAAAGTACACTGCTGGTGTCGAATTGTTTATTTTTAAATTAAAAAAAATATATACCAAGTAAATTCGCTGGCATATTTTAACGCCTGCTTCAACCCAACTGGGTGGTAGTCACGTCCATTCACCGAAATGGGACCGAACCGTGATTCGATCAAATGCGAAGTGTACTGTACAAGAATTGGAAGTTGACTAGCAAATACTGTAATCAGCCCACTCCTGAGTGTAACTCGCGAATGTCCCTCTACGGCACCCGTAAGCCGCGGGAAATTTCGAGGGGTAGCAGGCGCTGTTGTCTTGCGGCGGGTTTGCGTCTGTCTGTACGTTGTAGCGCAACCCTTAATTTTCTATGAAAACTTTTGCCCAATAAGCTGTATAATTTTTAACTTCGCTGGAACTAAAGTGAGGCAGATCGTGTCAATGGACGAGGAGGAGCAAACCGCATATTTACAGGTTGGCAAAAACTAAGACATGGAAAGGTTTAAGTAAAAAAAAAAAAAACAGATGCGCCCTTGTTTATACGCTTGTTGCGGGGTCACCGCCTTCCGCCGCATATGAGTGAGGGAGTGGGGGCTTGAAGCGAACTAAAATACCGTCTTGTTTTTCAGTTCGTTCATGTTATTTTACAGTATTTTTAATTCCTTTGTCAGTCGTGTTGTTGTTGTTGTAGTCCCCCGGGTGTCCGCAGTGGCCGTACAAATCCTAGTCCGGTTCTGCTGCGTAACTCCGGCCATCTAAGCACGCAGCCCTTTCTTGACCCCATGGGCAGCTTTTTGCTGTCAGGCCACAGTGTCCTTACCAACACATTATGAAAGCAAAACTGATAACGATTTGAGCACGTCATTTTGTAACTGCTTCACTAAACCCTATAGAGAGATTTTCCCCTTATTAGTATTAAACTTCACTGTCAAGACTTGGAAAAACATAGAAGACAGAAATTGGCCACCTCGGGCAGAGCAATTATCCTCTTGTACTTGGCTTGCTGTTTTCGTTTTCACGTTTGCAGTAGTGAATTACAGTTAACGCCCCCCCAAAAACCGGGGACACTAAACTAGTGGTATAAAATGAATCTTGTCTTTAGTTATTTTTATTTATTTTTTCTTCTACACTAATTTCTTAGGACCATAACAGGGTTAAAGATTTGTGCTTCACAACTCCAGGAAGCGGACTTTCATTGATTGTTTTTGTGGCCTTTGCATGCTCTGCCAGTATCTGCAAATTGTTTTCCACTTGTACGTCGCATTAATTGGTGGCTCAGAATCGGGGTGACAAACTCCGATCGTTGAGGACCGCAGTGTCTTCGGGTTTAAGTACCCCGTTATTAATGCTAATTTAACATCATACTATTGTCTTAATTATTGATTCCTTTTTTTTCATTAACCAGTGTCTAAACAATAAAAATACAAAGCAAACCAATAGGTAACCAGCAAAATCAGGGTATCAAACCATCTGGAAGGGCCACCATTTTGAGTTCAGCCAATTTCCAGTTTAGCGCTTAATGAAACCCATTTAATTCTGAAGGTTCTTAGTGATTTCAGTATCACATACCAGTCGTTTCCAGAACGGAATTTTTTTTTTTTTTTTTTGATATCACCATCCAGATGATTTGTGGACTACAGGAGATCAATACTTTTTGCATCTTCACTTTTTTCTTTTCGGATATTTTATTGAGACAAGTATTATATGAACGACACACGTGCAAATGGGACCTAAGGTTGGCTGCCGGTTAAGGCAGAAATTAAATAAAATGCAAGTCAGTTAAAGTCAAGTCATCACAGTATGTGTGTGACAGTCAGGGTTGGCTCCACGCTCCCTTGTGTCCTGGAGCCGCTCCAACCCGCAACCTTCAATAGTCACAAGACGAAAAGAGCCGGGCGAATGAAGACACACACACATCTAGGAAAGTGCAAAAAGTGTCAGTGCTTTTGTTAAAAATAAAAACCAGTGTTCAAATAAATAGTGCAATGCAGTTCTTCAATCATTAAGCAGTAAAATAAATGATCGATTAAAGCAGTGCAAATTGTGTAGGTACAAAAAATCCGTAATAAATAATTTCATAAAAATGAGGTTAAAATCCAGAGACCTTTCTTTCTTTAAAAAAAAAAAAAGAGCCCCAATGCTTCCTCCTAAAACCGATGCCCAACTGACAGGTGCAGTCAACCCTTAATTCCTGGCTCAGGTCCCTACTACCAGGCCTTCAGCATCTATGGGGCGCTGCGCCAAACCACACATGCGTCTCCATCCAACAGTCTCTTGGCGCTCCTGCACCCCAGCATCGTTCAATAGGAGCACCCTGTCTTCACCCTGAGGCTCGCTCCTGTCCACCTGCCTCCACTCCTTCTAACACATGGGCTCTCCTGATGCTTTCTTTCTTTCTTTCCTTTTTCCACAGTAACCTCTGTTTTCTCTTCTTCTGATCTTTCCTTTTATTGTTCTCCCTTTCCCTGTCTTCCTTTGTCTGCTCTCCCTCTCTGCCATGGAGGCTCCTTTATACAGCCTGCCTGGGTGCAAATGAGACCCTCGGCCCACTTCAAGGTGTGAATGAGTCACCTGACTGATCTATTTGCATATGCATGCGAGTGTCCCATCAGCCAAGTAACACTGTCGTGTGTGATGAGCCTGCATGCTCCATATTCTTAATTAACCATTTAAAAATCCGTACACCATGGGCCACTTCTTACAATGTGAAATTGACATTAGTAATTGGTTAATAATTACAAAAGTGGCTTGAATACAAACCTGCAGCAACTTTGGCCCTCCAGGAACTGAGTTTGAGACCCCTGAATCGGCCCAGTGTGTGTGTGCGCACTGTGATGGCATGTCCATTGTTCACTCCTGTTGCTGCATGTCCAAAGTGATCTTGTATTTGGTTTAAGAAGATTTCAAAATGTATGCATTTACTGTAGTTGTACGACAGTCACAATTAACTGTTTACATATAATGCTATGAATGTATAAGTAAAATATTAGATTTCTTAATTCTTCTGTCATCCGCTCCCATTAGGAGTTGTCACAGTGTTCCATCTGTTTCCATAGCTTCCTGTCCTCTAAATCCCTCTCCTCCTGCCTCTGGATATGACTTCCCCCTTTTCTTCTCCTTTGGCGAACTGTAGCCCAATTTGCCCCAGCACCCTGTTGGCTAACAGTACTGGTGGCAGCCATTGTTAACCTGGGCCTTGACCAATCTAGTACGGATATCTGTATCGTTGTCCACTTACTGATAAGGCAAAATTTTACACCAGATGCCGGATTAGATTTTTTAATTCATTTTGTTATTTAGTGGCCAATATATTCACTCAATTTTCTGAAATGCTTTTTCCAGTACTGGGTTACTGGTAGCCAATTTTTTCCCCAACTAGGCTCGTATGGCAAGGTAGGTGCCAGACATAGATGCCTGTCCATAACAGGACACATGCGTGACACGTGCACCCATGCTCAATAGTGAGGCCACTGTGCATCATGCTTTTGGACTGGGACACCAGATTCTCTGGAGAGATCATGCAAACTATAATTTGTTGTAGAAATTATTTTAATAATTAATATGTCGGTGACGGTGGATACACAATATATTTTACATTTTGTTTAAAAGATAATAGTGCTAGGGGAAAAAATACAACAGTCTGGAAATTTTAAATAGTTTTTTTCTGATTATTTCATTGCATTTTTATATTTAGAGTTGAAAGTTGTTGTTAGTTAAGGTCTTAAATACCAAATCATTATTAACTTTTTTGGGCATTAATTGAATCAAAGTAAAGCACCACCACATTAGTCTTTGCTTTCTATGTTTGCTTTAGTAGTGATCACAAGATTTCCTCGACATGCACTATACCATAGTTATAAATGTGAATGTTAAAAAATAAGATTTTAATAAACTTCTGAGTGCAACAGGCCTGCAGTAATCGAGTTCACTGTTAACCCCATGAAAGTACAGTATGTAATTTCTGTCTTCCCAGAGGCTGAAGGCTGCTGTCCATTATACGACTGGGTTAATTTGCCGGCAGATGGAAGAAGAAAAAGAAGTGAAGTTTACTCAACAAATAATCGCTGCCATTGCTGAGACAGCTTTCAAACAGTGTGGTCAGTACAAGTTTAATTATCATCTCACGCCAGTGGCACACAACCCTTGTTTTGGTGTGAAACTGTGACTGTAGCTTTTAGCACCTGCTTCTGTCATAATACAAAGCCAGTTTTTGCTGTTAGTGGATGATACTCTTAATTTCGATGGTTTGATCATGCTTTTTTTGGACTACCACAAATGCATTTTTATTTTATTTGAAAAATCAAATAATTTGGTTAGAATAGAGTGGATTGGTGGCATATAGTTCTCAGCTTTTTTTTCCTCCTACTTCTTTCTATGTACTTCATTAAAAAAAGATTGTTCTTGACAAATACTCAAAGGAGCAAAGCTTGTCAAATGTGCTGGCTGACTGTTGATTAGCACATTGTTCATTCAGTCATCTTCTAACTCCTTTATCTAGATCAAGCTTATGATCAACTTGTGCCCACTTCAGTACAGTTTGATGGAAGGTGGGACCAACCCTGGCGAGAGGGCCATTTCATTGCTGGCTATTATCATACACAAACATCCATACTCACTCAACAACACTCTGCTTTTCTTGAAACCCCTTTTAATAGAAGAATTAAACACAAGTACTTAAATATATAACCTAGAAGACAAGTAAACTTACAGTACCTGTATGTGTGGTAAAAGTCATGTCAAATTTTTCTTTAGTTTTATACTGCAGATTAATTCTGAAGTACCAGGTAAGTAAAGATGTCTGATTAAGAAGTGAACCCCATTCATAATGCAAAAAATTGCTTACAGTTAGTAGATCGATTACAGCAAAGAACTGCAGAGTGACACCCTAGGGTTAGGTAGCTAGTATATAGTATCATTTGTGCTAGATGACCTTTATGTAATGTGCATAGTTAAAAGATGTGATGTATTCATCTTGAGGTGTTGGTCTCCTACCACTTGAGCCCTACAGTAGTTTCATTATTGGTTGTGGTGAGCCGTATGCATGTTTAGCTATTTAGAATGATATCCTCCTAAAAATCATATTGGGAGAATCGGGGACACCAGATCTGCAGCATGGGCAGTGTGTCTTGTGATGGACTGGTGTCCTTTCAATTTTGGATTCCTGCCTTTGGTCAGCCCTGCTGTGATGGGCTCCTGCTCCCTGCAACCTGCTAATGGAATTAGCCTGATGAGAAAATTGATGTGCAATGTTCAGTGCAGGATTAAGAGAGATCATGTTCTGATTGGAGAGAGCATTCCTTTGTGAATGACGCATTTTATGTCTGCTCGCTGTGGTTATTAATCACTTTCCATGGACATTCGAGCTGGAAAAGGAAGTACTGTAGCTTTTCATAATCTTGTGATCTGCCTCAGTGCCCATTGACTAGACTCTATTAACAAAACCTTTCCAAAGGATGAAGTGGTTTTAGAAGGTGACTACATCTTCATCCTTTTTTTTATTTAATATTTTGTGTTTCAGAGATCTTTGCAGAAGATCTTGAATTATTTTCAAGGTAAGCATTTATTTCTTTCTTAAGTGTTTTTTATTTAAATAATTTAACAAAGAAATATGTCAGGTTGTGTCCTGTGTATTTTCTGTCACAACATTCAACAATGTTAACAAATAGAGTCCTGTAATTTCAATGTGCACCCTTATAATATACCTCAATTCCCATTGAACCACTGTATCGATTTAATACTTAACAAAAAAAAAATTGAAAAATGCTTAATATCATCCAGAAAGCTGTTGTAATGACACCTGCAGGAATTATGGAAGTATTTTGTCACCTTAAGTTAGTTATAACTGAAGGGAGAAGTCTGAGTTGGTATTTCTCAATATCTTTCAATACAGGCATGCAAAACGGAGCACAGTAAATGTAGATGATGTGAAGATCACAGTTAGGAGGAGTAAACCTCTGGTGAGATTCTTTTTCCCTTATATGATGCTCTTCACTTCATGCAATATTAAGGAAATACTCTGTTACCCCCATTTTAAGACAAAACCAAAAAAGACTTTTTCTTCTACAGCCCTAATTTTGACACAAGCAAGCATACTTTAAAGTAAACCTGAAGGAGATTCACTAAGTTTTTTTTTTGTTTCAAACTAAGTCTTTTTTGGATATACAGTAATCCCTCCTCGATCACGGGGGTTGCGTTCCAGAACCCCCTGCGATAGGTGAAAATCTGCAAAGTAGAAACCATATGTTTGTATGGTTATTTTTATATATTTTAAGCTCTTAGAAACTCTCCCACACTGTTTATAAATATTCTCCACACAGTTATACAGTAAACCCTCGTTTATAGCGGTTGATCCGCTCCAGACAGATAAATGAATTTCCAAGAAGTAGGATTCTTTATTTATAAATCTAATATTTTCACAGTTAGAGCATTGAAAACCTGTTTACGACCTTCTAAATACGTTTTTTATCATTATTAGAGCCCTCTAAACATGAAATAACACCCTTTAGTCAAAAGCTTGAACTGTGCTCCATGACTAGACAGAGATGACAGTTCTTTCTCACAATTAAAAGAATGCAAACATATCTTCCTCTTCAAAGGAGTGTGCACGTCAGGAGCAGAGAATGTCGGAGAGAGAGAGTAAAGTAAACAATCAAAAATCAATAGGGCTGTTGCGCTTTTAAGTATGCAAGCACCGCGATTAAGCGGTGCAGTGAAGGGATCAATGTGAAGGTAGCCTTTCAGCATTTTTTTACAGGCGTGTCCGTATCTTCTAAGCAAACAGCCTCTGTGCAAACAGCCCCTCTGCTCACACCCCCTCCGTCAGGAGCAGAGAATGTCAGAGAGAGAGAGAGAGAAAAGCAAACAATCAAAAATCAATACGGGCTGTTAGAGCTTTGAAGTGTGTGAAGCAGCGCACAGGAAGCATATCGTATATCATTGAGGAGTTTTATTTAATATGTAATACGTGCTCTGATTGGGTAGCTTCTCAGCCATCCGCCAATAGCGTCCCTTGTATGAAATCAACTGGGCAAACAAACTGAGGAAGCATGTAACATAAATTGAAAGACCCATTGTCTGCAGAAATCCGCGAACCAGCGAAAAATCCGTGATATATATTTAGATATGCTTACATTTAAAATCCGCGATGGAGTGAAGCCGCGAAAGTCGAAGCGCGATATAGCGAGGGATCACTGTATTCCTTTGGAAATATTTTACATATTCGTTATGCTTGTCTTAATAAGCATCATTACCAAAAACAGAGTTGACAAAAGAGGCCACAAAAGCTTGCAAATTTTTTCCTCCCTTTTTATAGTATTGTAGTAGTTTTCTCCCAGTTTAGGCCTCTTTTACCAATTATGTTGAAAGGCATTGTCACCATTGATTTGTCTTTTTTTTTTCCCTTCCTTCTTGATAGCTTGATTTTATCTGCCAGAAGAGTGAAGAACTAGCTGCTGGTCAACAAGAGAAAAAAGAAAAAAAGAAAAAGACCGCTGGGAAAGGCAAGAAGAGAAAAGTTCATATTGAGTCAGACGTATCTGAGAGTGAAGATTCCAACATGCTTTAGTGTCAGCCTTTCGTTTGTTTGTTACTGTACATGTAGTTGGGAGGTCCTTGTACTCCAGGTTTTGACAACCTCACTGATATGGTGTGCAAAAGTGGTGTGAATTGCAGTCTTTTGTCATCTCTGTGGTTGTTCAAATTTATTTTCTTGATTTAATTCAATAATTTTCATTTATTTATAATTAATCTGATGTATCATCACATATTGAAAAGATACATATGGTAAATATCTCCATTTTTATTTATGTAAATACATTTACTATTCAAAATAAAGGTTGCCAGAAATGACTGTCTAGGCTTTGGCAATATATGGATAGCTGCACCTTGCTTAATTTTTGCAAATATTGCAAGTGGAAGTTATAAGACAATTCCAATGTCATAAATCAGTGTTGCCAGTGAATTTTTTGTCACATATTTTAACTGGTAGCTAAAAACATTTAGTGTTTTTGTATTTTGCATATATAGTCTATTTCTAGAACCCAGCAAAATAAATACCATGTTTCCACAAAGCTATGATGTGCATGCTTTATTCCAAACATTGTTGTGATGTCAAAGTTTTTGCACGTTTCTTTTAATAACAGATCATCTGTTTAGTGCTGCTCAATTGCTTTTGGGGTTATGGGATGAAGGGTTACTAGCCCAGAAGCAGTGGATGAGAAATTTTACTCCATTGCTAGGCACACTAATGCACACATCCATGACAATTTAGACTTGCCACTCAATATATTCTGCATGTCTGTGGAGTGTGTTAGGAAAGCTGTAACACCTGGAGAAGAAGCCCTCGTAACAACTGTCTGGATCACAGCTTGCAGTTTGAAGCAATAGTTTGAACATACTTAAATAAATTGTATTCTGTTTTGTTAAACATGGTGTAATCTGTTGAAATCAGGAACATTTTTATAAATGGATGATGTCATGTGAATATTATTAGCATATTAGGTCTGTCAACTGCTAAAACTTCACTTGAATTTCACAATATACAATTTGGACACTTTAACTGAACGAGTGCTAAGTATAATTTTGTCTGAACTTATTTGTTTTAAAGTCTTGATTTTTCATTTGTCATTACTTCCTTTATTTTTTATTTTTACGTTTTCGGACATGTTTTCATGCTTTTAAATTTAATTTGTGTGAATATCTGAGTGTTTGAGTGGATCTTATTTCGTATATAGGCAAGCACGTTGGTTAAGAACAAATGGAAAGAAGGCTATTCCTAATTTGCACGCCACCTTTAGTGTTAAAATGGGCATTTCAATTACTAAACTTTTCTGTTTCCTTGTGTAATCATTTTAGCATTCATGCTTTTACTCTAGAGAAAAACATATATAGTACAAAAAGAAGCAATGTACTGAACGTGTCCTTCCAAAGTATGTTAAATCCTATGTGCTTAATAAAATGGTTTTCTGTATGTGAGTTTAGCAATTTATGATGCTATATTGTTTTTCTTTTATAGTCCACATTTATTTGAAATCATTTGACACTATTTTTTGTTGTTACACCTGTATGATTTACTTAGCTTCATTGTGAAACATAGTGAGAAGCACAGTATGGAAATGTGTAAACTGTACACAATAATCAGACTGCCCCACTTAGAGATACAGTAGGTCTACCTGCTACATGTGAAATAATGCAGCTGTTAAGGAAAGATGTTACCCACTTGTTATTTTATACACTTGTTTCCAGATCAGTTAGGAGAGAAGTAAGAAAACAACAACATGTCAGATGCAACTTTGCCATTTTGGTCCGCTATTTAGGGAAAATGAATGTAAATGTAATTATCCTCCTGTTACACCGCTGTTTCAGCAGTCACAAAGATATACAAATCTGATCCAGCAATATACATCTGTATGTGTATTAAGGAGGAAAGAGGGATAAGCACTTTTTTTGTGTAAGTCAGTGCAATCTGAGAAATGTTTTGTAAACTCATGGTAGTCTTGGTTATGTTAAGATGTGGATTCTAGTCAGTATATAAATCTTGATTTAAAAAGTAGGAGGAATGTTTAATTTACAACACTTCCTCTTTGAAATTGTGTTAATTGTAGTCATTTTCTATGACTGACATTTTCTGTTGCTGTGTACAGTTTTTGTAAAGCATTTTGTTTATAGTTATTTAAAATGCTTAAAATACAGCATTTGAAACTAGCATCTTATTAATTGCAGAAGGACAAAATAGCGACAGAAGATATTTTCTTTCTGAAAGCATTTTCATTGTGATATTTTTCGTTTATTCATTGTGAATTAAATTATTCTGCCACCCAGAACACTTGGATCAAGACTAGTAATGCCTTATTTTATTACCGTAACATTAGCAGTTGTAATTTGATTAGGTGAAGCTCATACAGTCAAAATACTGCCGATATACAGAGTGAATACAATAAAAAATATTACTCAACCTCCCACGAAGAAACAATTTAATAAATAGCTCCAGACATAGTACAAAATAGTGCAGAAAACTGTGATGTCAAGATGTTATGCCATGAGAAGCATAAATGTATGGATAAGCAGTTTACCACATGGAAGGTAAAGTCACATACACTGAAAGGGATGATAAGATCTTAATGACTTTGTTGCAGTTTGAAAGAACAGGGTGAATCCATTCATTTGGAAGCATTGCATCTGCTCTCAATAGCATGATGCCACATTCAGCAGAGATAATGATATTTTGCTCAGTGATGGAAAAGATCAGGGCTCTATTAAATAACGGACCTGTTCGTTACCGAACGTATCTGTTTGAGAAATCCTCTGGTAAGCTTTCCTGATCTCAATGGATGTTTGTCCATTCATATTAGGTTGTTGCAGATGTTACATCTTGTCTGAAGAAGGGGCCTGAGTTGCCTCGAAAGCTTGCATAGTGTAATATATTAGTTAGCCAATAAAAGGCGTCATTTTGCTTGGCTTTTCTCTACATTCATAATGGCTAACACGGTACAACACCCTAGTACCCCAGGCACCTGAAATTCTCCAACACTCTGTACCCTACTGTATCTTCTCTTTTCTCTATGTGGTTTCTGGTGCAGGGTGGGTACATTCTATTGTACTTTATAGATGTGGCAGTAAATATGAACTGATTACAGTACTTTTTTTTTCTATCAAAGCCTTAGATTTTTGAAAGAGCCAACACCCCATTTGAACATTCTCCCCAGGTGTTCTTTACAGTAATTTTACAAATGGTTTATCTAACATTATTTTAGCCAGGATATATGTGTTTTGGACATTATTAGCCTATAGTTTGATACCTTACTTGGATTATGCAACAAGAGTACAGTAATATTTTTTAAAATGGACATTATGGTACTGTTTACTTTTTATTCAGATTGGTCCCCATTTTATCTTAAATTTTGTTATCAGCATTCTTCCTGGATACACAAGCTTAAAATTATTTGTTTGCCATTTCTACAAAAACATCTAACAGACAAAAAATATTTTTTGCATGAAGTATTCTTTTAACTAAATTAGGATAATTGTGTTCAGATTTCATCTGATAAATTATGTAATTGCTGTATAATTAAAGTAGTTGTTCTTGCTATTTTATTTAATTAGTAACTTAAAATTATAAATTAAGTAATATTTTTAAATGTGTTATACTAATTGTTGATTTTGTTTAAACTTTTGAAAACAATAATGCATTGCTAGTTTATGGCTTTGTATATTTTACATTATGCTGACTTTATTCAGTAATATATTTATGTCTGAAAACACTAGTTCTACCTTGAAATATACATGTGAACAATGAAAAGTAACTTATTTCATTGGGCATGAATCACCAATCATTGTGGCTATTGAGACCCCAGACTATTTTACATTCTTCCTGTGTTCTTGATGCACAACTCTATTTTTGAAATGAACGTTTATTTTAGGTAACTTACAGACAAACCCCTGTTTAAACATATAGATAATACTTTATTTGACCCTCATATCCTGTGTCAACCTAAGAGATCACAAGAATCTTTCATATCTGAAAATAATGGAGATGAGTTGCTGACATTTCTGTGTTTAAATTTTGTTGCTTGATGCTTGCATGATGGCTTTCTGTCGCACTATTAATCAAAGTGATTTGCCCAAAGTCAAGCAGGGAGCAAAGCAGAACCTGCAGCCTTGTTCTTTACATTCCTTCACTTAGTGATGAAGGGTTCTGTCACTTTGTAAAGTTTAGTCAAATCCATAGAAAACAAGCAGTAGAATGAATATTTAATGATGCACTTAGACGTGTACTTTCACTGTTAGGGATTCTTAAGAAGATGAAACAGTTTGCTTAAAACTTGATTATTTGTAAATGAGGCAGTCGGTTTATGTTTTTTTTTTTCCTCTGCAGTTGTGTTGGCCCTGTTTATCCCTGAGTCACTACATGTAGAATAAAATAAATACATAAAGAGATTTTTATTTCTTCTGATTTTTTCTGTTGTTTTAGTTATCTTGCAATATGTAAAATAACATCAGCATGCGCCCTCAGCTGCATCCTGGAAAATCATTCTTATGCCCTATTTGTTCTGCATTTTGGCAAGTACATAACAAGTATATTTATACTGTGTCAAGTGTATATTATCTTCTCCGTGCACCATGTGGGTGGTTGGCTCCTACTTGACGAGCAGTTTGCTTTACATTGCTGTCATTGACTTAAGGGTTAACGGTAAATCGTCTAATTTAGTTAATTAATTGAGCCTGAGAGTGCGTCAGAGCTGGCTGTGAGACACTAGTATAAAACAAGGGGAGCCAGTGCCAGCCACATTCATCACACACCTGCTGGACACTCACGGTGGTCGACATGCATCTCTTGTCAAGTCTGGTGCCCCTGCTTCTCATTCTGTGGAGCGTCACATCTGCACAAGTGATGCCTTTAGAAGAAAGACTGGCACTGCGCAGCGGCAGGGTGAGTAGAGCATTTGTCTGCTTGTTTCCTTATTTCTATCAACATTTTCTTTTACATTCATTCTTTCACACACTCATTAGGTCGTAGTCACTATGAAGTGCTAAAGAGGCAGAAGTGAAGGAGACCCCAGTGATAGCAAAACACTTTGCCAACTGCTCCTTTATTTATTCCAATGCACCTCCACATTTCATAGTGTCAAGTGCACTTGACACACACAGAGAAAGCTGCCGTAGATCCCTTGGCTCTACAGTCTCTAATCATGTCTGTATCTCAATAATGCTTCTCAGACCCTTAAATTTGTGGGCTATTGGTGGATCAATCTGAAGCCGAACATCATCATAATTCTCTTAACATTTGGAAGTGTGCTAACATTTAGATTATTACACCTTGTAGCTGTGGCTCTAAGTAAACTAGATATCTTGGTTCCTATCCCACAATACCTGTGCCTATCTTTGTTTTTCACTGTAGCAGCCAAAGGGTGAGTTTGCTTTTACATCCCATTTATAATGTAAATGTTTTTTCTTGCAGGGTTTTTCCAAAGACCGTAAAGACTCGCTTTTAAGAATATTATCAGAACTGTCAGATTTTGGACCCCTAATTAAGGATGACTCTGATGTGCGACAGCAGTCTCAGCTGGGTGAGAGGTCTGTCTTCAGTCAGTCACCACCCAGGGAAAGAGCTCCTTGCAAGAACTTCTTCTGGAAGACCTTCTCCTCCTGCTAATACTTGTGCTGCACGTTCACCCTTCATTGTGATCGTCATTGCCCGCCGAGTCTGTGGTGTGTAAATTTTGATTAAAAGCAAATCCAGTGACATCTTTTCTGTTTTTCTTTGTCCTTGTGTCTTTGCTTATGAATAAACAGTACAGTAAATCTGTTAAAAAAGAGTTTTAATAATTATTAAGTCTGTGGCTTTACACTGTATATAATATGTGGATTGAAATTATTTTTCAGCATAATGTTAATATAATGTTTGCTTAATTTGATTTAATTAATATTTATTATAATTTTTTTAATAAAATGACCATATACAGTTGAATGTAAAGTTATAGCCTTTATATGAGTTAAATGAAAAACAGCAAATCTGTAAAAACAAAGTTTTAGGGAGAATTAAGGCTGTGGCTTTGAACTGTATAGAATGTGTGGAGTAAAATTATTTTTCAGCATAATGTCAGTATAATGCTTGCTTAATTTTATTTTTTTCATAGAATGATCATATACAGTAGCATGTAAAGTTAATTCCTTAAAATGTCCATCCTTTTCATATTTATTTTGTACAATACAGGGACAATCATCGCAGCAGGAAGAGTAAGGCACATCCAGCTAGGTCTCCAAACACATCCACACATGTAGTTCACCACAAGTCACCCTCACACTATTTTAATAAAAGAATTAAAAATATAATTTTGGAAACTGAAGGAATTTTAAGCTAATTAGGAACTTGCAGTAGGTTCTACCTCTTTGAAGGTATGTGTATGGATGGCACAATATGGAGAAAAAAAGTAAATATATAAATAAATCAATTATAATAAATCATTCCTTTATTTTTTGATCCTGGTTTTTCAGTTTTCTATGGAGCTGATGGCATTATGATGTGTACAGGGCTGCTTCCTGCCTACCGCAATGCCAGGCTTTTGGATGGTACTCTCTTATATATGTCTGGGATGTGGCAAGACCCTGGACAGTGTGACAAGGCTGATAAGTGACTGGAAGGGCCTGCAGCCGTAAGACAGCCATGCTAGTCATCGCTGCATTGTGCTACCCTACTGTAAAAATAAACACATGTTACTGTAACATGGTGGAGACCTTGCAGTTTTCAGAACCACCTTTTCTCAATTTGAGTTTTGTTGGGAAGTCCGATTGGGTTTACATTGTCACTGTTTAATTGTAACCTTTGTACAAGCAATTCTGCGCTGATTTTATCTTCACCTGCACGATGTAGCTGTGGTTGTTACTCCAATTCAGAGACACACTATACATAATGGAAGGTGCATGCAGAACGTGAGTCTGGCTTTTTAAAAACAACAACTATTCTCTAGTGCACCCTGCGCTCATTCCAAAGACTGCATTGCCCCTTAGCTCCTGCACAACTTGTCAACTACCTCAGCTTTCATAAATGTTTTAGGTGAGGAAATACAAATCAAACTAAAGAGCCTTGTTGTCATTTTATATGAGGAACTGCATTTACCCTACGTCTTTAAATCTGATACACAACAGATCAAGAGCCAAGAGGCAGGACTCCCCATACACTGGGCACTATATAAAAAGAAACACTTAAATATACAGTATGTTATGATCTTACTGGCACACAGCAAGAGGGCCCACTGGAGCAGCAGTCATTCACTAAGAACGTCATCTTCTTTTTAACAGCCATGACCTTTCGATAACAGCGGGCCAATCCTGGGAGGAGAGCCATAGCTGTAGGTTTCAGTGCAACTAGTATTATGAACGCCTTGCTTGTTTTCCTAGAAGTATAAATAGGTTAATGAATGGAAGAGAAGGTCTGTGATACGGTTTGCATATTTGCAGCCGGAGATCCACAAAGGGAGAAAAGGAATCACGTATCATGAAGTAGTTTTTATTCCTGAGCTTTCAGCCCCTGCCAGGGGCCTTCATCAGAGGATAATTCTTAGACTTACAAGAATCAAAGACAATATACAGCAAAAATTACGTGGTTTGGTATTGGTTGTAAAGTAGCATTCCATGCAGTTCTTGCCCAGTAGTATACATAGGACAAACATCAAAAAGAATCTCAACACATATACAGGAACATCGCAATGCCGTCAGAAGAAAGGCCTCACGATCACTGATCTCTACGCACACTAAATCAACAGGACATACATTTAACTGGGACAGTGTACAAGTCTGTGAGATTTAGGGCCAGTACTAAAAGTGCCAGAGAGCTGGCCGAATCTTGGCTATCAAATGAGAACGCCATCAACAGACATTTAGACATAAATCCAGCATATGCAAACTTACGAAGAACATGTTCATAATAAATACAACTTTACAACCAATGCCCCACCACACACACACACACTGATCACACTGACTTATACACGTAATTTTTGCTATATATTGCCTTTGATTCTTGTAAGTCTAAGCATTACCCTCTGATGAAGGCCCCTGGCAGGGGCTGAAAGCTCAGGAATAAAAACTACTTCATGATACGTGATTCCTTTTCTCCCTTTGTGGATCTCCAGCTGCAAATAGGTTAATATATAAGGCACTATATTACAAATTATATGTGTAAAACACTATATGTTATAGTTTATTGATCCCCAGGGGAACTTAGCCTTTGCAGACACTCAAGTAAAACAATTACTCCTTCAGACAGACACACAAATTACAAGAAAGGAGTAAAAAACATTGTGATTTGGCTAAAGAAAAAATAATACCCGCGGTTGAGGCACTATAAAGGGGTATTGTAGATGGTATAAAGGAGCCACAGTAGTTTCTTTACACATTTCTAGTGAATAATTTGTTAGCTAAAAATCCTCAAAGCCGGTGGGACATGGAGAGGGCGTGCAGCACTGTATATAATGAAAATCAGTTTTCTCTTCATTTTCTCCTCCGCTACTGCCTTCAGCACTTTGAGAGTGTATTCCATAACTGAGCCTGTCTCCCTCTTCATGTGGGTTCGGCTCCACGCTCCCATCACTGTTTGGAAGCCCTTGAACCCAACACCGTTGGTAATATCACCAATGAGCTAGACAGTGGAGGCAATAACTGAGCAAGGGGATGGTATAAATGTGCAAAGTGCTTTTATTTAAAACAAAACAAAAACATAGTGTCCATAAAGTGCAGTGCTTTCCAAAGTTCAATAAATAATCCAATAAAAGAAAAACATGAAGGTTAAAATCAATAGAAAAAAACAATCCTTAAAAACGAGGTTAAAACGTTCATACAGGAAGCAGTCTTAAAAACCAACAAGCTCAGTGCTTCTTTCTTGTTAGCATTAGTGTCTCGCCTGCTTCTCCCGACTAGGCTCTCTCTGCAGCTGCCCTTCAACATTCACTATCACAGGTCTGGAGACCTCACGATCCTGGCTTCGTTCTGGCACTCATCCCAGACCTGAGACTTGGACTCCTTGGTCTCCAGGACGCCCACACCAAGGACTGCAACTCCAAGTCTCGCGACTCCCGCTGCCTTTCCGGTCTTCTACGGCCAGTCGCCTTTCCCTGGTCACTCCCGCTACCTGATCGCTCCGCGGGAGCGACTTCAACATCAACACCTGGGTGTCGGCCTAACACCCAGCTTCCTCGTAGCTGCCCACACACATGCACCGTGTGTCTCTCTCTCTTGCACCGACTTGCTTCCTCGCTCCCTGTAACCTCCGTCCTTTCTTTCTCTTTTCATTTTTTTCTCTGATTTTTTTTTCTTCTCGTTCTTTCTGATCTTTTTCTGTCTTCCCAACCAACTCGCGCTTCTTTTTATATTGCGAGGGGCCATAGCAGCTGCAGCACATTAGCCACGGGAACAATCACGGATGTGGGCAGTTCCTCACCTGTGCACTCGGTGAGAAACGCCCACACCGCAGATCGCCCCGTGGCTTGCTATGGCCACCACGCCCCCTCACGAAGCCGCCACGAGTGCAGTGATTATTTATTTAAAAAAAACGGCTTTTGCTCAGCGAGCTGTTGACCCATAACACCACAGCTCCTGACGCCTACAAGGCCCTACCCCGCTTCCACCTCGGCTCCTCAGACCATATCAGCATTTTTATGGTTCCTGCATACAAGTCCCTGCTGACACGCACAAACCCAGCCCATAAGAACATCAGAGTGTAGCAGGTTGGTGCTATTTCAGCTCTCCAAGACTGCTTCAAATTGACAGACTGGGACATTTTCAGGGAGGCTGCTATGGATGGTGACTCCATCAATCTGGAGGAGTACACAGACTCTGTGACTGGCTACATCTCCAAATGCATAGAGGATGTTACTGTTACTAAGGATGTTACCACAAGAGCCAACCAAAAGCCCTGAATGACGAGAGAAGTGCACAAGCTGCTCAAGATCAGAAATGTAGTCTTCAGATCTGGAGACAAGGCCGCCCTCGGGGTGACCAGAGCCAACCTGTCTCGTGCTATAAGGAGAGCTAAGTGGGCCTACGTGCAGAGGATTAACAAACACTTCAGCAGCACCAGAGACGCACGTCGAATCTGGCAGGGCGTTCAGACAATTACAAACTACAAGCCTAACCCACACAGCAACGACGGTGATGCCTCCCTTCCAGATGAGCTGAACAACTTCTTTGCACGGTTTGAGGCACAGAACAAAGAGTCTGCGAGAAAAGCAACACCTCCTTCCTCTGACCAGGTACTCTGTCTCTCCATAACTGACGTGAAGAGGACTCTATCCAGTGTCAATCCACGCAAGGCTGCAGGACCTGACAACATACCTGGTCGTGTGCTCAAAGAATGTGCCAGTCAACTGGCTGGTGTCCTCACAGACATCTTCAACATATCTCTGAGCCTGTCGTCAGTCCCAGCATGCTTCCAGTCGACCACCATCATACCAGTGCCGAAGAAATCATCAGTGACATGCCTGAATGACTACCGACCAGTTGCACTCACGCCAATCATAATGAAGTGCTTCGAAAGGTTAGTCATGTCACACATTAAGATGAATCTCCCTGCCTCCCTTGACCCTCTTCAGTTTGCATACCGCTCAAACAGGTCAACTGAGGATGCCATATGCTCTGCCCGTCACCTCTCCCTGACACATCTGGGTAAAAAGACACATATGTCAGGATGCTATTCATAGACTTTAGCTCTGCCTTCAACACAATCATCCCTCGAAAGATGGTTGTAAAAGTGAGCAGGTTGGGCCTGAACACCACCCTCTGCCATTGGATCCTGGTCTTCTTGACAGAGTCAGTTCGGATGGCTGCAACACTTCTAGCAACATCACACTGAGCACTGGAGCACCACAGGGCTGTGTGCTTAGTCCACTGCTCTTCACCCTGCTGACTCACGACTGCACAGCCACGCACAACACCAACCACATCATCAAGTTTGCGGATGATACGACGGTGCTGGGACTGAGAGGCAGGGATGATGAAACAGCATACAGAGATGAGATGGAACGGCTGTCCGCATGGTGTGAAGACGACAATCTATCTCTCAATGTCGACAAGACAAAAGAGATAATCGTGGACTTCGGAAAATCACATCCCACTCAGCATCAACGGTTTAGATGTGGAGACTATTAGGAGTACCAAGTTCCTCGGTGTGCACATAACTGAGGAACTTACGTGGACACAAAACACCTCATCACTAATCAAGAAAGCCCAGCAGAGACTACACTTCCTGAGGCAGCTGAAGCGAGCAAGTCTTCCCCCTTCCATCCTCACCATGTTCTACAGAGGCACCATGGAGAGTGTTCTGACCAGCTGCATCACTGTCTGGTATGGCAACTGCAACATATCCGACCGCAAGCGCCTGCAAAGGATAATGAAGACAACAGAGACCATTATTAGGGTGCCTCTCCCTTCACTACAGGACATATTTTACAAACGCAGTGTCCGCAAGGCCTGCAGCATTGTGCAGGACCCCTTACACCTCCTCACATGGACTTTTCACACTTCTGCCATCCAAGAGAAGATCCTGCAGCAACAGGGCCAGATCTGCCAGGCTTCAGGAGAGTTTTTACCCCCAAGCTCTCAGACTCCCTCAAACACCTCTAAAAACAGAACTTTTATACATGCAGGCCACTGTCCTGTAAAGACGAGTGTGCAGGTAGAAAAAGAACTGAAAATCTCATACTGACCTTTAAGGATTTTGACACTCTTGATATCCTTCTGTTGTGAAACTTTCTGACCTGTCATTGTTTACACGTCTTAAACAACTATTATCATACACTGATAATTTCTGATCCAAAATATTTAAATGTATCCAACTCTTTTCAGTGGCTCTCCCTGCAGGCTAACTTCTGAATCCTGATCATCATTAGATCTCATATAGTCCATCTTCTTCCTATTTATCTTCCAAAGCCCTTCTCTGCTTTTCCATCTTCCTCTCCACTTTCTCTTTTCTGGTGTTACACAACACAATGATATCATCAAAAGCCTTCATCCATCCATCCATTATCCAACCCGCTATATCCTAACTACAGGGTCACGGGGGTCTGCTGGAGCCAATCCCAGCCAACACAGGGCGCAAGGCAGGAAACAAACGCCGGGCAGGGCGCCAGCCTACCGCAGTCAAAAGCCTTCATGTCCCTGTCATTACATCTATTCCTATCTTTATCCCTGTATGTAGTCATCCCTGTTCCTATACCTGCTATCCTCCCTCCATGCTTCTTCTTCTGTTTTATTTATTCTTTTATGTTATTAGTGTTGATTATTTAGCTTCAATGAGTATTCTCCCATGTAAGGTTAAGGAAAACCCACAGTCCCTTGTGGTTCATTGTGAATGTGCTTGTAGTGTGGTGAGTTCTCTTGAGTTTATTCTGTGTTGTTTTTTCGCGATTTCTGAATATTTTGAATCCTTGCTCTGTGTTTCTGACTTGGCCTTCTGGTTTGTGTATTTTTAGACTTTATGTTTCTTTGGTGTGCATATTTTGAAGCCATGGCCATCTGTGCTTTTGTGCACCTCAAAGCTTCTTTTTGTTTCACAGTGCTTCTTGTTGAAATGAATCTTTTCAGATTCTTCGTTGCCCTCTTTTGTAACTAGCCAAGTTTTGACAGTATTCCCCCTCCAGTGGGCTTGGGAACTCTTTAGTTGATAACATAGAGGAGTGAGGTATCATTGGAATTGCTGCACATGTCAGGCTTGCCCACCTGGCAGCCTGTGCATTTCTCGTTACTGAGTCAAGGCGACACGAGCTCCAGTAATGGACCTAAATAGCACTCGGCTTATGACGTGTTGTTTAACCTTTCAATAATTGCACAACAGAATGGTTAATGTATGAGAACTAATTGGAGACAAATGTAAATTGATTCCAAACAAGTCCATTATTTACTCAAACACTCCTCATTTCCATTAGAGGCTCTCTTGCTATTCAGAGCTTCTTCAGGTCGGTGCCCATCATACTTACTTCTTCATTTTGTTTAGCTAATAATTCAAGATGCATTAACAATGCAGGCACTGTAGAAGCTATTAGGACTTTATTCTTAAAAGACAATATTGTTCAAATAATGGCACACTAACTAGGGCTTCTCTCTCATCCGCTGTAGGGGTGGCCTGGGGAGATGGGTTACTAGGAAATGCCAGGAGCTCACAGGATAAAATACCAATCTGTCTGTCTGTCCGTCTGTGGCAGGGAATCGAAGGAGACAGAAAGAGGACTTTGTGAGCACAATCCCCATTAGGCCGAGGACAGGCTCTCATTCCTTATCCCAAAATAATGTGATGTGACGTTATGAAGGCAGCCATCTGCACTGCCAAGGATCCTGTGCCAGGCACCTTCAGGGCCGTGCAACTGACAGGGCAGCAGTGTCATGATGGACCCCAGAAATGCAGAACTGGCTCTTTACCTTTTGCAAGTTTTCATCTGATGAGCAGCGTGTTGTTGAGTTAGACCAGCAGTGCCCGCCTAAATCACAGCACAGGATCGGGTCATCGGCAATAGGAATTGAGCTGGCAGCCTTGTGGTTTACAGTCCAAAGCCTTTGATGCCACACTTCCTACTGAGCATTTGCACAACATTACTCTGAGTCTGCTTCCCTTTGTGCTCTCATCTGAAACAAACCTCCAGGGCGGGCACTTTACAACTTGGAGATTAAATGTAGCTGACTCCATAACTGAGTGACTCCCACTGTGAGTCCGTGGAACGAGCCGTCACCCTTGTGGTCTAAAGCCATGCCCAGCAAATGCCATGGACTTCCTTTTCAGTTTCTTAACTAGAAATAATCCTCTGCTTCCATGTCTCCTTTCAATCCCTTGCTCTGCCGTGCTGCTATTAGTTTGCTCCTCTGTCCGTTCTCCAGCTCTTTGATACGGAGGCCAACACTGCCCCCTGCACCTCACAACTGTCTTATACAACTTAAACTCACACCATCTGCTGTCTTTGACTCTAGTAAAACTTCACGTTGTGTTTGTGGTTAAACATCCTCCATGCTCGTCCGATCAGCTCTTCCAGATGAAAGACAAGCCGGCAGCCCAGTCAGCGGCCTTTGGAGAGTCGAGCTGAGTAACATCTGCTCTCTTGTGATCCTCTCTTCTGTTGTTTTCTATTAATAAAGTAGAATCCCCCCAGGCCTGAATCTGTATTGACTGTCTGCCAGCACACACCGATACCTTTATTTCCCAAATCTCTGTCATTTTATTACAGGGATACAGTATATAATCCTAGCTGTGCTACCCATCTAAAACTCGTTGGAATCTAAGGATTTTGTGTTTTTTGTTTCATTTACATTGTCGGGCAACCGGTGCGCCAGTGCGCCGTGGAATTTTCTAGGGGCGTCGCGAAAACTTTTGTAAAATATTTAAAATTGCTAGTGTTTTTGAACTTTTGGTTGATTAAAAAGATAATGTTTAAAAAAAATATTTTATGTTGGAAAAACATAACGGAACTACGGAAGCGTATTAGGGCCGCGGTGAAAAAAAAATACGGACACAGTGAAGAAAAAAAAATCTAAATGTCGAGATTAAAGTCGACATTTCCACTTTATTCTAATAGTTTATTTTGTCAGTAGAATGTCGCAAACTAAACTTCATCTTAAAATGAATGTTTAATTTACTAGATTT
>JANRMT010062815.1:40032459-40055195 GCA_026402145.1 Polypterus bichir lapradei
AAATCTAGTAAATTAAACATTCATTTTAAGATGAAGTTTAGTTTGCGGCATTCTACTGACAAAATAAACTATTAGAATAAAGTGGAAATGTCGACTTTAATCTCGACATTTCGATTTTTTTTTTCTTCACTGTGTCCGTATTTTTTTTTTCCATCGTGGCCCTGAAACGCGAGAGACTTCAAATGATCAACAAGGAAATGCGCGTCTGTCTTTCGAAAATTGATCCTCGCATCAATCTCATATGTGCTGAAAAACAATCTCAACGTTCACATTAATTAAATTTAAGATTTGTCCTTTGATTCCTTTATTAATAAAATGTCTTTCAAACTTGTAAAATTAACTCTTTATTGGCGATTGTCCATAGATTGTGTCGTCACGACTTTATTTATGGGCAGTCCCTCAGGTGCGCCGCGAAAGAAAATTTTTGGACTTAGTGCGCCGCAACTCGAAAAAGGTTGCCTTTCACTGGTTTAATACATGGGCTGTCCAGTTGCCCTGGTAGAATAATACGCACCTGCTCTGGTTCCCTCGCTGGCAGCCATTTCCTCTCCAGATAGAGACCACCACTCTCACTGCCTCCTCATGGCATCATCGTTGAACTGACCACTTTTATAGTTGAAATGTTTTGGTGGGCCGGGTTTACCGACTCTAGGCCTCGTCGTGTCGTGGCTTTGTTTTCCCGTCGTGAGCGTCGATTTATTGTTACTTTCACTCATCCATTGCCCACCACTCAAAGTCACCAGTCATTGGCATTACAGCTATAAACCTCGTTCATGTGGCCCAAGTGGGTGCAAGAAAGTCGCTGCCACACTGCTGGTACTACTGCCTCACATCGGACAACAGGTCAAGGAGGCCAGTTTCCTTATTTGTAGACCCTTATTTGCTCATTTTTTATCATTTTTATTTTTTTTTTGCCCTTTGTTCTAAGTTTTGCTTGTTTTTAAATTTGTCTTCCTAACCCTAGCAACCAGACAGACACACAGCCACTTGTCCTTTTATTAAAATGGATATATAGCCATCCATCCATCCATCCATTATCCAACCTGCTATATCCTAACTACAGGGTCACAGGGGTCTGCTGGAGCCAATCCCAGCCAACACAGGGTGCAAGGCAGGAAACAAACCCCGGACAGGGCGCCAGCCCACCGCAGATATATACGTAGCTATGTACATGTATAATAATAAAGTGAAAACGTTTGAAAACACAGACTCTGAAGTGCAAGTGGGCACCTTGTGGTCTGCGTTTTCTGGTGAACTTGTCACAGCAACCCTGGGCCTGCGCTCGGTGAACAACACAAAACGGGAACAAATGGAACGGAGTCTGACATGACGCAGGATTGTTGGGGATGTGCTGAAGGTTGGCTGGACATGCAAGTCAAGATCTCAGTGTCCTCTGCACACGTGACAGTGTGGTCAGCACTACTGCTACTGGACAGCAACTTTTACAATTTGTCCATTTTCCTCATCCCTTCATTCTACTGGTCACCAGGTTCCATAGGTTCTCCCAGCAGCATGAAGGACACTGTCGGAACTAAGCCTGGGTGGGACACAGGATGAACCTTAACTCACATTAGTTATGAGTCGTCCCACCAGCCTGTCTTTACGATGTGGGAACAGCACAACTGAAATGCACATGGGGTTGGTTATAAGGAAGACTTGTATGATGGTCAGACATCACAAAGACTTTTCATTTGCTTGCTGGCCACTGTGAAGACGGATGTTGTCTCGTTTTGGTCAGAAGTGGCAGGAGGTCCAGGCTGAATCGTGCTCTTCTGATCCAGCGTGTCCTCGCCCGATGTAGAGTTGTGTCACTGGGCTAGCGTGGGATTAGTCCAGTTTGGCCTTGCGTCGGCCCTTCGATCCCTACAGCTTGGCTTTTGCTTCAGTCAGCAACCGTACCACCCTACAAATGCCATTTTCAACTCAGGACCCACAAAGTCCACCTAGGGCCCATCAAAGCTCACGCTCTACACACTTAGTATGAAACTAAACGTGAGTTGAGAAACATCCGCAAACAGCATACGCGCTTCACCTGTCTTTAATAATCTTGAATTGTCTTCAGCCGGCTTGGAGACAGGGTGCCATCAGTGCGGTGGGTGACAGTTTGACAGTCTCTAGCCTCGCTTTGGCATTCCTTCTTCTACCTGTTTCTACTACCTACAGCTTCATTCAGCGCTCGGGCGCATGGTGTCTCCCTCACGTCCCCTCTACCCCGTCATCCTCCCTTCTCTTTTTCTCGTTCCTCTTCTCCCATCAGAAAGCTGTTCTCTATTCTTTGCTCCCCACTTTCCTATAATCCTCCGGACCCCTTTCTCTCAGTGGTCCCAGGCCTCTTGCTCAGTTTAAGTTTGTACACCGGTTGTTCTTTTACTGCTCATAAGCTGCGTGTGATTCGCCTTAGCCCAGATCCCTACAGTCACTTATGCCCCTGTGATGCCCTGGCACATTCTGCCAAATTGGTTTTGTCCCCCTGTGATGGCTTTCTGGTCTCTTCAGTGCTATCGGTTCCTGATCCTCTAAGGCACGGGCATCGAACTCCAGGCCTGGAGGGCCGCAGCAGCTGCAGGTTTTCATTCTAACCCTTTTCTTAATCAGTGACCTGTTTTCACTGCTAATTCACATTTTAATAGCCCTGTTAGAAGGATTCAGTCCTCCGAATTGATTTGTTTCCTTATTAAAATGCAGCCAAACAGAAATGAGACGTGAAACGAGCCAACAGATGACCAGCTAAACTGGGGCTTCAAACTCCAACCAGTTTCTTAATGAGAAGCCAATTCTTGCTGTTAATTAAACTTGTTATTTAATTCCATGGCCCGTTGTTGCACTCGTTCTGCCACAGCTGACATTTCCAAAACTGTTGATCTTCTGTTTTTCATAAGAACATCGTCAAAGTGTTTTGGTGAGTTGAGAGATCAACCTTACTGAGACCTTCACCTTTCTTTATTTTCAGATATTGTGTGATGTGGCGGCTTGTTTTGTGTCTCATTCTTGTTTGGCTGCTAATTAAGGAAAAAGAAACAACTAAAGGGCCTGAGTCAAGTTAATTAAAAGAAGTAATCAGCAGCAGAAACCGGTCACTAATTAAGAAGATGGTTAGAATGAAAACCTGCAGCCACTGCGGCCCTCCAGGACTGGAGTGTGACACCCCTGCTGTAATGTCACACCTTCTCATACTCTTAGATCTTTCAGGCGTTGCTCTGCCAGTGAACCAGGGCTGCCAAACTTCTTCTTGCCTCCAGGTGGAAGTCCCCTGATCCAATGTCACCAAAGATCTGGCGGTCTTACTCTGACGACGTGATATATTAATGGAGTACCCAGCAGGTCCATTCGTAAGTTGAAATCCGCTGCCTCCACAGGTAAGTCTGGTATGTACTGGGACTCGTGATCCAGGTGTTCCCAGGGGGTATGGCATTGGACTTGACAGGCGCTGTGTGGGTTTATTTCCCATTTTGAAATTCAGACTAGTTTTCAACTGTGAAATAAAAATCATCATTTAATCACAGCGACTGGCTGCAGTTCGAACCCGACCAGCACGTTAGTGTTAAACACTCAACCCAAAAGTGATCTTTTTTAAAAATCTGTTACTTACCTTGCTGTTTGTAGTAATGGCTAAGAAAAAAATCCAAATTCATGTTATCATGGAAAAAAGACACAAAAGCTCCTGACTAATGATGAACGTAACAGCGTCGATGTGCCCCAGTGCTGGATTAACCATACAAGCAAAATAAGCAGCTTAAAGTAAAGGGGGCACCACAAAAACTTTTCATGGCCGAATTTATCACATAAATTATTAAATTAATTAAGTTTATAGCCATTTTCAAAATTTAATGAAAAATGAATAATGCCTCCCTGTACCTCCCTATGCCGTCACTGTTCGTAGATGGCGCCTTACACATGATGTCATCTACGATGGGGAATTCCCGTTTCATGGTGATCCCCTTAAACGCCATGTTATGTCAAAATATTGTGAAAATAATTCAATTCAAAACAATATGTTATTATATTTTTAAATAATAGTTAATAGTTGATTAAAAATTATCACGTAATTGTTATGGTTTCGTGAATTATCTGTTATTTAACTTAAAATAAATTTACAGTGCGTAGAAAGTGTTATTTTCTGTTATAAGCAAAAACAATTTATTTTTAACATTAATGGTCACAAACTGCTCAGCTGAGCGCTCATTTTCTCGGTTGAAATATATTAAAAATCCCCTCAGAACAAGTATGCATCAAGGCATCATCATATGTCTTATCTCTATTATGTATAGAAGCAGATGTGTTACGTAAGATTGATTATGAAGATCTAATCAAAGAGTCTGCAAGGAAAAAAAGTAGGAGAAAATTATTAAGATAAAAATAAAACGAAGCATACAAAAATAAATATTATTTTCCTTCTTACTATAAGTATGTTTTGTTTAATTTCAAATTTTCGATAATAAAATTCAATTTTATTTTCTAGCTTGTCATTGTTTTAATATTTTGAATTACTAGTGTAAGGGGGCACCAAAATTACTTAGTGCTTAGGACATCTAAGGGTCTTAATCCGGCCCTGGTCTGCCCGTTCGCGTGTCTGTGTTCGCCTGAGTTTCTTTGTGGCAGTTGAGTAACGCGTGTAACCTGCCACACACCAGTCACGTCAATTCTGTGTCTGCCTCTTGTTCACATCAGTGCGTTTTTAGGTGCATTCACGAATAACGTGCGAAACGCACATGAAACAAGTCGGCACCCCATGAACAAATTTCATTGAAACGTGACGTACTTGTTCTTCAAGGATTTCAGTCAAGGCAGTTCAGTTTTCATTGAGATATCGTGAAAAGCTACACAGTTTTAAAATTTAAAAACCTCCCGTTGATAAAAATTGACAAATCTGCAGACTTGTCTGACATAAAACAGAGAAGCATCGTGTGCGACTTCAACTACAGATTAGATTTCTGTGTCAATTTTACCTTGACAGCATTTATACCAACTTTCACATCTGATAGCGGCGGCTGACGACAAACATCCATCCACCCATCCATCTTCCAACCCGCTATATCCTAACTACGGGGTCACGGGGGTCTGCTGGAGCCAATCCCAGCCAACACGGGGCGCAAGGCAGGAAACAAACACCGGGCATACAGTGGGGGGCTATTTAGGATCGCCAATGCACCTACCCTGCATGTCTTTGGACTGTGGGAGGAAACCCACGCAGACACGGAGAGAACATGCAAACTCCGCGAACCCGGGTCTCCTAACTGCGAGGCAGCAGCGCTATCACTGCGCCACCGTGCCGCCCACCTTAATCATTATCTCCGATATTTCTTATTGAAAAGGCGTATGGCACTAGGAAGAAAAGAGTTTCTGGAGCGATTTGTGTGGGTTTTTAAAGCGACTCTCCTTGCTGATTTACCGAAGTTTAGTTCTCCATGTAATGGACGTCTGTCGTCAGTTGAGATGATTTCCAGTTTCTTTAACATCGCCTGCCCTCTGACACACACACACTCGTCACATCATCTTCATCAGCCCCAATAACTTTAGCTGCATAGTGTACTTCGTAATCTGTTGGAGCTTTTTAGAGTTTTGGTTTGTCAGACTATTAATGAAACTGAAAGTGACCATAGACTGGATCAGACTGCGATAAAAGGACAACATGAGGTCCTCGTCTACTTTAAATAGTTTGAGTTTATGGAGGAGAAATACGCGCTGGTTGCATTTACAGAATATTTTTTTTTTGTATTTGTATTCCAGTTGAGATTGTTATCTAGGTAAGTTCCTAAGTATTTATATTCAGTCACTCCTCTCCCAGAACTACAATGGGTGAACATACAGATTTCTGTCTCTTAAAATCAAACATCATGTCTTTGGTCTTTTTTTACATTCAGAGTGAGAGAGTTTTTATTGCACCAGTTTACCATCCAGTCCACTTGATTTAGATGGTGGCTTTCATCCTCCCCAGATATGCGTCCTATGAGCCTGGTGTCATCACATACTTGATAATGGAGCAGTGGTCTCTGTTCTGTCACAGGTCACTTGAGGAAACAGTAATGGTGATGAGACCATTCTTTTTCCGGTTTCTATGTGGTGGTGGCCTGCGCCACCTCCACCTACTCAAAGCTTCATGATGCTCCAACAATGATGGATGGATTAAAAGGCAGAATTCTACGTGACCATCATCATCAAGCCTTTCCGTGAGAACCCTAAATCCAAAGAGGACTGTTTCATTTATGTTAGGTAGCATGCCCAGAGGGGACTGGGCGGTCTCGTGGTCTGGAATCCCTATAGATTTTATTTTTTTTCTCCAGCCGTCTGGAGTTTTTTTTGTTTTTTCTGTCCCCCCTGGCCATTGGACCTTACTCTTATTCGATGTTAATTAATGCTGATTTATTTTGTTTTCTTATTGTGTCTTTTATTTTTCTATTCTTTATTATGTAAAGCACTTTGAGCTACTGTTTGTATGAAAATGTGCTATATAAATAAATGGTGATGAGACACACACCTCTGTGGACTTCCTGTGTTTGAATGAATGACTATTGAAAAAGTGTCCTGAACTTTAACTGTCTGTGAACGATTTAAAAGAAAGTTCAGAATCCATAGTGTAATAAATGGGTTTGCATTCATACTGTTCAATTTCCCAATCAGTATATGAGGCTGTATGGTGTTGAACGCTGAAGAAAAATCCCAAACTAGTGCTCTGACATACGAACCAGGCTGATCAAGAAAGGTGCAGGTTTGATGTAAGATAACAAGCAGAGCATCTTCCACACTTCTGTTTGCGCAATAAGCAAAATCGATGGTTGTCTTGAAGAGACTTTGTCTCCGTCATTAAAACGTGTTCACCAAATGTTCAAAGCATTTCACTGGAATAGACGTTAAGTGCCGCTGGTCTGTAGTCGTTTAAACAGCTTGGCCTTGAAACCTTAGATACGGGGTAATGGCTGATTGTTTCCACAGATTAGGTACGATACCAGAGGTCAGAGACCAGTTAAAAAGCACCTGAGAAACCGGAGAGAGCTGCTTAAGTTAAAGCGAGACTTTAAGAGCCGACCTGACAAGCCGCCTGGTCCCACTGCACTGTTTGTTTTGGCCTGCCGCAAGCCTTTCTCCACATCAGTTAAACTGAACCCCATCACAGCAGAATTCCTGGCGTTTTTTATAAAGCATCTCCTTTATTTCTGTATTTTGGCTGCTGAAATCACTTGTTTCAAATCTGCTGCTCTCTTTCTGGTTTTCTGTTCTGCTGATCTGCGCCACCACCACCTGATCAGAGCGCCGTACAGTCCCTACACTGACGGATTGAAGGTCCACATGACCATCATCATCATCATCATCATCACCTAATTCTTCCACATGAAGCCTGTAAAGCATGAGGACTGATTGAGATCACTGATCTTAGGTAGAATGTCTATGGTTAGGGTTAGGCTAGGGGATAAGGCCATGACTGGCATGCTCTGGCACACTTATTTCCAAAAATAAAATCTTATTTAAAGAGACTTCCAAGTTAATAAAAACACTATCTAACCCTGCTAAATAAATAATTTAATGTCCTTATAAAATCCAATTTATTTAGCAATAAAAACAATGACTCAAATAGAGGGTTTAAAAAAACAGCGCACACTACTGGTCAAATATAAAATTACCTAAAAATTGAAACAAAGGACTAAAATTTATATGAATATTGAACCTTAAAAGGACATTAAAAACAGGGTAATTACTGTTTTTACTCGTGTACCACGTGCCCTTGTGTAACACGCGCACCCTAATTTTTACAAAGAAAATCACAAAAATCATTTTGCCCCGTGTGCGACGCACGCTGTGATTGTATAGGAAGTGTTTAGAGAGAGAGAGCGAGCAAGTGAGCCCATGCAGAAGAAGTAAACATTACAGAATTACATTTCCTTGTGTATGACGCGCACCTGATTTTTTAATGCTAATTTTCGGGAAAAAATGTGCGTGTGGTACACGCATAAATACGGTAAGTGTTAAAAAATAAGTTAAATTAGGCACTAAAAAGAAAATACATAATGGTTAAAATAAAAAAATCCTCTGAGCACCAATATATTTAAGGAAACTCATGGTCTTTGGCAATTAATTAGGGTTAAATATTATTTAAAATAGGATTTAAAACTAAAGGAATGTTGGGAAGAAGGGGTGGATGTGAAACAAAAGGATACACAACTATAAATTTGAAGGGACAAGGACAAACATCAGGCCCTGGGGTGAGATGGCAGCTTAACCTCAGGGCCCAGTTCTACAAACTTTAGGGTTAGGGTGGGGATAAGAATAAAAACGACTCCCTTAAACTAAGAGGGATTCAAACTTTTAACATCCTGCAGATTTTGTTTTTTCTCTTATGCCCTCTGGAGATTTTTGTTTTGTTTTTTCTGTCATCCCAGCCATTGGACATTACTTTATTCTTTATTTAGTATTGCCTAATCTTTATATTTTTTTCTTTCTTCATCTTGTAAAGCACTTTGAGCTACACCATTTGTATGAAAATGTGCTATAGAAAAAAATGTTGTTGTTCCTCCACATACAGTTAGTTTTCCAGGCCTTCAGCGGAGTATCTGAATTTTGCGAATGTAGAAAAGCACAGTTGTGGATTCTTTTTTTTACAAAATACTAAAATATTTCTCTTTTTCCTTTTCTAAAGCAAAAAACAATTGCAGGACAGGTCCATCGCCTTCATAACGTCACACACATTGTCGTGGTTAGAGCTTTATAGGCTCACTAGCTGGGCTACCCATCTAAGACGGACTGAAATCTCCTGAATATAAAGTTCCTGCAGCAGGAAAGTGGCTAAAGTAATCAACATAAACCTCAGAGTTAACATTTACAGTGCACCAGTCTTTGGAATACAGTATATTTAATAATAAAATGCACTGTTTGCCATTCCAACAGATGGAGCATCACAAACATTTGTAGTAATAAGACTCAGTACCATGTCATTTAACATGTGCAAAGCATTTAATTAATTTAAATGGTTGTGATGTGCCACCTGCTGGAATGGCAGGGACATAGCAACAGGTCAAACACAGCTACACTCGTATTCTTTTATTAAGGTAGATTATTGTCATGTGCACAGAGTACAATGAAAGTCTTACTTGCGTGAGCTAATCGAGATGCAACACATTCACACGCCCCGTGAAGTCTTCAGTACACAGCAAAATGTGTTAAAAAGGGTCAAAAATACCCCAATTTCCTGTCTGATATTTCTCATTGTGTCCCAAGCCTGATCATTCCTCTGAACATCCCTTAAAACCCAACATGAAATTTGAATTTGCCCTCTAAATAAATCAGTTCAGTCCCGATACAATAAGCCAACAGATTTCAAATGGCGGTGAAAGGATGTCAAGGACACTGTCCCTTTGAGTAGTGGGCAGCAAAGTGTGGATGGCACTGCCCAGCAGCCCTGGTACTGCACAGCATATGGACCAGCAGAAACTCTGAGGATGTTTTAGATCAGAGGTCCTCAATCACGGTCCTGGAGGGCTGCAGGTTTTTGCTCCAAACCAATTGCTTAATAAGAAGCAGTTACTGTCCAAGTAACATTTCTGCGTCACTTTAGTTGTCTCACTCATTAAGATTTTGAACTCTTATTGCTTATTTTAGTCTTAAATAGTTGTGTTCTCGGTTTTTAATGGCTCCCAATGAGCAATAAGATGCAAATGACAAAAGAGACCAGCATTTCTCCATTTATCTTGTTATCATTTACACCTCTGTGTGTGTATTTATCATGCACTATTTGGTTTAATCAAATACTTGGAAGGAAAGTGATGAGAAAAAAGTGAAGGACTGAGAATTACTTCTCCACTTTAGCCTTCAGATCATGTGGATGATATCCATAGAAAGGGGAAGAAAATCTCAGATATGAGAATGACCTGACATGGCAGAGTTAAAGCACCAACAGGTCACGAAATTAAATTATTGCCAAGAATTGCTTTCTAATTAAGTAACCGGGTTAGAACAAAAACCTGCAGCCACTGCGGCCCTCCAGGACTGTGACCGAGGACCCCTGCTGTAAAGCGCAGCCCTGCACCATCCAAGGCACTGCTGTGATGTTCCTGGTGAACGTCCATTTGGCACTGAGGGGAAACAGCAGACACGCTTAACTCTAGCAAGTGATTCTCTCACATCAGAGGCCGTCACCAGATCAGGGGATTGCTGTGCTTTTTGATTGCCATGCAAGGCTTAAAACAGCTGCCTTAAAACTCAGAAGTCCTGGGTTCAAATACCAGTCTGCTCATTCACTCATGTTCAGATACACAAGATTCAGAAAGTATTCAGAGCCCTTCACTTTCTGCCTACCTTTTATTGTTGCAGATTCTATTTTAAATGGATATATTTTCCACTTATGCCCATCATCTTACACGCCATAAGACAAACTGAGAAACTTGTTTTCAGAAAAGTTTGCAAATGTTAAAGAACAAAATCACTCATTAAATATAATCCTGCTAAACTATACATGGATATAATCAATAAATGAAACGCATGTTAAAGAGCGTCTTTGAGAAAACTAACAGTCATTGCAGGCCGCATGTTTTCAATTTTGATTAAGTGGTCATTTTAAAAAAGATCTGAAGGCCTCAAATTAGACAACCCTGCTGAACTTTGATTTTTAGTGATTATTTTATTATTATTTTGACATCCTGCAGCCCTCCTGATGTCCTCTGATTCAGAGCCGCTGTCCAAGTGCCAATCTCAGTATCAAGACATAATGATGTAAGGTCAGACCACTTGGTCATTTCAAGTAGTAAGGACACCCAAACAGCTGGAATGCAGAAAAGTTGAATTTAACATGTCAAGGAGCATGCACTGGTACAGCGTGTTGCCGCACCCACTACACGCCGAAAACAGCTCAGGATTCCGGTTGGCAACCCCCCCATTCGACACAAAGTCAAACCAACGGTACCCAAGGATTCTCTGGAGAGACACAGCACCAAAGGAGTCCAGTCTTTGTCTCAGGTCACTGCATAGCGTCCATGTCTCACAACCATATAGCAAGACAGGAAGCACCAGGACTCTAAAGACTTGGACCTTCATCCTTTTACATAGATATGGGGCGCGCCACACACCACTTTCCAGAAACCTCACGACCCCCCATGCTCTCCCAAGCCGTGAATGTCACTGCCAAGGTAAGTACACCTCTCGAGAAGGTCGACACTCTCTCCATAGACAGACACGCTGCTGATGGCTGTGCCCAAGAGGTCATTAAAGGCATGGATCTTGGTTTTTATCCAGGACACTTGCAAGCCCAGACACTCAAGACTCTTCACTCAGTCTCTTGAGCTCCCCGATCAGAGCCTCCATTGACTCTGCAAAGATCACAGCATCGTCAGCAAAGTCAAGATCCGTGAATCTTTCTTCACCAACAGATGCCCCACGACATTGCCCAACACCCAGACCATGCAAGCACTGAACAGGGTAGGAGAAAAAAACACACCGCTGACGAACCCCAGAATCAACTGGGAAAAACGCAGAGGTCCTGCCTCCACTCTGTACAGCACTCACAGTACCAGTGTACAGGCCGGCCAGGAAATCCAATAACCTCAAGGGAATCCTGCTAACCCTCAGGATGTCCCACAGGGCAGCTCGATCAACTGAGTTAAATGCTTTACGAAAATCAACAAAGGCTGCAAAGAAACTCTGCCGATATTCACATTTACGCTCTATGAGAACCCTCAGTGCCAGGATGAGTTTAACATCCGTCTCAAATATCGACATCCTTCACCTTCCACATTTAACTTCTTCCGGCTGCTCCCACTTAAGCTATATATGAAGAAGACTGTTGGGCTGGCAAGCAGTTTATGTGCCTCACTTTTTTAAAGGTGATTTTTGTTATCAGCAGGCCACAATCCATGGGATATAAACCAAAATTATGCAGGAAGCAAAATTTTCATTGTCTGGTATAATCGGAGGCGGCAGGCTGGTTCTCTGACATTAATGGCAGTTGTCTATCCTACCTGTTATTCCGTAGCTACTACCCAGAATCCCTATGGTGGGACATCTTATAAATTTTGTAATGAAACCAAATCTAAATCAATTAATGACTAGAGGATAAAGAGTATAATTAGACCAAAAGTTAAAATCAGATCCTCCACTAGTGTAGCTGTAGTGATAAGTTAATTGAAATTAAAACAAATCGTATAATCCCAGTTTAAAACCATCGTTGCAGCTGTTTAATTTGTTCTTTTAGAAATAAAGCTGCTTTGCTAAACGACATTATATTAAGAATACAATCTGATGTGTCTTCTTATAATGAAGCCTGGCTTAGTTAATCTTTCCCCAAAGCTTCACCAAATGTGTTTTAATTCCTCCCTAAATCAGTAGGCAAGGATGAGGAGGTGCCCCTTTGGTGAATTACAAACCTCTGCTAAAAATGTAGGCAAAGTGGCGTATTAGAGGTTAAAACAGACCCTAACACAATTGGAGTCCTAGTCTACAGACCACCATTGTTCATTGGACTTTTATCTGCTTTAGTTATAAATTATGGTCACGGTGTGCCGACGGGGTATGTTAATAGCCACTTAAATGTGGGGACTGACACTTTCACCAAAGGTTTCGCTCACCTGTTAAACACAGTAAGGTTTTGCCAGATTGTCAGTGGCACAAATCACACATTAGATCCAAATACTACATGCAGAGTTGGCATTCAAATTTAAAACATGAAGTTACCTCCGAGCACTACTTCATCATGTTTGATTTGATTTTGCCATTGCCAATACAATTAGATTAAAACAAAGACAGTGTGATACCTGGACTATATCTCTGCATCAAAATACAAAATTATAATTAAAACGTGTTCATTTAGATGGCTGTAATTGGTTATTAATTAAGAAAATAATTGGTTTGAAAACCTGCAGCATCCGAGTTTGAATACTGCTGGGAAGCAACACATTTGCCCCCTATGGCAGGCTGAGGTACATAAAGGGTGAATGGTCAAAGAAAGACACAAAGAGAGATTCAAGGCTACTAACTTAAATCTCTGGGCTCAGCATAGACGCGGCTTCCGGTTTTATTAATAATGTAAATTAAATGTACCTAACAAGCAAGCAGACAGCCTTGAACAATTCAGACTTTAGCAGATGCTTAATGTAAAGATCTTATAAAATGATTAAAGTAAAAGATAAAATGGGACCAGAAACTTTAAAGCCCATCTCAGCGCAGACTGATGTCCCAGCTGTCTACATTGTGCCAGAAAACATTAACAAGACTAATAGCAAGTTTGGTTACACATCATGCCGTGTTGGGTGGGCCTGGAAAATGGTTTGTAGTCTGACCTAAAACATAAACCTAGCACAAGTCCAAGAGTAGCTTTACTAGGCTTCATCTGGGATAGTGGTGCATTAACTATTATGCAGAGACCAAAAGGTAACAAATATTCAAGTATTTAAAATGATAAATTACTTGTTTAAAAATAAGCTGCTCAACTTCCAGACACACTGCCGGCCATCTTCTGTAAGTCAGGATACATGAAATTGTGTGACATACTAACTTTAGCAGTTTCCAACAAGGCTTTGCAATCATTGAATGTTCAGGAAGTGGACAGGTAGGCGACTTCTGACCAATGTACTGTAATACTGGAGCACTTCAGCTTAACACAAACCAAACCAAGGAGATGGCCTAGGTATAAAAATGGTAAGCTATCTAGACTTGCCTATAAACAATGAATTTGATTACATTTGCTAATGAGGCTCATGTCTTATTAGACAGCAGCTACAAACATGCACTTCAATGCAGCAGTATGTGAAGGTTGTAATCTACCAAAGGAAGATGCCAGACAGAACAGAGCTGGCAATGTCAAGTAATTTTAACAACTGGGCTGGGACAGAGTATCATAACTAATGTGCCACAACCTTGTCTACAGGCCACTTTCAGCACAAACCTACTTCAGCCAATTTTTCAGAAAGTACCATTCAGTTTTTTTTGTACTGGCTGCATTCTACTGCATGAAATCTGCTTCAAATATTTGCCACATATCAAATATGACAACAAAAAATTAATACCCTTTACCAAAAAGGGCGAAGTGACTTATAGTCTCACGCAAGTGTGGCAGCGTAGAACTTAAAACGTGTATATTCTACCTTCTACCTGCTGGTAACTTTCTAAATGTTTGTATAAATTCAAGAATTTCACCCAATTTAAAAACTACACAATCTTCCACTAGACCAGAAATCTGTGCAAAAGCCTGAAAGCAATTGCAAACAAACTTGAAAAACTCAGTTAATCCTTTTCAAACAAGAAATACGGGAAAATGAGATGTACTCCAGAAGCAGCAGCAAAAAAAAAAAAAAAAAAAAAAAAAAAAAAAAAAAACACTATTTTGGCCTTGTTTCTTGTGCTAACATCTTGCTATACCTACTGGTGCAATGTTAGGATTTATTTTAGGTCGGGTCACAAATCTCTGAAGAACATACGTTGTTTACAGGAACAAATACCCATTGCCACTCACACAAATTAAGAAAAAGCTGATACAGGACAACGGATGTTGAGAGATCTACCTACCCCCACCCAAGACTCAGATTCTTAAAAGTTCATTCATGGCTAAATAAGAAAGAACACGATGTCCCTCTCACTGGGGTGAACTGTAGTAGTGTTAGTACTGCTGCCTCACCGATTCCAGAGGTCTAGGTTAAAATCCCATACCAATGCTTGTCAAGCATGTGGGCTCACCTCCTACATCACAGTGGAGACTGCTGAAGGACATCATGCAATTGAAAACTTTTTTTTTCTGCCTTACACCCAATAAAAGGGAGAATTAGCGTAGTGTGCTACTTTATAATTTAATAGTTACATTCTACACATACTACCTCCCAAGATACCTTCATTTAGAATGTGGTGTCCAATGGAACTAGAGCCAAGCACAGTATTTAAGCTAAAAATCACCATCCTCCACAAACGGTTTCAAGAGAGAAAATACACAGGATGCTCCTCCAACAGGAACACCCAATTAAAGCATATACAAAGTGTCGCATCGAGAGCCTGTGCCCATACCGATTTAAAAACTTATTAGTGGTTTACATGTCTCAGGAAAGCTTTTCATAGGTTGCTAAAAAATTCATTAAAGTCTTTTTGCTTGTCCATGTAGTTTATCATAGTATATGAAAAACATCTAATAAAATTACTGTAGGCATGTGTATGTAAAACATTCCTACACAAAAAACACTTTGCAATAGCAAACAAGACTACCACTAAGTGAAACCAAGTTGAAGGTTTCAAGCTTGTCTTTCAATATCACGGAGCCGATACAAGGTTTCTTCCTTGATGTGGAGTACAGTTGTGCTTCAAAGCTACAACCAATTTTTGTTAAAGTAACTACTCCAGCAGTTAAACTAGTAGAGAACATACACCTCTAATACAAGATCCTCCTGTATCTAAACCTACTCCCTGAAGGGCTTAAAAGACACTTTCTAGTACTTCATTCAGGTCATCAGAATTTATGACCACCATTTAAAAAAAAAAAAAAAAGAATCTCATTTCTAGTAGTTGAATACATTTACGGAACAATGCAATTTAATAAAAAGGCAGAAAAAAAATTTAATAGAAACTCTATAGAAACAAATGATAATCCCTCTACAAATGTTTTACCAGAACATTTGATTGTACTATTAAAAACCCCCACAGCAACCTTGCATTAAAAGGCAATTGGCATGGTGTAACATTTAACCTTATAGATACAGAATCTTAGATCACACGTATTACAAATGTGAAAGGGGAAAGAGCTAAAATAATGTAGCCTATTTTCAAAGTGTAATTTATCACTTGACTGTCCAGGTATCTAGTATTACAAGGCTCCCTTGAATCTTTAGAGTGAAAGAAGTAACAATTTAGGTCTAGGAGTATCAGGATAGATAGAAAAGCAATTTTTTGCTAAGCAGGAAACTTCAATCTCTAATTTATCAGTAGAAAAAGAACCAAATTATCTGTGCAAGCCAACATAAAAATGCAGCACCCTTGAACAGTTTTAGTTTCATGACTCCATGCCAAGCTTAAAACTGTAGAGAAAAAGAAAGGCTTAACATACTTAAAATCTCAAGCTATGTTTAATCAATCACCACATAACATTTAAGAACACAAATTGTGCAGCAATTGAATGAATTACATCAAAAAAGTCAATTTGAGAAAGTTGTGTAAATGGTTTCCCCTATCAGCTGCAGCTCCTCAGGAGCTAACCCACCCATCTCATGGGCTTGTCTTAAGAACCAAAGCACCAAATGCTGCAAAGGGTAAAGAGTTTCTCAAAGCTTTTTCACATTGCAGAGGAGACACTGTGGCCATTAACAAAACAAAAGTTAAGACTACCGGATAAGAGTGGGAAATACCACTAATAAAAGAACCCCTTCCCTGTACACAGCATCCATGATTTAAATTTTTATTGAAAGGAAATTAAATGGCTTCAGGTATAATTTAACTCCATTTGTCCATGAATGTGTAAAATGCAAGGATAGCTCCCAAAGTCTGAAGTGCGAGGTTTACACCTCTAAAAGAGACAATCAGGCTTCAGTCCACTGTTGGCTAGTTATTTTTGACCACCACTGCTTTTCTAGTGCTTGGGTCTTCAAAACAGCCTTCAGAAAACAGACTTCATCCTGGTCCAGTTGTGAACCGGGGTCCGCAGTTGAAAGGTGAGGGGAGATCACTTCTTAGCCGAGATCCCTAGATATGTGAATTAAATAAGTTTTTGTGTTGGACTCAAGAAACACCAAAAGTTATATACATATCCTAATCAAATGTACTTTATTTTGAGAATTCCCTTCATTGACAAATTATAAAATGCATTCAAACACAGAACACTGAACAAAAGCAACAATTGCCTTAAAGGAATTCTTAAAAACCTTTCACCCCTCCTTCCTTGAGACACACTAAACTCAGTGCGCCCATCACAGACTCCACCACCAAATCACATTTCCACACTTACAGATCAGTAACAGGAAAACAAAGCACACACCAAACAGCATTCACATCAAGAAATAACAAGATACAAAGAGTGATGGTGGCTAAAAACACATTCCACATTTGAAACTAAAGTGTTTTGCGTTCTCCTTTCGAGCAGAATAAAATCCCTAGAGTCTCAAACAGATAATGGACGTCCTCTGATGAAGAAACACTCGTACTTTCCTTGCAACTGTTGCTCCGATCACACTCTCACCAAAGCCACAGGGAAGAGTCACATCTCGCAAAGTTCAAAAAAAATAAAAGTTAAAAAGAAAAAAAAAAAATAAATGGCCACAACCAGGTTATTTCCACACGTGCTTTTGCTCTGCCCGCTCATACCATCCTCTCACTCGTGGCACCAACAATCCATTCCACTCAAGGTTCTTATAAAGCTTCAAGAAACTCTCGTCTCCACATCACAAACTTGCGTTAGAATCGCTCAGATATGACTCCATGAAATAGTGGAGATAAATGCAACACCCACCGTCTAAACAGAATACGTGGAGCGAAGCGGTGTTCTTGGATGGCATAAAGCATTAGACATGAGAAGGGTAATGATACTGAGATCGCTCGAACATTGCTGCCAGTGATGGGTGTCTTCCAGCCATGTTGGAAAAGAGATGAACTGCAGAGAGATTTTAATGAAGTGTTTTCCATAAAAAAAGAGAAAACTTGGAAAAAAAATAACCACCCCACTATACGACATTTGAAACCCGACAATCTACCTACAAAACATGAAAAACTGACTGGTGGGGAGTACTGGATTTAAAAAGGAATACAACCATGCAGGTTAACTGCTTGTCTGTGGAATAAATTATTTACAAGGCATGCAGAGAATCTAGTTTGCCACAAACTCAATTTCGCAGGGGTGGGGTGGGGGGGTGGAGAATTCAAACATTTAGTGTTGCTTTTAACCTGGCAAACACAGATCAACTTTCAGACACTCTTGCACATTTAAATCTTCTAAAAGAATTGTGCAGACATTCAGTTCTTACAAAATGGGCAAAAATATTTCCATTACTATGGACAATTTAAAAAAAAAAAAAAAAAACCCTTAAAAAAACTTTTAAAAATATTTACCATTAAAAAAAAAATTGTTTTAAAAAAAAAAAAAAAAAAAACCCCCTATCTACATTCCCCACCCAGAAGATTTTGATTCCATACTGGAACCAAACCCTGAATTAAACCCACTGCCTGTGCCAGAGTTCGAACCTGCTCCCCAACCCAATCCTGCAGAATTTGAACCATAATTATTGTTGCCAGAGCCAAAACCCTGACCCTGATCTCTCTGCATATTGCCCTGGCCTGCTGGAGCATTGCCAGAGGGCCCAGACTGATTCTGCTGGCTTGCTAGCATGCCCATCATACCCCAGCTACTCTGCAAAGCAGCTTGTGCTGCAGCCATCATTGCAGGATTAATGCTGAAAGCACCAAAATTCATTCCACCCCCAACGTTGTTATTGGGGCTATTGCCTAGTCCGCTACCTCCACCCCTACTATTTCCAAACCCCGCGGCCTGATTCCCAAACCCTGGATTGTTACCAAATCTCCCCCCTCGCTCCATCATTTGCCTACTATTATTGTGTTTAGGCTCGGCGTTCGAGATGTGGACGCTGACTCCTTTAATTATTAGGTCCTCTCCACAAAGAGCCTGGGCAACCTGTGAAAAAAAGGAAACAAAATCTCAGCTTTCCAGATTTAATAAAAATCACCCGTAAGAGTGGAGTCTCTCAGTTGTGAAGGTCACATGGATAAGGATAATGGGAAATCTGCACTTGATTCATAACTGTTGATACAGTAAAAAAATAACCTTGTTCAGTTTACTTTGTTGAAGGCTAGAGTAAGGTTTGGGTATTGGATTGCTGAAGCTGGAACACTATTACATAGAAAATTCATGGCAACACTAGACATAAACAAGTGGCAAGTGTCATTCACCAAGAAGCAAACAACTAATCAGAATTAAGGAATAAGGCAAGGACATAGGCATATGGGTGGACAAGATTTCATAGTCATGAACTACTGACAAATTGTTATTTCTATCACTACTAAAATGAGACAGTTAAAAACATTCTTTGCATTAATAGTTACTATAGCAGTGCAGAACAACCAAATTTGAACATCAAGAAGTTAAATCTGATATTTAAACTTAAATATACCTGGTCATCTGCAAAGGTGACAAACGCAAAAGCTCGGAAAGGCTTGGGTATGAAGACATCAGTAACTTCCCCATACTGCATAAAGAACTGTCGCAGCTCCTCAGCAGTCATATCCTCTGTACAACGACCAACAAACACTTTTCTGCTTCTTAGAGGCTCATCAGGACTTTGCTTAAATAAAATAAATAATGGAAGAGAGAAAAAAAAAAATTAAGGCCAATCTGCCCACTAAGTTAGAGAGTCCATTAAACACAGTGCACAAGTTACCTTTGAATTGGGCAACTTGCAATCACACCACCTTCCATCTATCATGTGTCGCTGTGACATAACTTTCACTTGTGTTTCGTAGTCTGTAAATCTGACAAAGCCAAAGCCCTTGGAGTTCCCTGTTTTTATATCTCGTTTAACCTGCAGAGTCAAGAGAAAAGTTAAGGAATATTCCAGTTAAAACTGACACTTCTGTAGAGGTTACTTACCCATGTAGTTTGCAGTGGTGATTCGGCCAGACGCAAATATCCCTCATTTTCATGGAGAAAGTACATAAAGACTCAAACTGTGACCAATGACAAATACCCACAGAAAAGGACTCTGGAAACTGGTTGCATAGTCCATGTCAAGTATCCATTTGTATGCACAGAGCAAATAAAAAAATTACATAAGATTTGATGATCTGCCTCTCCAAAGACAGGACTCTTGACCAATGAATGAGTGGGAGAGGCAGATCTTAAATTCTAAAGCAATTTGTAGGATTGTGCCTTTACAGTTTATATTGAACATTTCATTTTCCCAGAAGTATTAACAGAACAATATTAAGAAAAAAAAAATTATTCCACATATTCTGTGCATGTGAACAGATACCCAACATTATGCCACACTTAAAGAATCCCACCCATGGATGCTTTTCCTGCACCTTTTGCCACTGTCCAGTTTCACTGGAATCTTTGTCCTTTCTCCACAAAAAGATTTTTTTCCAGCCACCACTATGAAGTACATCATAGTGGTAAGTACCATATTAAAAAAAAAAAAAAAAAAAAAAAGTTTTAGGTGGAATATTTAAAGAAATGTTACCATGATAGGATAAACCTAAAGACAACTTCACTTCAGCATGTATCAAGTACTGAAACCGATATTACCTGAACCATCAGAACTTCGCCAAAGGTGCTGAAGTATTCCTTTAAATCTTGTTCAGATGTCTTCCATGGTAGACCAAGAACAATTAAATCAGACGTTTTCTGCACTGCACGTTTTACTTTCACAGCTGATGCTGCATCAATTTCTTCCATCTTCCTTTTGTTATCTAACAAAATAAAAATGTATTAGATTCAACATTTCTAAAACGGTGCGACAGATCAGAACACTAAAATAAACACGTTTTACTGATATAGCGATTTTAGCAGCGACAAACCGCATTTCTGAAGTAGATCCAACTTTACCCACAGTTCATTAAGCAGTACTGACATTGCATTAACAGCGACAGCTTTAAGCACGGTATAAAACTGGGTGCTTTGCATGAAAGAATTTAGCACGTGGACACAACGTATAAAACAGCCGATCGTATTTCTATGGTGATAGCAGCCTTACAAATCTAGAGTACCGAATGGCCGATTTCCACAACACTCCGGAATTGTCTTAACTTGCACATGTCGGTCTTCAGGGCAACTAGACCATCAACTCAAATGGCGGGTTAGCTCCGTCTCGGTAGGAGGCTTCCATTTCACAACAATGTCTAGTGGTTCATTTCTTAATGATTCAATACGTACCTTTAGGATAATTGACCACGTAGACTAAGTTGCCCCAACCAGTCTCCGGCGCATGAAGAATGCCTTCCACCAGGCGAACCCCCCTCATACACTGAGACACCGGGTTCCGGTAACGCAGGCCGCACGCTCCGGGGAACTGCGCCGTGACAGTGGACAGTAGCACTGTGCCATCATCCTCCGAAGGAATCTCCATGGGCTCCTCGTTCTCGTCTTCCGCCACTCGGATATAACACTCGGCCATCTTCTCCGTCGCCAATGCGGCCCAACTTTAATACGATTATCAAATAACTCGTTTTAACGTCCAAGGATTGCGATTTAAACACCGCTAAATGATTTCACAATTGCACAATATAATGTGCAGCCTTAGAACATAAGCTGCGCTGAGCTCCCTTTGTTTTCAGTGTGACGTTTACTAGAGGCCTTCGTAGGCCTCAAGTCCCAACCACGCTGTGCAAATGAATGGCGCCTTTTAATTGTCTCTTTGGATACTAAGTAGTTTGCCGCCGAATTACCCTCCCGCAGAAATATAATCGTGATAGAATTTCGTACGTGATCTTACAGTTAAACAATTAATTGATAAACTATAAATAAAACGAAAATCCACGCGCAAAACCACACGCACACAATCAACCGTCTACCCAGACTTCAAATCAAAATGGCGAACGACCGTCATGGCTGCGATTACCACATCGTCTCGGAAGATTCCACTCACGAAGCAGCAGAGGGAGGGCTTTAATTTAGTCATATGAGAGGGCAATTCGAGAAACTGCATCAAATCACTGTTATTTCAAAGGCTATGCTTTAAAAGAATTCATATCGCTATTTTTACGCGAATGAATAATTACTTTAGAAATATCAGTGACGTTTATTTTTTTGCATATGGTAGGATCCAATAAAAAAAACACGGCACAGTGATGTGCACAAAGACTATGACGACAGCGGCGGGGGGGATGGGCTGCCTCGGCAGGACCGTTTAGCGCGCCAAAAGTTTAAGCGAAGCTTTCCTCGTTAAACACGAGCATTACATAGGCTTACATGACATTACACGACACATGTCAAGGGGAACATGGGCACCGGACTGAAGGGATTCGTTTGTGTTTAGGAGAAATACTTTGGGGAAATAAGTGGTAGCTTCTTGGGTTACGATATCCTCGCAATCTGTGTAGGAGTAAGAGGGTTCAGAATCATTTTCATTCGCTAGCACTTAATGAGCCTGAGTTTAACTTGGTATATTTGGAGATGCTTATAACAGAACGCAACATCACATACTAATAACTGAAATAACAGAACAGAACTGAACTACAATTATTATAAATATTTACAATAAAGGAATATCAGGATAGTAGCAATTTTAGAAGGCCAAACAAGGAAGTGTAATGTAATTTGCATAAGCAGGAGGGCATCTAGTTGCCCCAGAATGTTAGGCAACAACTGCCGGAGAGAATGTAGTCCTTCTAACAGCTGGATTTGTAATGAATAAAAGGAAGTTGATTAGTATAAGAGCTTTGATAAAATTTCTTAATTAAATGAACTGCTTTCCTCTTGAGCTGAAATTTCTTTTAGCAAGTAAAGGTCAATAAATCTCTTTTGCATTTGAAAAAAAAGTAGCAACAATATGTATTATAGGGATTCTTAGGTGATGTAGTGTCAGGTGCAAATGGCATGATTTGGCAAAAAGTTTGGTGGTCTAGGAGATGCAAGAGAGCACGTTCAAAAACAATGCATAGGTCAAAAGGCAAAATGACAAATTACCAGTCTGCAAATAAAAAAAAAATATGTTAAACATTATATGGCATCTCATGACACATAATTGTGAATAGTAATATGTATTTGCATTCATGAACGTAATAAAAAATATAAACAGGATGTGTCCATCACATCATATTTAAGCACAAAACTGAAAAGAAAT
>JANRMT010062815.1:40074511-40097409 GCA_026402145.1 Polypterus bichir lapradei
GATGTTAATTAATGCTGATTTAATTTGTTTTCATATTGTGTTTTTTTATTTTTCTATTCTTTATTATGTAAAGCACTTTGAGCTACTGTTTGTATGAATATGTGCTATATAAATAAATGTTGTTGTTGTTGTTGTTGTTGTAAGGAAGGCCCCGAGGCTGGCATGTGAGTGAGAAGGGCCCCTTCTACCTCTCCTTGGCTTGCTGCGTGTTTCTCAGATTCACGCAAATAAATCGATACCACAAGTGAACTATGATACTTAGTGCGATGAGAGAAGTCACAAAATCAACCAGAATGTTCAAGCAAATTCTAGAAAAAAATCTGATCTATTTCCATTAAGTCATTCTCTTGTGAAAAGTGGACAGACATACAGACAGACAGGCAGACAGACAGATGTTGGATTTTATATATATAGACACTAGGGAACTTCAGATCTCGATTTGATTTTATTTTGGACCATCTATGTTCATTGGAATGGATGAGGATGGCCTCTCATCAAGATTTTTCTTGTCACTGAGATTGACACTTATGAAAGGTAAATTTGAGACAAATGTTAAAACATGTATCTTTACAGAGACAACTATAGATAAATAAATGGAATAAATTACCAAATAGTTAGGTGAAAGTAATATTCAAAACTCACCTTGGTCTTATTTTAGGGAGGTTATGTGAATAAGATTGTCAAACTTTGCACCGAGTAGCTTGTTTTCATCAAAATTGTTCTAATGTTGCTCAAAGATTAAACTGAGTTGATATGTTTTTGTGCTTATTTTGTCTGTAAGTGCTTTCTTATATTGACTACATGTGTATGACATCCTCATTTTACCTTTGCAGGACATTGTGTTATATGGTGCTCTACATTTTTCATTATGTACCTCAGTTGATGCCATTTTTGCCCTTACAAGATCCTTCCATGAATGTCAATGGTAGCTTAGTGATAGATATGCACTTCTACTGCATGTAACATACAGGATTAGCTCCTTGAGGCTTTAAAGGCCCAGCCGGACACAGACAATGGTAGTCATGGAGACCAGATGTGTCACTACATACCCCTGGGACAGCCTGTCTAGCCAGGTGTATTTCATTGAGATAAAATCACAGCCAAGCAGTACCTGTGTCACTAGGCTACCGAGCAGAAGCCTCTGTTCCCATGTTGGTGTGATTTGCTGGCAGCGAGGCATCATGCCCGCCTCTTGTTTGGCTTGACAATGCTTTGTGTGCTGAGTGTTAGTGTTAAGTTCCTTGATGCTTTGTTCACCTGCTTATAATGTGCGTTGCCTGCAACACAGTCTTGCCAGTTTGAAGTGAGCTAACTGCTCTTTGAGTCCTTTGTTTCTGAAGTACTGCTCAGTGGATAGTCTGGAGAGTCAGTGCTTGTGTGCTATGTTTCTTTGAATATATTAGGCTGGTAAATAAACAGGAGACAAGGATATGTGCAATAGTTGCCCAGTTTACACCAGGACACATACATTTTGTATTTTGCCCTTCTGTTTGTCTCATTTCCAGGTTGAGAGCTGTTGGGAGCAGTGCCTCATGGGGTTCACCTCACAGCCTAGTTCATAAATAAATATGTCCTGAGGTTTAAAAGTACTGCTTGAAACCTTACCAGAATAACTCATTTTTATAGAGTGACAACTTTAGCCCCAGCAGGATGCAGTCTGACAAACTGGTAAGATGAAATATTCCAGAGAGGAACAAGTTTTCCAAAAATCTAAAAGTGAAATGGATTCTGGCCTGGGCGCAGAGCCCACCTTAATGTGGGAAAAGGGATGCCAGCTGTCAGAGTGACAAACTCCACATGACCTCTGCTGCCCTTCATACTTTGCCTTTCAGCAGTACACAGTCCTGGGCACATGACTGACATTCAATCTGTTGGGCTCATGAGTGTGGACAGGGGGCTTCTGACTCAGTATCTGTCTTTACAAACTCATGAGGAAAAGTATCCACTAAAGGTTCCAAATCTGCTAAATACACAACACCTCTCCTTCTCCCTCTGGGCAGAAATCTTCCTGATTCATTGTGTGATTTAATTTGGACCTTTTCCAAAGGTATATACTGTATATCATTCCTTGGGTGGCTCATTGTTTGCTTTCTGTCATACAAGTCAAGCAAAAAATTAAGACATAATAACGTGTGCAACGTTTTTGTTGACTTTTCGCAGATATGCCTATCAAAACAGCAAAATTCTTTCTGAAATCATGTTTCAAAAGAATAATAAATTTACATTGTGGTGTGCTTTTCATGACAAGATAGGTTGTAACTAATCATGAAAATGTCATGTCATTGAAGTGGGACTATCAGATGCTCTTTTCTTTTGCATATTTACTGTCTTTTGCTAGAGGACTCATTCATCCATCCATGCATTTCCTCATAAAAATGCAGCAACAAGGAAATATTTTTGTATCCAAATGTCCCTTAATAATACCCATTTCAACAACTCAATGTAGTGTTGTAAGCCATGTTTCTATCCCTGTCATAAGAACATCATGGGTGTAACACATAGTTATATACTATGTTCATCCATTTCTGAATCCATGTTTTTCAATAGGCGGCACAGTAGTGCAGTGGGTAGCGCTGTTACCTCACAGTAAGGAGACCTGGGTTCACTTCCTGGGTCATCCCTGCGTGGAGTTTGCATGTTCTCCCCGTGACTGTGCGGGTTTCCTCCGGGTGCTCTGGTTTCCTCTCACAGTCCAAAGACATGCAGGTTAGGTGCATTGGCGATCCTAAACTGTCCCTAGTGTGGGCTTGGTGTGTGGGTGTGTGCCTTGACTGGCTGGGGTTGGCTCCAGTGTGACCCTGTGTTAGGATATAACGGGATGGATGGATGGATGTTTTTCAATACAAGATTATGGGGAGCCACAGCTTGTCCCTGAAGTGAAAGATAACCAGCCACTCACATTCGCTCATACAGTGCCATTCCAGAGCTGCCATTCAGCATATTCTGCACCACTTTGGAATGTTGAGGCAAGTGGCTTACCTCAAGAAATGTATCCATACTCCCTGGTTAGTTAATGATGCAATGCATTATCCAACCCGCTATTTCCTAACTACAGGGTCACAGGGGTCTGCTAGAGCCAATCCCAGCCAGTGAAGGCAGGAACAAATCCTGGGCACACACACCCACAATCCTGGGCACACACTAGGGACAATTTAGAATTGGCAATGCACCTAACCTAACCAGAGGAAACCCACGCAGACACGGGGAGAACATACAAACTCCATGCAGGGAGGACCCAGGAAGCGAACCCAGGTCTCCTAACTGCGAGGCAGCAGCGCTACCCACTGCGCCACCGTACCGCCCTGCATTGTTTGATTATTCTTTATTTAATTATATGCTTATCTGACCAATTCACCATTTAGTAAAGAAAGGCGTTGGCTTTATTGAAAAAGTAAATTTAAAGGCACTGGCAGAATCCCCAATCATACATGTTGATCAGTCTTAATTTTATATAGCACCCTTCACTGAGAGAATCATTGATAAAGTACAAGAACAGAATGCAAAGCAACAAACGCAATGGATTATGAATAAAATGCTTCATAAATCACAGTAATAAGAGAGCAGAAAAAATCCTATACATTTCCACATGTAATAAATAGGGCAGAATTAATTGAGAGAGTCATGTCACAGCAATAAAAACAAAAGGGTCACATATCAAAGCATTAAGCATATCAATCCCACCACCCACTTTCAAGAACAGGTAACACGATCAGGGACATAAGGAGCTGGTTGGTGTCTATCCAGGAGAAATGGAACCAACCCTCCTTCACAGGCAAACCCACACAGACACCCTTGTCACTGCCAAGAAATTCCTTCAGGTGGTACTCCTCCAAGTTGTGTGTCCTCACTTAGATGTGGTGGACATGAACTTGGGCTGCAGGATTTTGGTAAAATTATAACCCTTTTGCTTATGTAACATGGAGCCTTGCTGGCCATCGTTTATCGCCTTTATTGAGGATTTTAACAAATGTAGGTTAAGATGAAATATTTTTTCTCTTACTCATTTAACTGAAGTTGACAGAATCTCCTCAGTCTTACAAGAGTCAACTGGTCTGTGCCATCCTGAAGGTGAACCTGTCATCTGAAAGGCCTTCGGGTGAAATGTAGTCAAAGAAGAACTCAGCCTAAGTTGTTTCTTTACCCTTAGTGAAAAATTGTTTTCTGTTAGCACAAACCCATTGATGTTTATTGAATTAATGGAAAAAGTGTAGCTGGTGCACACCCTTAATTCACTGTTGTGTCAAAGTCTCCAGAGGCATCCATCCATTTTTCTGAATTCATTTGTTTCTAGTGCAGTGTCAGAAGCAGGACAGAAACAACAGTGGACAGGACATGATGCAGTCAAACATAGACTACAGTGACCTTAATAAAAGGATAAGTGTCTGTGTGTCCATCTGGTTCTTATGTCTCTGTTATTCCAAAAGTTGGTGCATCACAAAAACCCTTGTAATAAAATGTATTGCATTTGTCATTCCAACAGATGACACATCTTAAATAATAACACTGCTTTTAGGAATCTCATACCAAATGGTATATAACAGAGACATATGTATTGCATTTGTCTTTCCAATACATGACACATCACAAACATTTGCTGCAATGCGTTTTATTCCTACAAATGTTTGTGAGGTGCCATCTGTTGGAATTACAAAGGCGAAACACTTTATTAGTACATACATTACAAAACAGATGGTGCACTGCAATTGCTTAAGCGGACGTCTATGTTTATTTACTTAGAGAGAACAGCTAGTTCTCTTATGTGTGGGTAAATTTAGAGGTAACAATTAGGTAAATATGCATGCCTTTTAGAATTTACTAGAATTTGGAGTGTACAGATAAAGCCTATATAGACATTAGAAATATTTGCTCACTCTCAGAAAACTGAGGGTGAGCTGGAAAATGAACACAGGTCTCTTAAGCTGTGAGAAAGCAGATCTAACCACTGTGTCGCCGTACCTCACTGTGTCAAGCAGCAGCTAAAATTGACAGTAAATGAAACAAATGTCAGAATATACCACAGGGGCATAATTGAATAGTATGTAAGTAAGTAATACAGGCTGAAGTAACTGCAAGGATTTAAGTGGCTCCATAACTGTGTTTAAGTATTGATAAATTGATATATAATCCATCCATCCAACCATCCATTCATTTACATAAATATCTTAAAGAGCAAAAAAAAAATATTAGATTAATTGTGACAAGAATAGACCATTCTGCCATACAAGATTGTCCATCCTGCTTCCCTAGATTGTCTAAAATAGCATCCCTAAAGTCCTTCTCTGATCGCACTACTTGGTCATTTATTCCATGTGTTTATGCTTCTTAGCCATTACTTGGGTGGAATTTGAACTGAGAACTCTGAATCTGTGAGGCAGCAGCATTCACTACTGAGTAGGGTTGCCAGATTAGAAAATTAGAAATACGGGACACTCTTAAAATCTCTCTCTATATTACTATATATATATATAAATGTACTGTATACATGCCTCCTACACACCCAGACCAATATATTATATAAAAGTAGAGACATAAGTTAAAAACATAAAGCAAGGATTTTAATGGGTTATGAGGAAAACAAAAGTAAAATAATTTGAAAATGATCTAATACAAGCTAAAAAAAATTCTGTAAAAGTGCAATCATTTGAAAATATTTATTTGATACAGATAACAGAGAAATATTATTATTATTTAATACAGGCAGTTAGAAAAAAGTGGGCCGTGGCAAGTAGTAACAGCACACTTTGTTGAGACTGTATGCTGATACAGAACTGCACAGCAGCGTGGCTGGAGAGCAAAACGGTAAGAGTGTCACCGTCCTCAGCCAACCACAGCAACTGAACAAATTGCAAAAAGGCAGCAAACTCTAGTTTCCTCGTTACATTTGGGTTATTTTCATCAAGAGAATCTGAGGAAAGAAAGTATAATTACTTATAAAGTTACAACAAAGTACCGTAAGAAGGTAGTAAAAATATATTTTTATTATGAAATTCAAAAATGAACTAAATACGGGACATTTGGGTGTCCCTGAAAGGTCAGTATGGGGCAGGGGACAAAATGATCAAATATGGGAAATGTCCCATATATAAGGGACATCTGGCAACCCTACTCCTGAGATAAGGTATATGAAAAAATTGTAAAATTATATAAAAAGTCGTAGCTGTTGGAGAAGATAAAGAGGTATGTTTTAGTTCTATATTTGCATTAATTGTCAAGTAACATCCTTATCTTGGTAGGTGTATTTTTCCTTTAGTGTTTGTCAATTCAGATGTGTCTTATGGCACTTGTAACTGGCAGGAGGTGGTGGTAGATTGTCTGAATTTGGCTCTCACATGAACCCACCATTTGTGTTGACTCAGACATTGTCCCTAAAGTCTCAGCATTAATTCTGGTTACTCTCTCGGCTTGGTCACATCAACTGTTAAGGCATTAAAACAGATGGTGCTGTTTAAATTCTCACTTGTCCTTTCTATTTTGCCCTCACCTTACCTTACTGGCTCCAAATCTGCAGACCTACTTTAGTAACTGCTCAGTTTAAGCTGCTCCATGACCCTTCAGCTTCTTAACCCTTTTGAGGATGTCACAGGTCTGCATTTATTTATTGCTTTTTTGTCACCTCAGGTGTAAAGTAAAGGGCCGCCATCAAAGGTTCTAATCTATAACCACTTCTCTCTCAGATGTGATTATTTGCCAAACAACCCTTTATGCCTCTGTCTGGAGAGGGGGCTCAGATCTTCATTTCCTTGTCCGCCTCTCCTGATGTTTACTCATCCTGTCTGTCCTTGTTATAAGTCGAATCAGTGTAGCAGACCCCCTCAAGTTTGCCTTTCTCCTGGAAAGGAGCGACTGTGCTGACAAGACTGCAAAATGCTGCCCTTTGCCTCGACTGCCTGGTAAGAGTGCTGCTGCTTGGTGTCAGTATGGTAGCTGCAGATGTTCAGTTCTGAGATGCAAGTCACTATAGTGGGTTTTACATTTATTTCTTCCATGTTTTTCAGTTTGCAATTAAGAGTAATGATTCTTCCTCTTCTTTGTACTAATCTTGAGTGTGTGTATGTATGTTAACACTGGTTGTCAGTTGCTGCATCTTTCTTGATTTTATTGGATCTGTGTAATAACAGTGCCTTATTTTTGTACTTTCCTGCTGCAAACAAATTTTGTTCTGGGATAATAAATCTGCCCAGCTTAGCCTAACCTAAGTAGAGCTCTTCTGGTGGCTCATTGAATGCTATTGTAGCTTTTTTTCTTCCATTACAAATACTGTATGTAAGCAAGGATGGAAGCTGTAAAGAGTCAGTGAAGACAAGCCCACCTAAGACAGGGGGCTCAAGCCAGAGTCCTGATTGTGCTAGCACTCATTACAACCATTTTCAGTCTCAGGGGTCAATTTCTGCCTTGAGCTGTGTTTCTTTTTAATTCATTATGTTGTTTCTGCTTCTAGGATGGGAGTCCCTTTCTATTTTAATTAGAAACGTGCGGAGATGACGTATTAGTAGTAGTTGTTGTAGTAATATTCTTACATATACAGAGCAAAACACTTACTTACACGTTCTACCAACATGAGACATGTTGCCACTTGTGCTCTGTTTCTTTTGTTAATTTGCCTTTTCTGATCTTAAGTTTTAATGGTGTTAATTCGTTCAAAATGTAACGTTTTGAACCAGGCAATAAGGCCTGGTGGCCTAGATTTTTGAGAACAATCCACAAAGATACCCGCTCAGTCCAACTGATTGGACTTTCAGGGAGGGCTCCAACTACATAAATACAAAAGCACTATACTGTAGTTAGAAATGCCTGGGGATGCTATTTCACATTAGAATGGTAGTATTTAAAAATAACATTTGTGTGAAGCACACGCCAATTAGATGTATTTTTTATTCAGCTGAGGAGGCAGCAAAGCCCAGCAGCTGATAAAGTATTTAGCATGCTTGTCAGTATATTACGTTTATTGATTATTCTTGAATGAACCTCTATCAGTCAGTCCCACCTGTGTGAATTTGGGGACCCTTACACTGAAGGCTTAGTAGCACATCACATCACATGTTTATTTATTTATTTAATGAAATGCTACCAGCAGGAAACACGATGGGAAAAGTGTGACTTTTATTAAGAAACATGTATGACTATTTTTAGTTTTCTTCTGTTCATGCTCAGCATTGCCTTTAGTCATTCTGCTTTGCTGTGTGGGTGATAAGTAGGATGTTGTAAATAATTTAATTTGTTTTATTTATTAGTTTTACCATGATTCTTTAACCAGCATTGACATACTTACATATAATTTGGCTTCATTAGCAATGAGACACTAATCAGGGTGGGACGAGGCGTACCTGTAAGCCCACTGCACTTGGAATGCTGAACGGCAAGACAACGCATTTGGATAGACGGTGGGAAAGTCATCTCAGTTACGACTGGGTCTGGTCAAGTGCGTCCATACCCCAGTGTGATCCGCAGTCTGAGGGAGAATATACAGTATAGCAAGTAGTGGACCTACAGTCCACTAAAATAAAATACAAATAAAAAACAAGTTAAAAATGAAGCTCACCTAATGTCGATGCTCTTCTTCCTCTTTCTGCCCTCAGTGCTGTGCATGAACTAGTTCAAAACAGCGTGTTCATTGTACAAGCTCATTTTTCTAAGAACTGAATAACGTAACGTATTTGCAAGTGAAGAACTTAAACGGGAGCTCGTTCAATTTTAGGTGACATTCTGGATCTGGTTTAGGTCCGTTTAGGTCCGGATTAAACGTTTTGCCTTAATCCTGTAATGTAGGGGTGGAGCCGAATCCGAATACCGTAAGCACAAATAGTGGATTTTTACAAATATTTATTTCTTGTGAATTTTTTGCCATTTATTTGTATTCTGAAACAATAACTTCAAATCAAATAGGCACTGTCGGTGTCTGCCTGCATGTGCTTAAGCTACAACCCAGGCTGACACGAGTACGCAGTGAAGCTCCGCTTTTCGCTTTTAGGAAAACATTGTACTTCGCGAGGTCACTTTATATTTTCTCCCGTTGGACATGCAATATGTGATGTGAATTTTGACCGGCAAGGTAATCGGTTAGTTCACCTAAACGCTGGTTCCACAGTCACCATTTGTGTCACACGGTTGGAAACCGAGTGGTAATTTATATGTATACTTGCATCTATTTAATTTCTTTTTTGACCAGGAGGATATCAGCATATACGGTTTTACGTGTTTGTTGCTGGGTAGAGCTCAATAAAGTGTATTAAAATAATAAAAGTCTTCATAATTATTGTATTTTGTTCAAGAACACTGTAATACTCACTGTACCTAAACATAGGTTAGTAATTATGGGGGGCAGAGCTTTCAGTGTGATAGTCCCTAAAATTTGGAATTCTCTCCCTCTCAGCCTTCGCGAGGAAAAATCTATTATTAATTTCAAACTTCTGTTAAAAACACTTCTTTTTAATAAGTATTATTCTTTTTCGTGTATGTAATTTCTACTGTCTTGTTAATGTGTGTATTGAATTATAAAGTGTCCTTGAGTGTATGAAAGGCGCTGCATAAATAAAACGTATTATTATTATTTAGTATTAATAGCCTAATATAAGGTATGCAAAACTGAAAAAGTAAACTCATGGGTCATTTATTCTCACTCCTTAAAAAATACAAAATGAATTGAACATGAACTAGTTCAAAACTGAAATGGTGAACTATGAACGAGAATTTATTCATTTTAATCAGTGTGAACTGAACTTTAAGCGAGTTCTTGCGAGGTGTGAACTTGCACAACACTGTTTGCAATTATGGTGATTATCACTTGGTTTTTCAACCATTTTACTATAAACACACGGCCACCGTTATGTAAGTTCAATAAAAATTTAATTTTCGATGATCAATGAACAAAAAATAAATAGGAGGCACACCAATAAAATAAATCACAATTAAATACAACAGAAAAAAAAACAAGAAGAATAAAAGCAAGTGCACACCACAACATCTAAAACAAAAATGAAAAAAGTGCGTTGTTTTAGAAAGGTCAAGTAAAGAGCCTTTGGTGTTAGGGAGGACGTTGTGTAACAGTACAAAAAGTTAGACAGAAACAACAATAAACCCCCTGCCCATTGTTTACACACATAAGAAGTCACACTTAATTATGAATTCTGGGCATGTACTGTATGTACCTTGTTCTGGGACATTATCAATAGATGGACATGCAGAGACTGTATAATTTAAGTCAGTAAGCTTTTCAGGTGGGCACTTGAGGCTGCCAATACCTAAAATTTGTTTGAATTTCTAGGACATATCAGGTCACAAGCTTTCAATTAAGACAAATGTCAAGATTCTAGCCCCATTCGCTCATGAGTAATCGCATGGCAGACAGACAGACATTACCATTTTATATGTAATCTGGCTGTGATACCTGTATAACATGGGTTGAAGTCTGAGTAATCACTGTAGACCTCAGCATTAATGTTTGCAGTGCACCATCTATTGGAATGTATGTAAAGCATGTAGTAATACATTACTACAAATTTTGTGATGCACCATCTGTTGGAATCACACATGCAGTGCATATGTCTCTGGTACATGCCATTTGGTATGGGATGTGCAAAAGCAGTGTTAATGTTTGGGATGTAACTTCTGTTGGAGTGACAAATGCAGTGCATTTTATTACTATAAATGTTTATGATATGCCATATGTTGGAATGACAAATGCAATGTAGATGTCTGTGATAGTTGCCATTTGGTATAGGATTTGTAAAAGCAATGCTAATGTTTCTGATGCACCTTCTGTTGGAATGACAAAGACATAGCAACTGAACAGACACACAGATAGACAGACACATGCACAGATAGGTGGATTGATAGATAGATAATACTACCGAGCAAGATTAGTTTTATCCTAAACAGTGGAAATTTTTACCTGACTATACCATTCCCCAAAAAGAAAATGTCTCCCGAGCTAGCCAGACCACCTTTGCTTGGCTGAAGAGGTGGAGCAGAAGCAGGAAGACATCTTGGACAAGACCAGCTTTCTCATTTGTTTTAGATATAGGGGATATGGCCCCCACATAACATAAGTGATGTCAATTCACATAAAGGAGAGTGTTATAACCCGCTGTGCTGGTTGAATTGAATTAGAGAAAGTCAGTCTGAAAATCTATACTAATAAAAGGCAAAGCCCTCACTCACTCACTCACTCACTCACTCACTCACTCACTCACTCACTCACTCACTCACTCACTCACTCACTCATCACTAATTCTCCAACTTCCCGTTTAGGTAGAAGGCTGAAATTTGGCAGGCTCATTCCTTACAGCTTACTTACAAAAGTTAAGCAGGTTTCGTTTCGAAATTCTATGTGTAACGGTCATAACGGTCGACAACGTCCGCCATTTTGAACTTTCTTATTTATGGCCCCATCTTCACGAAATTTGGTAGGAGGCTTCCCTGCGCTAACCGAAACCGATGTACGTACTTATTTCGGTGGTAGGACAACACTGTCGGCCGCCATATTGAACTTTCCAACGTCACTAATTCTCCAATTTCCCGTGTAGGTAGAAGGCTGACCGCATCTTCACGAAATTTGGTAGGCGGCTTCCCTGCGCTAGCCGAAACTGATGTACGTACTTATTTCGGTGGTATGACGCCACTGTCGGCCGCCATATTGAACTTTCCAACGTCACTAATTCTCCAACTTCCCCTGTAGGTAGAAGGCTGAAATTTAGCAGGCTCATTCATTACAGCTTACTTACAAAAGTTAAGCAGGTTTCATTTTGAAATTCTACGTGTAACGGTCATAACGGTCGACAGCGTCCGCCATGTTGAACTTTCTTATTTATGGCCCCATCTTCACGAAATTTGGTAGGAGGCTTCCCTGCGCTAACCGAAACCAATGTACGTACTTATTTTGGTGGTATGACGCCACTGTCAGCCGCCATATTGAACTTTCCTATGGTCTTTGTTACTTATGGGTCCATCTTCAAGAAATTTGGTACGCAGGTTCCCAACGCTAACTGAATCCTACTTGCATACATATATACGTCCATAGCCTGCAGCTCGGTCACCATGTGAGGCGGCGTTGGGTCCCCCATCCCAACGCCTCCCACGTTGTTGGCTGCCTGCCTATATAGGGCCGTCCGGTCTCTACATTCCCTTCCTTGCTTCACCACAGGATTTACGTCTCCCTACTGATAACTACAGCCTTTTTATTTAATCCACGGCTTCTCCACTGTTTTATTATTCGTTTATTACGATTATAGTTATTGTGTAGGTATTTTAGACTTAGTTTACATTGTTCAGGTACCCATTTCCTTTATCGTTCCAACCGTACCCCCATTAACATGTCTATCGAGGTGATCACCATCGATCAAAGAACTGTCACTTACCGAGTGGTTTCCATGCCCGGAGATGGCACCTACCTTTTCCATTCTCTTTGTTACATATTGCACGGCCATATCAGGCTCACTCTTGATATCCGGAGGAACATTGTGTCTTATGTATTGAATGACTGGGACAGGTTCAAGGTGTGTACTGATGACGGTACAGGAGATAATTATACTACACAGGAGCACTAGAAGAGTGAAATGCTTAAGCCCTTCACCTCACGGTTCTGCATGTGAGTTGATGGCTGCCGCTGAATTGTTCGGTTGTCGCTTTCAAGTGTACCGAAATGGCCAAATATTTTACACCTTTGGACAACCGCCAATGCCTCCTAAACATCTTAGATTCACAGGTGACGATTTCAGTAGTGGACACTTTGATGTTTATGAGTGTTTAAACTCTCAAAAGCTGCATGTGAAGTTATCGATGAAACTGGTTGTGTGCTTACAACGCTTGACAGATGTCGAATGTCACTTCAACACAACAAGTCCTGCAAATACTGTCATAATTGAAACAAACCATGAAACTCAAACCGATTGTGACAGCAGCAATCCAAGCTGTGAGATTTGAGACAAGATTACTGTTCACATGGCCAACTGTAAGTTACATGCTCAAGAGTAAGCTCAGCGCACAGCTTGGTCATATTACAACCGGAGGGCCGAAATGACAATGTGGTATATTTTCCCTCAGTTTAAAAAGGTTTAATTTTGTTCTTAATAAAAATTTTAAGGCAGTACTTCACCGCTGCGAAGCGCGGGTATTTTGCTAATGTTATAATAATACTAAGTCAACCTTTGTAAGATCTGCACTCTCAGACAGAGGAAGTTTGTGTCAAAGTTAAAAGCTAGATCCACATGCAGGGACTCCTGAGGCAGCCTCACTGGATAAACACCAGTGAGAAATGGGAAATTCACCTACAAAGTTAAGCCTGTGCAATGACAGCAGTCTCTGATAGAGTTGGAAAATGTCCCTAGTTATAGAATAATTTCTCTCACCAATATAATGAAATATCCATTTAGTTTCCATTGAACTTTTAACTTGTTTATCCAGTTCAGAATTATGGAGGGAAATGGAACCTGCATGAAAATTATAAAAAGTGCCTCAGAAGCTGGCTTAGATCTGCTGGCCTAAAATTTCAGCCTGAAACACACCAGTTAAATCAAATACAGGAGGAAATGAGAATGAGAAGGAAAAGCACAATTCAGCACAGTTACAAGCAAACAAGATGAACTGTGTCAAATACAATGGAACCTTCACCAAAGTTATAAATGCATATCAGATACATTTAATATTGGCTCTCAATTAAACAGAACTTGTATGTCGGATAAAGGAGGAGAAGCCTTATGAGCTGGACAGGTCAGCTTGCCTCAGCTCCATAAAGAAAGAGAAAGGGAAACACCTGCCAGGTAGACCTAGTCCAGACTTCATCCTTTCAATACGGTGGAATTGGTGGTGACATGATTAACTCTGTTGCCTCACTAATCCAGCATGCTGAGTTTAAATCCCCCTCCTAGGTGTTGTTCATGTGGACTTTGCACTTTCACCCTGTGCATGTGTGAGTTTTCTCCTGGTAGTCTTTTTTTTCCTCTCATTCTCAAAGATATGCTGGTTTGAGTAATTAAAAGCACTAAATTGGCACTGTGTGGGTGTGAGTTGGTCCTGCGATGACCTGCCGCCCAGTACAAAGTTTATTTCTGTGTGAGAATGTAATATACTCACTTCTCCACTTGACCAAGGCCAGCTATTCCAGATACAGTGAGAATGTCTTCCGGATCATCTTGAGTAAGATGAAGCTAGCCTCGTTCAGGTATTTCAGATGGCATTGACTATGCCTCACACTTACATCAGCTAGTAATTATGAACATAATAAGCACAATTTGATGAGGTCAGCTTGTTTTTTGCTGGGTTTGCAGAAATAACATCCCACCTTTTTTGTACGTCTTTTGTTCTGATGTGAACAATAACAACAGGATATGCTTTGTAAGTGCTATAAAGAACAGTCACTTATGCCGGCTGGATGGGAAAATTACTTCTTGCCCGGCAGGAGGTATATAAAGGATGGACCAGGAGGAGTTCCATCTCCCATACGACGGGTGGTAGAGGTCACACTATGGCCCTGGAAACACTTCCAGGTCATGTAGAAACCAGGAAGGTCCTCCTCCAACAATGTCCTCTAATGGGACCCCATCAGGGTGTCATTTCTAGATCCCAATTCCCATGTACCCCTGTGGGTTTCCAAGCTGGGATGCCTTGGGAGGACCAGTAACATTCCATCTATTCTTGATCCTATCATATTCAATAAAGACCACACCTTGATCATCGTTCTTCTGCTTTGTCTGACTAAAATCCTTTACAACTTTGTTTCTAGTCTGAACCTGAAATGGACTAAACAGGCTTAAAAATGGGTGAATGAATAGAGAAGGTGCCTCTTTAACTTGTTAGTTGCACTTTGGCAGCCTGTCTTCATGTGCTTTCAACCACAGCAGTTTCCTTAAGGACCTGACTGATGATAATTTAACCTGTTTGCAGGACTGTAGCCATGTTTTACCCATGTAATCCCTTGCCATGGCTTTTATTTATGACAAACAGAAATAAAGCAACTTTCTGACATTGCCTGAGTAACCCCTCTATTCATAACAATTTAGACTTCACGCAAATAGCCCTTGCTGTGTGTTTCTCTCTACTGTCTTAGATATTGTGCAATATAGACAAATGTTATGACTGATCTGATCATCTATCTCAAATGTAGGATAAAATGCCTCTACAGACATGCAACAAGATCAAAAGGAAATGCTTAGACATTGACAGAGGGCAAAACATCCTTGGTGCACTTGATCAACCACCTTAAATACAGAGATAAACACCTTCTGATTGCACATAAACTAACATGGCTAATGGAGCTAAAAAGCAATATGGTACCTACTTAAATATCAAGTGGTGGGTCATGGAGTCCTTTAAATCTTGAAATGTTGATGTACTTTGTTTAATGGGTTGGCTTTTCTTTGTTTCAGTGTGCTGATGGTCTTCTGGGTTCCTCTTAGCAGATGTTCACCCCTGAGACCTGAAGAGAAAGACTGGTCCATGATACGATCTCCAGATAAAACAGGTAAAGGGAAGAAAGGCAAATGGTAGATGACGCCAGGCTGTGTAGTTCTTCAGAGTGGGCTTTTTGCTATTTAACATTTGTATCAACCTTTACTGTACAAAATCGACGTCTAGTTAGAGAATTCAGCCAAATAAAGTTTGGGCTTAGTTTTAGGAGTTTTTAACATTTTTCAATGTTTTGGCTTTACAGTTATTTAGTCGCAATGTAAAGGATCATGGCTGCTGTTGTTGTGTGTTTAAACACTTGTAGTTTTCTTATACTTACTGTGCCACGAATACTTCTTGATTGGTGGCATTGTTACGTGCAATATTATTGTGCTGTGGTTATTTAAGACACTTGCTATCCTCGCTTTGGGATAAACTTGTGGTTATTTTTAAAACTAAAATCAATTTGTTAGCACTTTCTCTGTTAGTTTCTGTTCTTGTTTGAAACTACTTACTGATTTATTTTGTCTTCCTTGACCTTTTTCCTGTTAGTATGGCCATCCTTAACTCTGTTCTCTGTTCCCTCTGATTTACCATTCCCATGAAAGAGATTTTTTTGCCTTTACCTTCAGTGAGCACTAGCTTAGTCAATACACAGTGGAATTACAGACTGCACCCCTAGCAGACAGTGAGCCTCCACCTCCTTACTAGCACTGTTTGTGCTGGATGACCAGAGCATCTGGCAGGTTACATGAGAGAGCAGTTAAAACGGGGAGAAGCTACCAAAGACAGCTTGGCCAGTAATGTCTTGTTATGGTTCTCTTTTGATCAGGTATAACCAGTTTTGTGCTAGCATCAGGAGTCCGGCAGCTCTCGGCTAAGCTTGCTTTTTGATTTGTTCGCATTACTTTCTTCTGCTGGTTCCTCAAATCAATAGTGAACCGTAAAGGAAATCCTTGAACCTTGATTCAGCACTGCTCTTATTTACAAAGGCTCTTGACTCTCCAGCAACATGCATATAAAAGATTTTATTTATTTAAGATACCTTAGAACAGGGGTGCCAGCCCACCACTGGGCACACACACACACATCCACACACCAAGCACACATGTTTGGATTCAACGGGTTGGAAAATGGATGGATGGATAGAACAGGGGTGTCCAACTCCGGTCCTGGTGGGCTGCAGTGGCTGCAGGTTTTTATTCTAACCCTTTTCCTAACCAGCATGCAGTTTTCACTGCTAATTAACTCCTTTTTTAATAGCCCTGATTTTAAGGATTCAGGCCTCTGAATTGACTCATTTCTTCATTAAATGGCAGCCAAACAGAAATGAGATGTGAGAAGAGCCAACAAATGACCAGCTAAATCAGAATATCAAACTCCAGCCAATTTCACTCCAACCAATTTCTTAATGAGAAGCCAATTCTTGTTGTTAATTAAAGCCTTTATTGAATATCAGGACTTGTTGCCGCTCTCATTCTGCCACAGCAGACTGTTGATTTTCTGTTTTTTCTAAGACCACCATCAAGATGTTTTGGTGACCTGAGCAGACCTACATGACCGAGACCTTCACCTTTTTTTATTTTCAGGTTAGGTGGTCATGTGGCAGCTTGTTTTCTGTCTCATTATTGTTTGGCTGCTCATTAAGGAAAAAGAAACAACTAAGAGTTCTGAGTCACATCAATTAAAACTAGGGCAAAACAAGTTAATCAGCAGCAAAAACTGATCACTAATTAAAAAGATGGTTAGGATGAAAATCTGCAGCCACTGTGGCCCACCAGGACCGGAGTTGGACACCCCTGCCTTAGAAGCATAACACAAGATAAAAGTCTATTCTCTTGTTTCAGTTTGCTGTTATGCTGAAGATCCACTGTTAAATAATTAGATTGTAGAATTATTCTGATTAGTTTGTGACTGCATTTACATACGTATACCGATCACATGCCAATCTTAGGTGAATACACACTTTAAAACACATGTGTCGAACTTCGGGCCTGGAGGGCCGCAGTGGCTGCAGGTTTTCATTCTAACCCTTTTCCTAATCAGTGACCAGTTTTTGCTACTAATTAACTAATTTTCTTTTCATTTTAATAGCCCTGTTTTTAAGGATTCAGTCCTCTGAATTGACTCTTTTCTTCATTAAATGACAGCCAAACAGAAATGAGACGTGAAAGGAGCCGACAGATGACCAGCTAAATCGGGGCTTCAAACTCCAACCAGGTTCTAAATGAGAAGCCAATTTTTCTTCTTTTTTGGCAATTCTTTGTGACTACTAAGGGGCACAACTGAACCTCAAACATCAGACACACGTCCCACAGACACTGCTCAAGGTTAAAATAGTTATTTTATTTTACAGTACTACCATCACAGGTACTTTAACGCAGTCCAGCACCGAATATTGAAACTTGATGCTTTTAGCCATCTCCTTCCTTTCCTCCTTATCACCCATTGCCTCTTTATTCTCAACTCAGACTCCCAGAGACAGGCAGAGTATCTCCTTTTATCTCAGACCTTCTGCTGCCAGAGGATTTCCAGACAGAAGTATATCTGGGTCAGACAGAAGCCCCTCAAGGTAGGGGCAGCATTCCCCTGTAGCTCCCCCTGGCGACACCCTGGCTGCCCCTTGGGACTGCAATTCCCAGCCTGCCCTGCAGGTATCCATGCAGATATTGTATCCACCTATCTCATCAGGGAAGCAAATAGTCTATACAGGTTGCTTCCTCTGGTTCCTCCATTATACTGGCCTCCCAACCGGGTAAGGAATCTTGAACCATCCTGGATGCCAGCTCAGGCTTGGTGTCCATGACATCTTATGCAATATATATTCAAGGGGAGTTATTGTTGTTTGTTATTATATGATGAACTTCTCTAAAAGCTAAATTTAACCCTCAGGATAAACAAAGTCCTATGTCTCTTTCTGTCTGTCTTTTCACAGTGTTCACACAGATACCCCCCCACCCCCCCACTTGTTGTATCAGCCACATCTTGCACTCATATTGCACCAGCTCATACTGACAACTTCACCTTGTGATTAAGCTTTCATCAACACTTCACAGAGCCTCGCAGATATTTTAAATGTTTTTGCTTTGCACCTTCCCTAACCATAACCTATTATCTACGGGGAAACAGCAAGAGCTTTAGATTTGTCAAAAATTTTGATCTCAATAGATCTCATGTTTTAGAATCCCCTAGTACCAAAAATATCAATATCTTGATGATGGAGTGTGTCTGGGTGTCTGTGTGACACAATTTCTTGAAGGTGGTCTGGAGCCAAAATGGCAGGATGGAAAAGTACCAAACTCAAAACTTAAGCCTGTTATGAGCTGACGATGTGCTGATTCGTTTTTGAGCCACATCGTGCAAGAGAAAGAAACACTCTAGAGAAACCCTCAAATACCGTAATTTTGCAATTAATTATTAATTCTTCTCATCAATTGCTATTGTAATGACCCACATTATGATCAGAAAGTTCAGCATCAGAGTGGTAAATAATTACTGAAATGTTATAGAATAGTTCGGGTAACTTGGTTCCTAGGGCGCAAAGCCTATTGATGTTCATGTTCAAATTTATTAAAACTAGACTGACCACAGCAGGATATGAGTGAAAATTTCATATTGGGTTCATTTTTCAGAGGATGAGGCTGAATGCTTCAGTGAGTACATGGACCTCTGGGTACATAAGAGCCGAGCAGAAAGTCTGAGGCAGTGGCTATCCCGGGCGCTGCACATGCCAAGTAAGAAAGTCAAATCCTTGCACTGTTTTCTTTGTTTAAAAGAGCATTCATTACTTTTGACATTTTATGAGTGTCTGCTTTCTCCTGGTCTTTCATAGTTAGCCTTGGTTCCTTGGACAGATTAAATACGGCGCTTGCTGCCTGTGGATATGCTGTCTTCAGAGACCAGGACAGAAATTACGTCTTCCGAGCCCTGTACAGTGGCTGCTTCGTCCAATTGGTGGTAAATGGCCTTTGTCTTTGTCTGTGGGGTCATTCTTGGTTATTGCACTTCCTCTAAGTGTCACTCTTTTCACAGACTGCCATTTGTCTGCCATTACTTTGCACCTTAGTCCATCTCAGGTTGTTTAGGAAAGGATTCAGAGTTAGTGTGGTTGCATTGGAATGAAGTTGGCACTTTCATCTTTGCAATCATGTGGCCCACACAATATCATCTGCCAGCTGTAATGTAGTTTACTAAACCAGCATATGTCCTCCCCTGCTGTCCACCATTACAATCTTCCCTAACAGAGTGAACGTTTCTTTGTTTTCTTATCCAGGTGGGAGATGCTCCCACTCTGATACCTATTTTAGGTAATTTCAGTAGTTAGTGACTTTACTTTCATAAGGCCTATCATCTGATTTCTTAAATTTCTTTTGTGCTGCTTTAATGAATCTATTGACCGTAACAAAAACAAGTGCCCATATCTTATATGGTTTTAACATTTCCTTCCCTCTTCAGAATCATAATTATATTCTGGATGTGACCTTGATAAAGCGACAAAGCTGGTTTGGAATTCGAAGTCCAGTGTTTGTCATGCGGTGCCCCCTAGTGACTTGGCAGCCCCCCGCAAAGGAGCACATTGTCTGCCAGCCTGATTTCATACATGTAAGTATTGTAGTATTCAACATTTTTCTCTGCTTTTTTGTTAAGAACTGCATATTTCTGTGAGCCCTAAGAAGATGTGCTCCAGTAGAGCATAGTACTGTACTCAGTTTATGAAGTGAAGTAGGCAGCCATGTCTAAAAAATGAAAAAAGGAAGAAAATGAAAACATGGCATAGCATTCATAAGTATTCAGCGGGTAAGCTGGTTTGAGAATTGCAGTATTTTTACATTTTCTAGACATTTCCTCTGTTTGTTTTCACAATTTTGTTTATCACGCATTAACAATAAGTCAAATTACATTGATAACTAAATGTTTATATGTACTAGAAGTGCACATAAAATATGTTTTTTAATACCATTTTATAATATCATTTGGTTGAAATTGCTTTCGTAGACAGCAGATTCTATCACAAGTGATAAACAGATTCATGTGCTCTTATTAGTTGTTGGATGTGGAGGGCCGTCTTAATGTATGAGCACAATGAGCACTGGCTGGGGGTCCCAGGAGCATAGGGGCCCACGATGTTTCTGACGCTCGTGTATGTTTCTGTTTTGCTATCATAACAAGGGCTCCAACACACTACTTTGCATGATGGCCTATTATGCTAATAAGACGGCCCTGGGAGTCTGTGGCAGACTGTATTTCAAACTTCTTAAACGTAATAGGTTTTTAGAGAATTACCCAATGGAGACTTAAAATCTCTCCTGAAGTCTCAAGTTAAAATTACTGGCTGAATCCGAACACGATAGATTGCGAATCACTGTGACACGTTCCAGATAAATTACAGCATCAGAGAAACTCTGAATCATTGTGAACTTTAGATGATGCAGCCGTGAGGTTATTTTTAATGTAACGGGAATACTAAGTGCACATGTAGTCAGTGAGGCATAAACTGTCACCAAGCCACCTTTTATATATTTCTATATAAGTTAAGTTTTTTTTTCATGTTCATGAAAACCATATCACTCAGCTGCTTCAGTTTCATGGAGCAGGAGAAGTGAGCTGCTGTGACTGAGGTTCATGCAAGACACTATACAGCCACAGAGACGAGCATAGGATGGGATGGACACTGTAGCCAACTGATAGTGTATAACAAGACCCACTGCTGCATTCTGGTGCAGTGAGGGGAGGTGATGATTAAATAAATAATATAATTACTACCATATTAAAAACTGTAAATAAAGACTATCATTATAGGCGAATTGAACAAATAATGCATATCTATGGTCATACCTGTCTTATATGGTAACACATCGGCCATCAAACTCCTGCCCGCATCTGACCCCGTCCCATCACATGTCCTGCCTCAAAGCGTTGTGAGGGCCAACAATTCAACCCATATGGGACATCCCAAAAGTGGAAGGATGGGGGAAGGCAGCTAATTTAGGACCCTGGTTCCCCAAGACGAAAGAGGGCTGCGTCCTTACATTATAATGGTGCTCCGGACTTCTGCAGGACATTATGGACTTTGGAGTTTGGTATTGCAACCCTGCTGGGTGCTGTGGGCACTGCCAGGGGACGCTACAGAAACATATAAGGACCTCTATTTTCTATATAGCCCAGAAGTACAGTCAAATCACGAGGGCAGAAGCTCTGAAGTACTTACGGGCTGAAGAAGAAACTGGAGTTTTCCATCTGACCTGGAAGTACAGACAGGTCACGTGATCAGAAGAACGAAAGCACTTCCGGGTCACGGACTATTTAAAGAACTGTTGGAAACCCAGCAGGGGAGCCAGAGTCGGAAGGTGGAGGACAGAAATTGCTGGGAGGTGTGGTGGAGAAAAGAGAGAATTATATTAAGAGATTTAGTGATTACTTTTCTGATTATTTGTGGCTGTGGTGCTTGTGGGCACTTTAAAGAAGAAATTAAATAATTTTCTGGTGTTTTAGCCTGTGTCCTGCGTCTATCTGTTGGGGTTAAAAGGGGCAACAGTGACCCCTAGTGTCCACACATTTACAGTGTATTTGCTTCAGAGCACACAACTGTAGATGTTTCACTGTCCTGCTGTCAAGAGCAGCTTTCAATGAGTAAAAGGAAAAAAAGATGAAATCATTGTAAAATTGAAACAGTAAACTAATTCATAGTTGAAGTTCCACAGAATGTTTTAAGAAAAATGAGCTCAGAAATTTGCAAATGCATTTCAATGGGAGATTTTGTATGTTTTAATGTAAATCACTTTGGCTACAGTATTACTGATGTTGTTTTAAATGTACTCTATAAATAAATTGACATTGACATTTTGAAATTTCAAAAATGTGTACAGTGTGCTGCATTTGAGATATATCAAAGAAAAAGGAAAGTCTTGACAAGTTTCATTGAAGAATAAGTGTGTCAAATTTCAACAAAACTGATCCTCTGGCAGCTGAGTTTCATGAGGACAGACAGACAGAAAGACGCTTTTTGCATTACTTCTATTAAAGAATTGTAAAAGGGTCCCTACTTCATTCTGAATTTCTGAATTTTCAGTCTCCACTACACACTAGTTGTTGTATCAGTTAAATCTATAATAATAAAAGGCAAAGCTCTCACTCACTCACTCACTCACTCACACACTCACTCATCACTAATTCTCCAACTTCCCGTGTAGATAGGAGGCTGAAATTTGGCAGGCTCATTCCTTAGGCTGACCCAATCTTCACGAAATTTGGTAGGTGGCTTCCCTGCACTAACCGAAACCGATGTACGTACTTATTTCAGTGGTATGACGCCACTGTCGGTCGCCATATTGAACTTTCCAACGTCACTAATTCTCCAACTTCCCGTGTAGGTAGAAGGCTGAAATTTGGCAGGCTCATTCCTTACAGCTTACTTACAAAAGTTAAGCAGGTTTCATTTAGAAATTCTACGCGTAACGGTCATGTCCGCCATGTTGAACTTTCTTATTTATCGCCCCATCTTCACGAAATTTGGTAGGAGG